>OU015767.1:25764719-25952210 GCA_907173295.1 Fagus sylvatica | reverse complement strand
GTCAAATTATTAAAACAACGTATCATTTAGAAAATAAAAACAATTGATAGATATGCCATTTGTCATGATATCAGATACTCTTAGTTTTAACGCTTATGTCTTTTGCTATTATATATTATATAGATAAAATAAAAATAAGACTGAAAACATATAAAAAAATAGGGTGCCAAACAGAAATTAAAAAAATAAAAAATAAAAAACAAATTCAAACAAGTTTCAAATTTCAATTTGAAAAGTTGAAAAAAATCGAGAAATGAAAATGAAAATGAAAACATTTACCAAACAAGCCCTAAGTAACCGACTTTAGACTTTCTTGTTTTGTTTTATTTGCTACTGACTACCTGATACTTTTGTTTATTTTCCATTCCTCCTCTTTATAAGACCAAGTTCGCTTGAACTACTGAAGAAGCATAAACATTTTCCTATGTCTCTTGGCCTGGTTGGTTCCTATCAAGCAAAATGGTGATGCATGTTGAGATAATCTCCAAGGAGAGAGTTAAGCCATCATCTCCAACACCCCATCATCTTAGGAATTTCAAGCTTTCCTTTTTAGACCAAATTACACCTTCCCTTTATATTCCCATAATTTTTTTTTATCATTCTAATCACGGAGTGGGTGTTGATCCATTTGAAAGATCACGTTCACTAAAAAAGTCTCTAGCTGAAACTTTAACTCGCTTCTATCCCTTGGCTGGAGCACCTATTAATGAAGATTTCTCCATCAACTGTAACGACAAAGGTGCAGACTATATTGAAGCCCGAGTCCCATGTAAGCTATCACAAGTGGTAGACAATCCCAAAGCGCAGGAACTGATCCAATTGCTACCATTTGAGCCTCATCATAGTTGCACTGAGATTGGAAAGGAAGTTCTCCTAGCTGTCCAATATAACATTTTTGAGTGTGGTGGAGTAGCAATTGCTGTGTGCGTCTCACACAAGATTGCTGATGGAACATCAGCGGTCACTTTTGTTAATGCATGGGCTGGCACGTCTCGAGGAGCTAGTGAAGTTATAAGCCCTAGTTTTGATGCAGCCATCCATTTTCCTCTAAGAGATACAACTGGATTCATGCCAAATGAAGCAATTTCAAAAGAAAAGATTGTGACCAAACGATTTGTGTTTAACAAATCAAGCATAGCGGCACTAAGAAAAGAAGCCTCTGTTGCATTTGGACCAGAAGATAGAGGCCCATCACGCGTGGAGGCCATTTCAGCATTCATATGGAGGCGTTTCATGGCAATGGCTAAAGCAAAACAAGGTAATAAAAAACCAAAACTATTTGCAGCAGTTCATGCAGTGAACTTGCGTGAGAGGATGGTTCCACAACTTCCAGTGCACTCCTTTGGGAATCTTTCGCGGTTCGCAATTGCAACATCACTAGTTGAGATTGAGAAAGATTGTTGTTTCCTGGTGAGGCAGCTTAGGAATGCAATCATGGAAATCAATTCTGAGTACGTGAAGAAACTACAAGACAGCGATGGGCCCTTGGATTTTATGAAGAAGACAAGCAAACAGTTCGTAGAAGGTGAGATAGAGTGTTGTAGCTTTTCTAGTTGGTGTTGGTTTCCTTTCTATGAAGTTGATTTTGGAATGGGAAAGCCCACATGGGTGTGTTGTCCTAGCATACCTTTTAAGAATGTGGTGGTCATGATGAGTACCAAAGATGGTGATGGAATTGAAATGTGGATAAACATGAAAGAGGAAGACATGGCCATGTTTGAACATGACCCAGAGCTGTTGTCACTTGCCACCTTAGCAAATGGAGAATGAGTTATGTCTATCTTAAATGATTAATGGCTTACTTTAGCTATTCAATAAATATAAGCTATAATTATTTTACTTTAATCAAAATGCTACTCATATCTATGTTATATGTTATATACCAAAATGGGATCAAGATCCTCTAGAGTTCTTAAGGTGTTCTACCACATAGAGTTCTTTGAATCTTACCCCTTCTTTTATAATAAAAGGTCAAGATTTTGTTACATCATTAATCCACTAAAATATTTTTAAAAACATTTAGTCCATATCTTCTTATTTTTTGCCGAAATTATCTCCATTCTCTCTCTCTCTCTCTCTCTATCACTATCTGTGACTCGTCTCTGTTAAGAGAAAAGAAGAAGCTAAAAACGTTTTGCTTTTTTGGCTCTATTCTCACTGAAAATAAACTCAAGAAAATGATAAAGATTAAATCAGAGTTAAGTGAAACCCCACAAATTAACACAATCACCCAAAAAAAAAAAAATCAATAGTCTAATTTTGAGAAAAGAAAAAAAAGAATTGAATCAGATTTTAAACATTATAGAAGTCTTCTTTTGGTATTCTTCAAACACAAACATACAATAAAAAACACCAGGGAGGGACGGATTAAAGTGAAATTCTCAAAGGATCACCCCCAAAGTAGAATACATGGTTTGGTTTGGAACCCATTTCGTTCAAAACTGGCTACTGCCATTATCGCTTGAGATGGTTTGATTATATGCAGAGGAGAGAGATTGATGCACCAATGAGAAAGAGTGAGTTGATTCAAAAAAAAGAGGTAGAGGAAGACCTAAAATAAGAATAGTAGAAGTAGTAAAAATGACATGTCAATTAAGGAGGTAACAGAGAGTATGACCTTAGATAGAATAGAATGACAAAAAACAATCATTGTGGTTGACCCTAACTAATCTGTTGGGGATCCATAGCATACCTCAAATTTTTGAGACTGTTGTGTAGAATTTAAAGTTTTTAGAATAATTGTTAAATAATTGAATTCACCATTTCCTAAATCTTGACAGTTTAAGCTTTTGGGTTAAATGGTAATTTATTTTTTTTTTTTTGATAAGTAATAAAAATTTTATTGCATCAAAAAGGAGAAATTGACTTAGAACACAGGAAGTGTGCTAAGGCCAATACTCGGAAAGAATTACAAAATACAATAATCCAGAAAATCAAAAATAGAAGCAAAGGAAGTCAAGCCTGATGCATTGGACCATTCCATCAATGTGTGAATAATAAGCCATTTAAGCTCCAACAAATTCCTTTCTTTTCCCTTCAAACGTTCTTGAGTTTCTCTCCCACCAAAACACACAATGAGGGATCGAGTTCCACACCTCCTTAATCTTCGCCCTGCCTTTGCCAGCCCACCAACAAGCTAACAAATCTCTAATATCCCTTGGCATCACCCATTGAATACCAAATATACACAGAATAAAGTTCCAAAGATCCCAAGCAATTGAACAGTGTAACAGAAGATGAGAAGGGGATTCTCCACTGTTTTTGCACATACAACACCAATCCATAATGATCACTCGACGTCTTCTAAGGTTATCTGTGGTAAGAATGCGATCCCACGCAGCAGTCCAGACAAAAAATGCCACCCGAGTAGGAACTTTTGGCTTCCAAATGCTCTTCTAGGGACCTACAGCATCATTCTGAGGAAGCAAAGCTTTGTAAAAAGATTTCACTTGAAAGAGCTTTGTTTGAGATCCACACCAGCAGCACTTATCCAACCCGTACCCCTTCACAGAGCTTGAATAGGGTAAATACAAGAAAGAGGATATAGACTCCTCCTCCCAATCTTGAATAGGGCGAATAAAATCCAACACCTATGAAACCACTTCATTATGATATTGGAGATGCTCCTTAACCAAAGCCGCTTTATTCCGAGAAATATGAAATAAGTCAGGATATGCCTCCTTGAGACTAGTAGTCCCACACCATTTATCAGTCCAGAAACTAACCATAGAGCCATCCCCAATTTCAAAGCTCAAGAAACTAGAAACTATGGTCCATTCCTCTCGTATATTTTTCCATAAACTAACACCATTGGGACCAACAACCTTCCCAGAACTCCACCCTCCCTGCAAACTGCCATACTTAGCTACAATAACTTGTCTCCATAAAGCCTCCCTTTCATTACCAAAGCGCCATAACCATTTCCCCAATAATGCTTTGTTAAATACTCGCAGATTCTGAATCCCCAAGCCACCCAAATTTATTGGTTGGCACACTTGATTCCAGTTGACCAAATGGAATTTCCTATCCTCCCCCATTCCACCCCATAAGAAATCTCTCTGAATTTTGTCAATTCGAGAGGCCACTGCCACTGGAATTGGGAAAAGAGACAAGAAATAAGTAGGTAAACTGGACAAGGTGCTCTTGATCAAAGTGAGTCTTCCCCCCTTGGATAGGTACATACGCTTCCAACCCGCTAATTTGTGTTCCATCTTCTCCAAAATGGGATCCCAAATAGCTTTAGACTTGAATTTTGCACCGAGAGGAAGACCTAAATAATTCATAAGCAATTGAGCAGTTTTACACCCCATGATTTCAGCCAAGCTGTCCAAATCCGGCACATGACCCACTGGCACCATCTCAGATTTACACAAGTTAATCTTCAGACCAGAAACAGATTCAAACCATGTGAATAACAGCTAGATATGGAAGATATGGTCGGGATTGGCATCAGAAAAAATTAAAGTGTCATCAGCAAATAACAAATGTGAAATGTGCAGCAACCCATTATCCAAAGAACCCACCTGAAAACCAGACAGAAGACCCTCCTCAGCAGCCCTGGTCATCATCCTGCTCAATGCCTTTGTTATGAGAACAAAGAGGAGGGGTGATAATGGATCCCCTTGTCTAATCCCACGCGTGCTTCCAAAGAAACCTTCTGGACTTCCATTAATGAGAATTGAAAAGCGAACAGTGGAAATACAAAAGTGAATCCACTGCCTCCATTTCTCAGAGAAACCACATCTATCCAATAGGTATAATAGAAACTCCCAATTAACGTGGTCATACGCCTTTTCCACATCCAACTTACATAAGACCCCAGGAATAGCAGCTTGTAACCTACTGTCAATGCACTCGTTTGCAATAAGAACCGAGTATGAAATTTGGCGACCTTTCACAAAAGCATTTTGAGTAGGAGATATGATACCACTCAAGACTGTACAGAAACGGTTAGCAAGAACTTTGGCAACAATTTTGTAAATACTATCTACCAGGGCTATAGGCCTAAAGTCTCTCACCTCATTAGCATTGGCCTTCTTCGGAATCAGAGTAAGGAAAGTTGCATTAATGCTTCTCACAAGCGCACCTTCAGAGTATAGTTCCTGAAAAACAGCCAACAAATCATCCTTGATCACATTTCAACATGCATGGTAAAATGTCATGGGGAAGCCATCCGGGCCTGGGGATTTGTCACCCTTCATGTTTCGAACTACTGTAGTAATCTCATCTTCGTCAAAAGGATGGTCCAGCCAAGCGGCCGCTTCGGCC
The DNA here is from genome assembly GCA_907173295.1 of Fagus sylvatica. Taxonomy (NCBI): domain Eukaryota; kingdom Viridiplantae; phylum Streptophyta; class Magnoliopsida; order Fagales; family Fagaceae; genus Fagus; species Fagus sylvatica. The sequence continues at coordinate 25,946,942 of OU015767.1, read as the reverse complement.
TTAATAGGAGTAAAATCAAGGCCATCCAACTTGGGCCTATAACCAGTATCTTCCGTATAGAGGGACTGATAGAACTTAGATAACTGGTTTTTGATAGCCCCTTGGTTTGACGAAAGCTCCCCATCTATATATAAGTTACGAATAGTATTGTTCCTTCTATTGGAATTAGCCACACTATAAAAAAACTTAGTGTTCTTGTCACCCTCCTTAAGCCATGTTGCCCGAGATTTTTGTCTCCAACTAATTTCTTTCATAAGAGAATTCTTCTCCTAGTCTAAAATCAATTTAGCTTTCGTTGCCTGTTCTTCTTCAAATAAAGAACGTGTTTCAGCATGAGTCTCTAACTCATGTAAGGAGTGTAATATGCCTTGCTGCTGGTACGCTAAATTCCCGAATTCTTGAGCATTCCATTGCTTCAAATCTAGCTTTAGCGCCTTCAACTTGCTGGCCATGATAAAACTCGAAGATCCCTCGAAGGCATATGCTCCCCACCAGCTTCGGACCTTATCGACAAAACCCTCCACCTTAAGCCACATATTCTCGAATAGAAAAGGACGCTTTCCTCCAATTATCTGGCCACAATTCAATAAAATAGGAAAATGATCGGACAATACTCGGGGAAGCCTCTGTTGAGTCACCAACCCAAAGTGGTCTGCCCATTTAGAAGAAAAAAGAAACCTGTCTAACCTAGACATCGAGGGAGTGGCTCGATTGTTAGACCATGTAAACTTTCCCCCTTCCAGAGGAGTGTCTAGCAGACCAAAGTCAACTATAAACTCTGAAAACTCCTGCATAGCTGAGATGAATAGGGCCTGCCCAGATTTCTCACTAGGAAATCTAACAACATTAAAATCTCCTCCAATACACCAAGGGGCATCCCACCAGCTTATTAGCCCAACCAAGTCCTCCTATAGGACTATCCTATCTCTATCAGTATTTGGACCATAAACTCCAGTGAAGATCCATTCAAACTGATTTGATATGTTCCAGAATTTGCATGACAAGGAAAATTGGCCTGCAGCTTCATCTATCTTCTCCACGACTCTCTTATCCCATATCAACAAAATACCTCCCGAAGCACCATTAGAACCCAAACTTAACCAATCCAAGTGAGGACAACCCCACATGGACTTGATTATGCTTCTGTCAACTTCTCCCAATTTCATTTCCTGTAAATAGACTACATCTGCTTTCCATAGCCGAATTAAGTTTTTGACTCGGAGGCGCTTGTCTCTGTCGTTCAACCCGCGAACATTCCAAGACACAATCTTCAAATTCATTGGGTAATCAACAAAGCCCTTTCCCTAGAGGATCTTCTGCTCTCTGGTGTTCTTGGTTCATAGTTAACAGAACTAACGAGCCCCTTCAATTCTCTTTGGCCTTTAGTTGCTGACGGCCTCCCTCGTTTAATTAGAACCTCACTGTGATCCTTTTGCGCCCTACGCGCCTCAATGGTTTGAAGTAAACCAATCACAATCTCCTCATTTCCTTCATAGGATGCACCCAAAGCTTTACCCATTTTTTTCAAATGACCCATAACCCACTCGGAATGTTGTTGTTGAGTAATGGCCACTTGCTCCATATCCCCCCTACTTCCTGCCTCCTCTTCCTGCATCGAGAAGTCTATGGCCAAAGGAGTAATCTCCAAGGTATCGGTGTTATCCTCCACAGACACCACAACCGTACCGTGGATCTCCTGCCACCGAGTTCTCTCTACCCTCCTCTCCAGCGTTTCCGTGAGCCAAGCCCCCCGCTATCGGCATCACCAACACTTCACTGTTTAAGTTAGACGAAACCCGAGCGGAATCCCACGGCGAAGCACAGAAATCCGGTATCACCATGCGTCGTCCATCTTTGAAGATCAAACTCCAATCGATCCCGGTGGACAGCACTACCTGAACATCCTCCCGAACCTTCTCTGGCTTTTCCAGCACCTCGTTTTGTGAAATATCAGCTACAGGTAATGGTTTAGGCTTATCGGGTTGTATATAAACTATCGGGTCAATAAAATCACCCGAATTGGCCTCAACCCGACACCCCCGCTCCGGACTCATTTTAGTGGGTTTAGTTGTATTCACTTGGGCCTCTTCAATTATAGTTTTAGACGACTCACCCACTTCAAACGTGACTTGGGCCGTGAGTCCCACACCGCCTCATTAGTACTTGTATCATTGCCAAATCCAGGCCCAGGCCCACGAGGAACCCATTTTAATTTGGCATTATCTTCTCTCGGTGTCCAGCTCACCTTCCGTTGACCCTTATCATTCACGTTAATTGTTAATCCTCCTTTGACAAATCTGTTTTCAGCCAGCGGAGCCAAATTCGGAAAAAATCATAATGGTTCACGTATCTTTGATTGTGCCACGATTTTAGGAGGTCCCAGATTTCCCATAACAATTTCCTTCCTCAACTCCGGTGCTCTGATCACTGGCTTTGCCGTCAACGTCCTCTCATGCTCACTTCCCCCCACCGCCTCCACATACGATTTGCATTCTCCCCGTGTTATCTTCGATTCGTCCCTGCTGGCGATCATGGGTTTTGCATCACCTTGAGTTATACCCGTGATTGGACCTTGTTCTGGTGACAATAGGAGTTTTAATTCCTTGACAAAGCCTCTCCACCCATTCTGCTTTGATCCTTCTGGTATGATGATTCTACCCCTACTTCCGCCCCTACCACACTCCGTAACCTCGACGTATCTCCCATGGTGATTGCTGTAACGCCGTATAATATACGTCCGATTATGTTCACCCCACGTTCATATGAAAGCTTGTTCGCTTTCTCGTGTGATGTTTTCCTCCACACAGCGTCCCAACCAGATTGCTCCCTCTCTACCCGTGAAGATATCGCACCGATGATGTTTCCCTATCTCCGTAAACTTAACATGGTTCGGACCCTTCTCCCCTAACACCAAATTGAATCTCTTTGATTCAATACGAAAACTCCGTTTACCCCCCATTGTTGCCCCACCAGAGATGGTGGAGCGTCTCACTCGCGTGTTTCACTCTCTCACTCTCTCGGGGTTAAATGGTAATTTCTAATATAACCATTATCCTAACACTCACCCTAGTGTGTAAACCCAAAAAGTAAACCTAAGAAATCAAAAATTATAAACTCTAACTAATAAAAAAGAACAATAATTTTATAAATGTTATTTCATGTTTTGTTGCCTTAATAGTGCTGGTGAAAACATCCAAAGACACCAGTTGTAACTCACTTTAGATCCAGACCAGACTACAATGTTCAGCAAAGAGATTCAAGAAGCCTTTTGTCACAAAGAAAATGCACAAGAAGAGACATTTCATTTCTTTTTCTGGCATTCAAACAACTATAATGGCTAAGAAATGTTTTAGCTCGATTGTAAATTTCTCTCAAACATCACCTCCCAAAATGATAAATTACCAATTGTCCCAAAAGCTTAAGCTGTCAAGAAAATGGTGAATGTAATCATGCTTGGAACACCATTCAACCATAATTCTAACACTCCCTCTCATGTGTGGGCCTAGAATCTCCCTTAATAAATGGAGGCGAGATTTTTAACTTTTTAAATGAGAAGTAGAGTGGAGACAGTGTTCAAACTCATGATAACCTGTCTTTGATATCATGATAAATTATTCAATTATCCCAAAAGCTTAAGCTACTAGAAAATCGTGAATTTAATCATTTAACGAATATTCTAACCGAAAACATAACAAGTCACTTAGAGACAGCTCAGGCTGATTAGATAGGGTAGGTAAGTATACTTGGAATATTGGTGACTCTAAGTAGGGTGATATGACGTTCTCAGCTGTTAACTCTCCTAGAAGGAAAAGTCACCATTGCTTGAGCAAGCATACTTCTCCTAGACACTTTTTTTTTATAAGTAAAAGTATGTTATTGAGAGAGGACTATGCCATGTGCATAAAGCATGAACACAAGGTAGTCAAATAATTACAACAAGTGAACAGTATGAATAGAACTCAAAGACCCTATAAAGCCACCAAGGGAAGAGGTGGTGGTAAAACCCCAAGCACGAGACCAATCAAACAGAGAACTAACAAAGAACTCGACAAGCTGACTCACTAAACAGCTAATTTCTCCTAGACACTTACATAGATGGAGCTTTAACCAGCCAATTTTTCCCAAGTATAATAGGATGCTTTTAAACTAAATTCTAGGTCAAACAAAAAAATTACATGAATTCTCCTTATGGAGACCAAAACTCTGTTTAGCTTCATCACAAAGCTTAAGCTACATACAAAACAGCATATCCAAAATAGAAAACTATAGATTCAAGCATAGAAACTTACAAGTACAAGTTAAGAGACCATCAACTAGATAGGTGCTCTGGATGAACTTTACCATGATACTAGTCAACATTTTTCTACTTAAAGCAGAATTTCCACCCCTTGCCATTAGATTTTCTCATTTTTGTGATGATTTTAGATTCTGTTGACTCTCAAATGTGCTTCTTTCCTATTTGTATTAGCCTTCTTAAATTTCTTATTCTGTCCAGGCAGAAAATCCCACATTATCAAACATCAATTTTGGACATACCAGTTGGAAGTTTAGTTGCAGTTGTTGGTGCCACCGGAGAAGGAAAGACATCACTAATATCAGCAATGCTTGGGGAGCTGCCTCCTGTAGAAGATGCGAGTGTTTTTATCAGAGGAACTGTTGCCTATGTACCTCAAATTTCATGGATTTTCAATGCTACAGTGAGTTGCAGCTTGCTTATACTCTTATTGATAATAAATCTCCTATCTACTTACTGCTTTTAAACTTCTCCTTTCTTTAAACATGCAATTGTCTCTTACTACCATGCACGCTCTTGACTTACAAATTCATTCTTACAGGTACGTGAAAATATATTATTTGGCTCAGTATTTGAATCCACACGATACTGGAAGGCTATTGATGTAACTGCGTTGCAGCATGATCTCGACTTACTTCCTGTTAAGTGAATTTACAATTCATATCTTTGCATTTACTTCTCATTAATGATATGTCTTATTAATGAAATTAAATGTTTCTATTTTATTTCTCTCATGTATTTTCTCAGGGCCATGATCTCACAGAGATTGGTGAAAGGGGGGTGAATATTAGTGGTGGGCAAAAGCAGAGAGTTTCCATGGCTAGGGCTTTATATTCCAATTCAGATATATACATATTCGATGACCCTTTAAGTGCTCTTGATGCTCACGTTGCTCGACAGGTAATATATTTTGTTAAGTGGTATAAGATCACCTTAGGTTTACTTATATTCCTACTTAATATGTCAACATAATGAGCAATGGTTCTTGATTATAATCCCTTCAGTTAAGATATATATATTTCTGTTAAGATATACCATTAATTTTTAAAGGAATAAAGTTCTGTAATCCCTTAAGGCAATCCAATTTTCCTTGTATCTTATAAGAGTGCAAAAAAATCTGATGCAACAAAAAAATCTCCGTGGGATTCACAGGAAACAAAAAGAACAAAAAAATAAATTAAAAAAGGATAGGATAAACGTAGGAATCAGGAATTAGTATTGAAGGTTGTTTAGAGTCAAAACCAAGGGTTGAAAAGAAGGATAAAACCTAAGAGTCAACACTTAGGGTTGCCTGGAGTCAATACCAAGCCATTGAAAGAAAACGGCAACAACAATTTTATTAATCAAGCAAAATGTACCAATATTAAAGTCTGGGGCCTTTAAATAGGGTTCCCAAGTTATATCAAGGAAGGAAAGAAAATAACTTTCTAACCAAGTAAGGAAAGGAAACAACTTCCTAATTAAGTAAGAAAAGATAACAACTCTTAACCAATTATATTAAATATGAAAATAAAAGCAAATATTAAATCCTAAAAATCAAATAAGATCTAATAAATTAATTGGGCCAATTGACAGTAAGCCTCCATCGTCTAGTCATGTGATCAAGGGCCTACATCTGGTGTCTGCACCCAAATCAACATACATTTAAAAGGTTAAGCAGCCAACTGAAGAACTTCTCAGTATGCTTCTCTGCATTGTTGTTTCTAATGCAATCTTATTTTTCTACTTATTCTTTTAAATTTTGTAAATTAATAGCCTTGCGACCACAATCTTTAAAAGTGAGATGTTCTTAAAGCCATATTGTATTATTTTAAGCCATAGTTGTCTCCAGGTTTTTAATAGCTGCATAAAGGAAGAGTTGCGAGGGAAAACCCGAGTTCTTGTCACAAACCAGCTACATTTTCTCCCTCTGGTGGATAGGATTATCCTGGTCTCTGAAGGCATGATCAAAGGGGACGGAACCTTTGAGGAGCTATCAAAAAATGGTGTTTTATTCCAAAAACTAATGGAAAATGCTGGTAAAATGGAAGAACAAGAAGATGAAAAGGAAGACAGCAAAACCTATGATCAGAAAAGCTCTAAACCAACTGTCAATGGGGTAGAAAATGATTTGTGAAAAGATGCAAGCTATAAAAAGAAAGGGAAAGGAGGGAAATCTGTGCTTATCAAGCAAGAAGAACGAGAGACAGGAGTTGTCAGCTGGAAAGTTCTGATGAGGTGATGTAGTTTTAATACTCTTATCACTTCCAAAATTTTATAGACCTTTAATTTTTTTGTTGGATCTTTCTGATAAAATCAAAAATCAGCAAAACTAATATCTAAATCCCTGCACCTTACACTTTCTAAATTATGACTCCAGAGCACCCCAATATAATCCAAATCTGTTAGTGAAGCCCTTTCTAATCGAATTTGGACCTTGGATGTAACTCAAGGTTGAAAATATTACATTTCAACATGCACTTCTGGAAAGGAGCTATGTCAGTATTAAAAACATGGTACTACATGAGTGTAAACAAAAATACTTCGTGTTTCATGGAGTAGACTCAAATCTGTAATGCTGATCCTGAAGTTTCCCTGAAATAATAGTCCAAATAAAAGACAACTAAAGTTATGCTTTAGTTAATTATTTTTAAGAATGTTTCAGAAAACCTTTGGTATTTACCCCTATATATGAGCCCAAGAACAATAATCAGAAATCAATGCCTTTTAATCTAATTTGAAATATTTTGCAGGATAGTAGTGTCATTGTAGGCAAAAACACAGCTCTATCATGTTCAACACATACTAGACATACCCCAGACAATGTTAAAATTATTCAATACTTAGTTTAGCGGCAGATACATGGCTGACAAGTGAGGCATATGGGTCCAGTAATCAACCAGGCAATGAATTATGTGTGTGTGTGTGTGTGTGTGTGTGTATAGATGCGTGTACATATGTATATATGTATGTATAAAAGAGTCAATGAAGAAAGAAGAGACACAGCATGTATAGGATGAGAAGTAGGAAAGGATAAATGTTATCTGTATCCAGCAGAATATATATATATATATACATGTGGTATTTCTATTATGCAAATTGTAGCAGGTGTCTGCTAATTCTGGGATTTTAATTCTCCCCTGGATCCTTCCAAACCCAATTCCAATCAACTTCTATTCTTCTTTTTTAGTCTATAGCAAAAAATGGTATCTCACATCAAAGTCATTTCTTAGGACGTATGGTTGATTCTTGTTTGAAAACAAATATATTTAAACAAGTTAATGAGGTTGCCAACTTAAAAACATTAGTGATTTTCTTTTTCTGGATCAGCAGTAGCTAGAAAAGCATGAACAAGAAAGTTTTAGTTATGCAGCTCCGTAATTGAGAAGAATGGCAGAAAACAATTCATGTGGCCAAACCCAAGTAGTTATGGTGTAGGTTTATTCAGTTGGGTTGTGATTGGATGCATATCACGAACCATTCTGCCATTATTAGACCAATCTCTTTTCTGTGTAACTTAAAGGGCCATGGAAGTACTTTTCCTAATTACCACAACTAACCATGCATCATGAGTCTCCTTTCCCAGATTGACTGTTTCTTGTAAACTAATCTGTCATTTTATGACCATTTATTTTTCTTTTCTTTTTTATCAGTCATTTATGACACTTTTTTTCTTCTTCTTTTTGTCAGTCATTTTATGTGATTTTTACTTTGGTCCGATCTGCAGGTACAAAAATGCACTAGGAGGCATTTGCGTTGTTATGATACTCTTTATGTGCTATACATTAACGGAAATTCTTCGAGTTTTAAGTAGCACATGGTTAAGTTTTTGGACAGATCAAAGTACTTCGGAGAGTTACAGACCTGGATACTACATTCTTATCTATGCACTTCTTTCATTTGGCCAGGTGTGTCTGCAGTTGGTAAATAATTGGAAAATGTTCATTTTTGCAAGTAAATCATCCGTTTGATCCTACTGTCTGTTTTTGAGCTGTCCCAAGGATCTGAACTTCTTGAGAAGAATCTATAATAGTCTTGATTGGTAAAAGAAATACCAGTGTGAAAACGAATACCATGAAAATCATACCACTAAACCTTATACAGTGGCAGAAAATGTGTTGAAATTTTAGGGGGAAGAAACAACTACATTCTCTTTTTCCCTTTTCCCTCTGTTCTATAATTAGAATTACATAAAAAGTATCAATTGAAAAAGAAAAAGATTAAAATGTCTGTAATTGTTATATAGTTTGAACGCTTATTCATCCTTTACTGGATTCAGGTAGCTGTGACACTTGCAAACTCCTATTCGCTGATCATTTCAAGTCTTCGTGCTGCCAAAAGATTGCATGATGCCATGCTACATTCTATTCTAAGAGCTCCAACGATATTCTTCCACACTAATCCAACTGGAAGGATAATCAATAGGTTTGCAAAGGATCTAGGTGATATAGACCGCTATGTAGCCAATTTTATGAATATGTTTCTGGGCCAAGTGTGGCAGCTTCTTTCAACTTTTGTTCTGATCGGCACTGTAAGCACAATATCGTTATGGGCCATAATGCCACTTCTGATCTTGTTTTATGCAGCCTATCTATATTATCAGGTAGGATCAGTATATACCATTTTGATTTTGTCTCTTGCTCTTTCATATGCCTGACATTGTCTCACACATACTGGCTGATTTTGGTTGGAAATGGGATTCTGATTTTTTGAGAATTAATGCTGAGAGAAGGTGGTTTAGCATCTGTTGCTGTAGGTGAAGAGATTATGTCACTAGGGATCAGCCACTTAGGATATTGTCATGGAAATATTCATATTCTCATTTCAGTGTATGTTAAGGGTTTCCTAAGGACTATGTAAACCCAATTTAACCTATAGTAATCATCTACCAGAAAAAGGAAAGAAATAAAAATACAGCCGTCTATTTTAATTACGAACTAGTTTCAGTAAGATTGTTCAATGAATTCCACCTCATCATGTTCCTTTTCCACATGTTTGTTTTTAATCAAATATGTTTTATTACAGAGCACATCCCGTGAAGTGAAACGCTTGGATTCCATTACCAGATCTCCTGTTTATGCACAATTTGGAGAAGCTTTAAATGGTTTGTCGACCATTCGTGCATATAAAGCATATGATTGGATGGCCAACATTAATGGGAAGTCTATGGACAATAATATCAGATTCACTCTCGTGAAAATCAGTTCAAATCGTTGGCTCACCATAAGGTTGGAAATATTAGGAGGCGTCATGATTTGGTTGACAGCAACTTTTGCTGTTGCAGAATGCAAGAGAGGAAAACCGGGTAGCTTTTGCATCTACAATGGGCCTACTTCTCAGTTATACTTTAAATATAACAAGTCTGTTGAGTGGCGTTCTGAGACAAGCAAGTAGGGCTGAAAATTGTTTAAATTCTGTTGAGCGTGTTGGCACATATGTAGATTTGCCTTCTGAGGCTCCAGCTATCACTGAAAGCAACCGTCCCCCATCTGGTTGGCCTTCATCCGGATCAATTGCATTTGAGGATGTTATCCTGCGTTACAGGCCTGAACTTCCTCCAGTCTTGCATGGATTGTCCTTTACAATTCCTCCCAATGAGAAGCTAGGAATGGTTGGACGAACTGGTGCAGGAAAGTCTAGCATGCTTAATGCATTATTTCGGATAGTAGAAATAGAAAGAGGATGAATTTTGATTGATGCTTGTGATATTGGTAAGTTTGGACTAACAGATTTGCGGAAAGTTCTTAGTATCAAACCACAATCACCAGTTCTTTTCTCAGGTATGCATACTTAGATAACCCTATATTGCTTTTTTGATGGTTTGAAATGATTTTGTTTCCTCTTTCTGTGATTATTTTTGTTTCTCAGCAGAAATCTGTATATAGTACATTGAATCTTTGACCTAGAAATTTTGGTAAAGTTGATGCATCTTTGGTTTTTGGTAAGAAATGTATATGATGCCCCCAGGCCTAGTATTCTTTTTTTCTTTCTTTCTTATTTATGAGTTATGACCATACAAACGTGTATATGTGGCAGACGTTTCAGAAACATTTTATGCAGTAACTGAATGGTTATCCTATGGTACAATATTTGATTGCTTTCCTCTTAACAGCATATGAAGTGAGTCAGTGTGTCTTTCTGTGTATTGGTACACAAGCATTTGGTATGTCTAGATGCATATAGTTATAAGTATATGCTGTGTTTTCTTGTTCTTGGGTTATTATAAGAAGGCAATTCTTTGTTCTGCTTGTTGGTCCTTAGTAATGCACCAACCGTATTCAGCATTCGCATGTTGCAAACAGCCAAACTGTTTACACTAGTTAGCTGAATTATGAAGCATACTTTTTTTTATTTGAAATTTTATGCCTTTTTTCTATTTTAAAAAATACTTTGTCACAAAACTCTCAAATTTGAAACGCATCATTATAATGGTCATTTTATTTTTTCTAGGAACTGTGCGATTCAATCTTGATCCTTTTGGTGAACACAGTGATGCTGACCTTTGGGAAGCCTTAGAAAGGGCATATCTAAAGGATGTCATCCGGAAGAATTCTTTCGGTCTAAATGCTGAGGTATAAACATTACATAATTTTTATGACCAAAGTTTCTAGGGTTAAGTGTTGTTTAAAAGCGGAATCTTGGTAAACATTGTTCATGGAGGCATGACTACAAGTCTACAACTACTAATTGATTATGCTGTCTTTTTTCTGTGATTCATGCAAATTTTTATAATATCCAGATATTCTTATGATACTCAGAACCAAAAAAATTGATTTCTTTTATATACATCCTAAATGTGGGTCATTGATTGCACTCCAACTTATTGTGCATGTAAACTTCTTGTAAACGAAATGATATGTTACTATTCACTATTAACAGTATGTGATATAGAAGAAACAGTGGTAGGGCTAAAAGTGTATGATAATAGAACTTATGGTTGCTTGAATATTCTCTGGCAGCATATGTATTTGAGGGAAATTAGGGTTGTTTAGGTAAGGGTCTGTGGTGGAAAAGGCTGAAAAAATAGGTTGGAATAAGGTTTATTTATGGAGTCATAAGGTGGGTACGTTTTGGAACTCAAAACAGACAAGGAAAGGAAGAAATCAGATCTGGTTCACGACAGTTAACAGTAGTTCATGAATTGTAGCAGATCTGGTTCTGTGGATTCGGCAATAACTGCATTGTGCTAGGCTTCTGCCCTAGGGATTTTAGGGTGAGAAATCAAGGTTGGATTGTAGCGTTTGAAGGCTGGATGAATTGCTGGAATTTTGTAGAAGATAGATCAGTGTCATTTACACAATCTCTTACAGTTTGGAGATTAAAAGCACTAGAAAATTACCAGTGGAAATCCTGAGTTTAACAAGCTACCTCATTTCAGTAAAGATTCCAATAAATCCATATCAGAAACCAGTTTTACATATGCATCATATGAACATATTCGAAACCAATTAATATTTATAGATATAAAATTAAAAAATAAAAGTGGTGCCAAAAGTGTCTAGTTGAATTTTTGTTTTATCTAAATTTAGGTCCTTGACTCCAATTTTAATTTGAAAAGCAGTTACCTTTTTGCTTCAACTACAGTATATTGAAATAAAAGAAATATAACAAATGCTAACCAGAAAATACTTTCACTTGAGTTATGTCAAGGTCTCAGAGGGAGGAGAGAATTTCAGTGTTGGACAGAGGCAGCTATTAAGTCTTGCTAGAGCATTGTTGCGAAGATCAAGAATTCTTGTTCTTGACGAAGCAACTGCAGCTGTTGATGTTAGGACTGATGCACTTATCCAGAAAACCATTCGTGAAGAATTTAAATCCTGCACAAATGCTCATTATTGCTCACAGACTAAATACAATCATTGACTCTGATCGAATTCTTGTGCTTGATGCTGGTCAGGTATGCCCTCATTAATGCAATTCTTGCTGAGGTTTCCTACTTGATCCTTCATTTATTTCTGTTCTCAGTTATGACTTTGTACCATTGATTTCAGGTTTTAGAATATGATACTCCAGAGGAACTTCTATCAAATGAAGGAAGTGGATTCTCTAGGATGGTCCAAAGTACAGGGCCTACAAATGCTCAGTATTTATGTAGCTTAGTACTCGAAGGTAAAGAAATCAAGTCCAGCAGAGCAGAAACCAAGCAGCTAAATGGCCAAAGGAGATGGCTGGCTTCTTCCCGCTGGGCTGCTGCTGCCCAGTTTGCCCTAGCTGCTAGCCTCACTTCTTCCCAAGATGACCTTCTGAGGTCACACATTGAAGACAACAACAATATCCTCAAGAAAACAAACGATGCAGTTATAACACTGCAGGGAGTTTTGGAGGGGAAGCATGACAGAATTATAGATGAGACACTGAATCAGTACCAGGTTTCCACAGATAGTTGGTGGTCTGCTCTCTACAAAATCGTTGAAGGTCAGTTTTAATACCTCCTCAGCATACACAAGTTCCATTGGGGACTTTAATGTAGATGTTGCTAACTCCCATGGATGCTTTTATGTTTCAGTTTTTGTATAGGACAAAGTTTTCCTCCAAAAAGAGTTGAAGGAATTATGTGGCGGTTAATAAGACCATCCACATGTATTAAATTACATAATTCATTAAATCATTTAAACAAGTCACATGACTATTAAGTAGGTCATATGACAAAAAATACACGTGAATTGTTTTTTAAGTTGTCACGTAGTGGATCGGAGGAACTTTCCTCCAAATTGATTTGGAGGAAAACTCTGTCTATATGTATATGGTGCTTCTATTAATGGGTCATTTGGTTATTTCTTTCTTCATTACTTAACCAGAAAATTCTATATTCTCACCCAGTCTGCTTGTTATATTCACTTATTTGCAAGTTCAATCAATGCCTAACCATATGAACTTAAACGCAATTGTCGATGCAACTATTTTGGTTAGATATGATAATTAATGGGTCATTTGGTTATTTCTTTCTTCATTACTTAACCAGAAAATTCTATATTCTCACCCTGTCTGGCTTGTTATATTCATTTATCTGCAAGTTCAATCAATGCCTAACCATATGAACTTAAACGCAATTGTCGATGCAACTATTTTGGTTAGATATGATAATTAATTCTGCCTGCTTCGTATTCACAATAGCTGATACATTTTTTTGCTCTTAAGTTTAGATAATTTTATTTATTCATTATTTATCTTTTTGTTGTCCATTATTTTGGGAAGCCTCTATGATATTCATTGATAAAGGAAGCACACCTTCATAAAAATCTCTTTGTTTGTTACTCTACTAGACATTTCTATTGGAATTCTAAAATGATTAAAAAATTTAGTAGTTGAATAATATATATATATATATGTTCCCATATGCTTTCCTCTGATATTAGCTTTTTATTGCAGGTCTTGCTGCGATGAACAGGTTAGCTCACGACTGGCATCAACAATTAGAATATGATTTTGAGGGCAGATCTTTAGATTGGGAAATGCAGGAACAATGACAACTTGATACAATGATACCTACAATGTATTGTTGATTGAGAGGAAGAATTAGTAATATAGACAGTGATAAGTCACAATCATTTATGTAGAATAATAAATTTGGCCAATCCCAATTAATCTGTTTAGCCGACCCCAAGTTTTGGGACTAAGGTTTTGTTGTTGTAAGTGTTCGGTTATATAGGTTTCTTTGCTGGTGCTGCTTTTCATTATCAATTTAATAATTTTTGAATGTAGCTTCTAAGTTTTTCAATGCAAATGTAATAACTAATAAATGATTTGGAAATTGTAACATGCCATGTTATTATGTAAAACATTCCAGCGGAATTTTCACTTTCAGTGTGTGTGCACATGTGACATGCCGTCCAAATAATATTTCCTCTTTCATGCAAAAAAAAAAATAAACTAATTAGCATTTAACCCCTATTGAGTTATAACACAAAATTTCTCCCTCATCTTAATATATAAAGTAAAAGCCTGCGGAAAAAGAAAAGCAAAAGGTATGCTGGTACATATACTATGTAATTCAAATCTGCCTTTCCCCCTCCAATTGGGGCCAAATTTTGCTTTAATATATAGTCAAACTGAAGTGTTCTCAAATGTTTCAAAAAGGAAATACCTGAATTGAGACACTTCATTTCCATGTAATATACTGACACCCTCTTACATGTGCAATTATACCAGTCCTCAAGCACAAATTCATTACATCATTACAAGGGCAAAATACCATCACATTCTTCTAGTATCATCAACAAAGCAATTATATCTGCTGATATAAACAGAGATAGAATTCCACTGTGATTTGATCAAAACCTCAAGTAACACAGTGAATTTGCACCTAATAGTCCTGAAACAAGGGCTATCCAATATTCACTTCATTTAATAGTCTGAAAAGTATTCAATTTGTTGAGTTTTATGATGCAACATCACCGCTAACTCCCGGTTTAACATGGTTGTGAGCAGCCTCAATAGCCTGAGCAGAAGCACTTGAGAATCCCATTAATGCCTTGAATAAATTGGGGAGGCTTGTTTTCAAGTTATTCAATGTCATGGTCCTTGTACATTGGACTGCATCCAGATATTTGTCCTTCTCGCTTTCCACTTGGTTCTTTAAAGCTTCAATTTTGGCACGCTTCATTGATAAAGGATGCTTAGGGCTCAAATCAGAGGGAGTATCTGTGGTGGCAAAGCTTTCCTCAAGTTTCTTCTCCATCTCAGCAAGAGAGTCATACTCCTTCTGCAACCTTTTCTCAAGTTTATCCGATTTCTTCTGCAGGTTGTATTCCTCTTCCTGCTGCAAGAGTACAGCACGGATGGCGGACAAAAGGCTTTTAATGGCCTCTGAGGTTACCTATAACAGAGCATCAAAGATAATAATTTCCACGTGTGAAAACATTGAAGGAAATGATCTAGACTCTCCATGGCTTTTTGCAATGTGAATTATTATACGAATCATTTATTCTAGCAAACCCATGAGATATCTCATTTCAATTGAAAAGAAATGCTGTAGCCAAGAATTCATTCAGATTTGAGTAATAATGATATAATTTATTTTTAAAAGTAATGAGATATACAGATTTTAAAGCTAAGAAAATATTTAGGAAAATAATCTAATGTAACCATAATGTAGGCTTCTCTACAACATTTGCCACATATTTCTAAACTAGAAGATTAGGCAACTAAATTCATCTATAAAATTTTTAAGTTTTGGCTTGCAAGATCCTAACAGTAAGGTCCTTCAATAATTCAAATCCAGATGCTTCAGGCCGACCCAAAAAAATATGGAGCAGCTAATCTAACAAGGCTGAAATACAGCAAACTACATAAAACAAGGAAACAGAATTAACCACCAAAATTTTACTTCTTATGCTATTTCCATTCCCTAAGACAGTTATCTTTAAAAAAAAATAGTGATGTTCTATGACAATCAGAAAAATCCCACTTCCTTGATATAGACGCATCACCATATCATTATATCATACAAGCTAGGTCATCTGTTGAAACCCAAAATCACCTAGATTTTAAACAATTATAAAGAAATTAAGACTCAATTGAATGCTTCCTGATTTTAAATCTGAAAGCAAGGTGGAATCATTCAGTTCCCATAAAATGTTGAAGGGCATTGTAAGTTCATTGCCTAATATTTCACCTCAACCCAACCCAACACAAAAAACCTAAAACAGTAACCTTTCACCATTTTTCCGTCTGCATTAAGAAAATCATTTATCATCTCTTCACCCTATAATTTGGCATATCAGAATTTACTAATTTTCCAACTCCAATAAGTATTTAAGGCAGGCGTGTTATTGTCAAGCCCCTGTAGTACCCATGTGCAGCAAATGTAGAGATGCTGCACCCACCACAAGATAGTCAAGCACTAAAGATTGCTAGCTCCAATCCAATACAACAACAAACCTTAGTCCCAAAATTTTGGAATCAGCTATGAATCCTCAACATACTTACCAGACTGCTAGCTCCAATAATGGCCAAATTAATCTTTGGGTGTTAACACTTGAAAGGAAGCTGGTTCAAAGAAAACATGTTATCTTATAACCAAGTATAGGGCTAAGGTTGCCATTTTCATTTGCATGACGGTCAAACCACCTATTACAAGGTACTTGTCAGTTGTCTCCAACATGGGAACTCCGTGACCGAACAAACTGTGGGCATAATCTTAGTATTAAGAATTGACATGATTGCCAGTATTTATATTAATCAATCAGATCTTAGATCATCAGTAAACTTACTAATGTCCAAGGTAAGATTCACAGAAATACCTTATCAGGTAATGTGTCAAGGGCATGCTGCCAAGCTTCACATAGGCTGCGGACTACAGATGCATAACCACCACGTTGATGGTCATCTGCAAGGCGGTCAGTGAGTTGGATCCACCTGGAGAGGGTTCTTACATACTCCCTTTGATACTTTATGAGTTTGCAGAAGCTGTTGTACCAGTAAGTAACCTCAGTTTCCAGCTGAGCTGTAGCCTGGCGGCGGGAATCTGTACTGAGCTCTGTGCTTGGGTTATCATGCAGATGATCCAACCGCTGAGAGATATAGCTTTGAACTTGATGAGACTCATACATTGTTTTCCACATCTGCATCAGCCTGCAAAAGGATTTAAGCATAGAAGATAAATTTTGGGGGCAAACTCATGATATCAATATTACAACACTCTTTAAATACAGAGTGTACAATATATTTACTAAAAGTCCACCCAGTGGCAGGGGAATACTTAAGACCTGTTGAAAATCTAATAACATGGCAGGGCAAAGAAAGAAAATATATCCAGCGAGTTAGAATACTTCGATTTCCTTAAACCATGTTAATTTTTAGTGAGTTTTTGAACTTCCCTTCTATATACCCATTTTAGGGGAATAAGGGTGTGGAGACTGGAGAGGGGATGGGAATAAAACCTTAATATTGGCGGTGTTCACCAAACTTGGTTCATATCAACCGGCCAATTATAGGTTTCCCCAAACACCAGACTACACAGCGAAAGTGGGGAAAATAAAATCAGGAAAACACAAGTATTAATGAAATTAGACGAGGATATATCATAAGGATCATAATGACAACATACCATCATTATTAAAGTAATCCATTACATGACAAATATACGACAGCCAACCTATTCTTTGATAAATTCAAGTAGATTTGATGAGGTATAGAACCATATGCATTTATAAAGAGTACAGCTCCTTGTACATAATGAAGATATTTTTGTCTACAACACTTACCCTGAAGTCAATGCAACCAGCTGAGGGTACAGCTCCTCATCTATGAGCTCCAATATTGATGAACAGATCCTACTAATTGAGTCTTCCAGGCGTACTATGTCAGCCTCCAAACTCTCAACACTCGATCGAGTTTTCTGAACCTTGGTCCAGTCATTGTTATCACTTTCTTGTTTTTCCAGTAAGCAGGACTTCCTCGCATACTCTGATTTAGTAATTTCTTCCTCCTACAAAATGTGATGATTAAAACCATCAGCGGAAAAGTATAAGAACTGTGCACTATAATTTTCTGCTGTCCTAAGCACGCACTAGAACAGAAAGATGCTTCTGTGCAGTTGTGAGAAATAGCCATGCTCATGTGACAGCAAATCTACATAATTTCTTTGTCTTACAGTTTCATCTTCCGTATGTTTCATGAGTCAAACAACCTTCAAAAGGGATGAAGGTTTAAGAGTTTGGTTGGATGAGCTAATTTTCATTGACTTATTTATTAAAAATAAAAAATAAAATAAGCTATGTAAAAGTACACTTATACCTAAAATAGAAAAGTGAGCCTTTAAAAAGTTGTACCTAGTCAAATAAACAAAATAAGCTTAGCCAAACAAACCCCAAGAAAAGACAAATTTCCAAGCCATTTCATGCCAGGGTACCATAATGCCATAGAATGATAGAACATTCTTAAATATTACAGCAAAACCACACCAAAGAAACCTCATAGTACAATGTTTCCAGATGTTGGCAGAAGACTGGGCTAGACAAAACAAAGCTATGAATCCTTCTAGGTATGATGCGGTTAAAGAACATTACACATTCTTACTAGTTACGCTCTGTCATCCAGTGATGATCTTACCTTCATTTCCTTGTAAAGTTTCTGCTCTGCTGCATAAAGTTTTTTAAGTGTGATGCAATGAGCTCCAACCCTGCATGGTTCACTAGAGCCAGAAAGCTCAACAGCCTCTTTGGTTACCTGAAGAGACTTGGATGACCAATTCCATGACAATGCACTAAAGACCTTTGCAGAATTCTTCCCTGTAAATGATACAGTAATAATAAGTAATAATAAATTCCTAGAGGATCTGGATGACAAAAATCATCAGTAGCCAGACTCACAGAAATAAATTGACATTTTGAGCAGAAACCAATTACACCAGAACAAGGTTTCCCAGAGCAAACTATCACAAATGATCATATTAGGCGCCAAGTCAATAGACACGAAGCTTAAATCTCATAACCAAAATGAAACAAGAACAATAGTCATGATCATCTAAAAGTAACATATAAAAAACAATAAGGAACCAACCCATGATCCAGTGTTATTCTTCTGCATATGAGAAAACAAAGATGAAAGAAAGACTAGGGAGCCATTTTTAGAACCAAACTATCACTCCACTTGCTCATTAACAGGTTAGGCATGAGATTCCTCCACCCATTTGTAAGTTACAATAAGTGAATTCACATTCAAATTCATTATGTTCCTGTATGAATATATTTAACATGTACAAAATTTTAGTCAGTTTGCCATGCGGCTGACTTCTCTATAAAAAATATGGCAAAAATTTATTCTTTTGGTGGAAAATAAATATTGCATGTCAAAATTTCAAAACTAGCAGTCAGACACAGGATTGATTTTTTTTTTTTTTTTTAATTGCCACGGGTTGAACTTCACATACTTGAAACTATTGACTAAATGTAAATGGTAAGGCTTGGAAGTGACAACATGCTCATCATACTTGATGTTCAACCAAGCCAAATCTGTTGCAATTTCTCAGTAAGAACTAACTAGGTGGTGTATCGTGCACCCAAATACATGTAATATGCTGAAGTTACATATTGGTGCATCACAACAGTATACAAAAAAAAATTGTCCAGGGCTACCTCGATTAAGTAGGGTTCTAATGGTTTTTGGATGCAGTCATAAGCAAGAAGCTACCAAAGATCAGATCGACAAAACATTGACCTCCCAAAGTCACTGAAGCAAAGACATAATAGTCCAACAACAAATGAAATAAAATAAGAGCCATCAGTACTACATATATTTTCTGAATTATACCAAAACTCTATAAATTCATCTACAAATTAGGATCTGATGCCCCAAAGAAATGATCCACATATTAAAATTTTCTATGACAGCAACGCAATTCAGCCTAACATCCAAATAACATATAAAGGTCCAGAAATATGCACCAGTGATATTGTGGCAACACTTTGCATGTTATTTTCAGATATCAGCCTATAATGATGGCTTGACTACCTGAATCATTTAAACACAGAAGGCATCATAGTCCAATTACCAATATTGAACAAAAGCCTCCACAAGGGCCAGAAGCTTGAACATATTACATAAACATTAACAGAAAGCAAATGGTCCTTTACAGGGATGTCACTACATCAGAAAGTCTTCATATAAGTAGAACAACATAAACAACAATAGAAAGCACATAGTCCTTTACAGAGACATCACTACATTAGAAAGTTTTCACAAAATGATCGATGATAAAAAGAATGTAACAAACATCATGAACAAAATTAGGAAAAAGACAATGTAATCGAGTGGAACTTCCACTCAGTAGTATCAACCAAGTATCAAGGGAAAACATATGAAGGATAAACCATGAAGTATCTGATAAATGCTATATTGTGGAAAAGAGATAGAATTTACTTTTGTTTTCATCTAGACCACGTAAAAGAAATGTATCCCCTCCAGTAACATCCATAAAAACAGCAATTTCCTTTCCACCAGCTGATGCTTTTAGGAAATACTCATCTAACTCCTTCATAATACCCTCCAAGGTCTTCTTGCTCCTCCATGATATCATGGATGCATCTACAGTGTCTTTATACCAGCCCATTGTCAATGAATTATCATCAACCATTTGTACAGGCTGTGGCTTTTCAGTTAGTGGATTTACAACAATTTTCGCAACAGCTTCCTCTTTATGATCTTCTTCTTCAAATTCTGTCGTAGTCTCTGCCCACTTTTCGTCCTCAACTTGCTCTACCACTTCGCTATTCTTGTAATGATGATGTGATGAAGAATGCTCAGAAGTTTCCCAAATGTTGTCCCACGAACTATGGTTTGCAGGATGTGATGGGGTATAACTATCATCCTCTTCAATCTCTATGCTTTCTTTTTGGGGAACTTCTTCCTTCCTATTACTTTCATCAAACTTTCTCAAATCAGGGCTAAAAGGAGGTGGTGGAGGAGGGGCAGGAGGCAATGGTGGAGGTGGTGAGGGAGGCACTGCCAGGCCATAAGAGGTAGTTTCGAGCTCTAATAACTCTGACTCGGTGAATTGCCGAAGAGTTACTCCGGTATTCTTCAATGCTCTCAAATAACCCAATTGAGCATCCACAAATTCTCCCCTAAACCCAACCAACTGTTTCATTAGCTTCTTCCTTTCCCGGCAAATCTGCAGCCTCTCATCCTTCTCAATCCTCGACGTAACACATCCCATTTTGCTCGAATGTGGGACAGCAAAGAAGTTTATGCTATCTAGCTCAACTGAAAAATACAACAGAAAGAAAAAACTCAAATGCAGGCTCAATTTTATCTACTTCTATGATCAGAAAATATACTAACTATATCAAAGACTACATCCTTGAAAATTCATAATGCATATGAGCCTGTGACTTCCCAGCAAATTCAAATCCCTGTCAACTTTTCAGGTCCTTCCCAGTTCAAATGTTCATCATATTTTAAGATGATAATCCTAATCACTTCACATCCACATTAACTCTAGAGATTTAGCATAACATGCACTTACACTTTTTTGTGCTCCAAAAAATAAATCCCAAACAATATAGGTAAAATAGAAGTACCCAGTTCCAAAATTTTCATAATTCACTAATCCACAACTCTTAACAAAAATATCCAGATGGGTTTCTTTTTATCACTGGTTTTTCAATTTTATTAAGTTGAAACTAAAATTGTCTGTTCCCACACCACATGCCTTGTTAATCTTGGTCATTCAATGACCTCTCAAATAAGCCAAAAAAGGTAAGCAAACAAGAATAGCCATTTTCAGATATCCCAAAAAGTCACATACCCACAAAGCTGCAAGAAACAAATCACCAAATTGCTGCGCTTGTGTCACTGATTTCCCAAGCATACTCATCCAAAAATGATCTTCATCCCCACAACACCAAATCCTGAATCTGCTACTCTTAACCCATCAAAGACTCAAAAAGATAGAGACAAAAAAGAACATCAAAAACAAACATATCCACAGCTCACAAAGCAACAAAACCAGCAATAAAAAATATAAAATGGGTCTCAAAGTACAGCCTCAGACAGGTTTTCCGATATGTTTATGAAGAATAAAAAAATATTAAAAGACAAGAAAACAATGGTCCTGACATGGAAACTGTGAAGGACAGAGAGACCCAATGTTTTTTTTTTTCCTTGCTCAGCAAAACCCAAAAAACCCAATACTACTATTCCAATGGTTTTGGGTTGTGTTTGAACACGTGAAGCCAGAGAGGGCAAACTTCACCATGTAGAAGTAGAAAAAGGTTTCCAGAGAACCCCACTTTGTTCATGCTTTACAAATAGAGAAAGAGAGAGCGAGTGAGGTTAGCTCGAGACCCAAGAAGAACAAGGGAAGGATCCAAAGTAAAGAAGAAAGAAGCGCATTTTAGCACCAAACCATTAATGTATTTTTTTGATAAACTTCTTAGTTAAGCTTTCTTCGTATACGGACAAAAACCATACCATATGATATGTGACAAATCATCATACCATCACGTGAATAAATTCACTATCTCTAATGTCACAATAACATCTACATAGGTTATGATTATCATTAATGAATATTAAAATTAATATTGATAATCATCTTGTTTAAATGGAATTGATGTTACACTAATTACAATCAGCTAAATCTATTATGTATAACTTTATTAAAAGCTTAAATATAGTTATTTTAGTGTTTTTTTTTTCCTAAATCAAGAAAATAAATAAAACGTATTTGGAAATGTTTCCTTTTTTAGAATATATTCGACTATGAAATCAAATTTAATCTTCAAATATCATTATAATTACAAGTATATTACTTAATTAAATTTATTTGTTGTAATGGAAAGAAAATATTAATAAAAAGTTTGATTGATTATATAAATTAATGTTTAGGGATTTAATTGAAGTTTGATTTGTAAGAGATTTAATGTTCAATTTAATCTTTTCAAATCTAAAGTCCTGCAACTAAATTGACATTGATATCAACATCCAATGATGATATTTGTAAATTGTTTTAATATGGGAAAAAAAAAAAAAAAACGTATTCTGAAAATATATTTGGAAATGATTATTAACGGTTCGAATAATATAATTTGTTGTCCTTCTTCGTAAATGATTCTCTATTCTTAAAGTTGCAAAGAAATGAAATACAACACAAAGCAAGCTCGAAAATGTGCTCTTGCATATTCTTCGAATATTACACATAAAA
This sequence comes from Fagus sylvatica, assembly GCA_907173295.1. Classification (NCBI taxonomy): domain Eukaryota; kingdom Viridiplantae; phylum Streptophyta; class Magnoliopsida; order Fagales; family Fagaceae; genus Fagus; species Fagus sylvatica. Next base: position 25,924,023 of record OU015767.1, on the reverse strand, counting down.
AAAAATATATATTATGTTATGGATATTCTTTTTAATTTATCATGCAAGATAATTCGGACCAAGAAAACTAAAAAATATGTTTCATGGAGTCTGTCATTCTCTACGAACTTTTGAAAAGTACAACTAAATGAGGTACAGATTTTTTAGAATTATCATACCTTTTTTTTCTTTTTTCCTTCTTGGCTAAGATAATGCTGCTTTTAGTTATTTATTTTTTAATCAAAAAGAAAAATGGGTATAGTAAAACTACTTTCTTTCTTTTTCTTTTTTTTGTTATTTCAATCAGACAGTTTTGAAGAATAAATTATAGAAACAAATATTTAAAAAATAAATAAAAAACACAAAAAAAAATTGATAGATAAATTGTACTTAAAAAAAAAAAAAAAACATAAATTTTATGGAAACAACTATTAAAAACATATTTCTAAACATCTTTGATCATTAAATTTTTGTTTAAAAAAAAATCCTAAGAACTTTTGTTTTCTACAATTAATATTAAAAACGAAATATTTTTCATAATTATTAACTTAATTTATTGTGATTGAAGTAATATTATTTTCATCTTAATCTATTAAGTATTAATATCACTTTTATTATATATTAATCATAACAAATTATATCAATACTTGTTTTAAAAAAAATTATCTACTAGCATAATGATTTAAGATTTTGTCCTAAAATCTATTTTTGTAATTGAATATTTTAGCGTGGGGATGATGCGTATTTTTGTGTAAGGGACGCGTACACTGTAGCATGTACAGAGAAAGATGGAGAAGTGGCCACGTTAAGTCAGACAGTGAAAATCCAACTTCCAACCAAACCAAATTTTTCCAGAGAGTCGTCACCTTTCTTCTCTCTTCTTTTACTTTCCAAAAAGCTCTTTTCTGACTAATAATTTGGCCTCAGAGTTTAATCTTCTTTAAGTCACCGTCATTGCTTATTTCTTTCTCCCACCTTTCTCTTCCTTTTACTTTTCCAATCAGAGAATTCGATGAGCTAAAGTCAAAATTTTTCTAAAATATTCCAAGAAGTGCTCCAATGGATGACAACATATTAGGCAAAATAAAATTTTACTACAGCAACAACAAGACATTTTTATTACTGTTTATTTGTCATTTATTATTTTACTATTTCTCTGCCAATCTCTCTCCTCTCTCCTTTTTCCATCCTGTTGCTCTCTCTAGCAACAGAGAGACGAAGATGGGTCAATTCTTCTCAACTCCTATACTCCTGCCATGGCAAAGGTTCTATAAGGAGTAGACTCACCATCAAAACTCACATTAAGTAGATCAATCTCATCTGTCATGAAATTTGATAGGAAAGGAGTTTATCAATATACCAACAAAAGAATTTTATAATACATGTGATTATCTTAGCTTTCCAGTTTCAACTCCAATAAATTGAAGCTCAGTGGGATACATACAAAACAAACACAAAACATTACGAAGGGGGAAAACCCCATAAATGTAGCTTTACTTGCAACACTCACACATGGGATCAAGGCCATCAGACCAAGCTCTTCGAAATCTAGAGGATTGTTGATTGGATTTAGAGAAGTGAGAAGCACTGTGACCATGAGAGATTGTTGCGTTTTTTGTTTGTAGTGTCGAAGTCCCTGTCGGTAGCGTCTAAAAAGGGAGAGCAAAGAGAGAGAGGGGTGTGGAAGAGAGAGAAGACAACTATAAAAAAAAAAGAAAAAATAATATTTTAATAGGAGAGCATTGGGAGGGTGTAAATAAAAGAGAGCAAAAAAAAAAGAGCTTAAACTAAATTTTTCCCAAAAGCACAAATAGTTGGGAGCTTTCACACATACAATCACAAATTCAAGTGAATGTATTTTACAGTTTTTTTTCATCATTTTATTTATTTAAGTATAAATTCAAGTATCATAAAAAAATATAATATTTTAAAAATTTATACATTCTCTTTTGATACAAAAATAAAGAAGTATATATATATATAATATATTACAACTTTTTTTTTTATTAAACTATATGTAAAAAATGTAAGAGTATAAAGAAGAAATTTTGAACAAGTAAAAGAAAGAAAGGAGGAGAATATTAAAAAAAAGAGTTCTTGAATACTCTAAAAAATAATATTTTAATAAAATAGAGTTACATCATAAAATTTTCTTTGGGGTGAATGCGGAAAAAAGGAAAATTCGTCTTCATCATTGGATAAAGAGGAAGGATGTATTAAAAATGCAAAAATCCGAAATAAAGCCCTTCTGGCCAAAAGGTAATGGGCTCAACGAAGATTTGGGCAAATGTCTTTCGTACTTGGGCCGTCGGTCTCAGTAGTCTCTATCAAACTCATGATATTTGTAATCTTGGCAAAGGTTGGCTCATCGTTAAAAAAAAAAAGTTGGTGACCTTTACTTAAAGCTAAATTTGTGATTTTCACAAGGGAAAACTTGCAAATAGTTGGGATTTCTAAATGCTTCGGCCTTTGATCACACATGCATCAATCACAAATTCACAGTGCACTGGAAGTGGATTTGGAAGGTCTACCACTAGTATTTTTTCTTTTTACAGTTTTTTTTTCATCATTTTATTTATTTATTTATTTCTTGTGTATAAATTCAATTATATCATAAAAAAATATAATATTTTAAAAATTTGAAAAAAGCCAAATACATTCTCTTTTGATACAAAAATAAACTTGTCCAAAGCTACGTGTGATTTTCTCATTTCCTTGTATATAGCTTTGGGGCCTTATACTCTTGCTATATATACTTGTTGTTATTACAACTTAAAAAAAAAAAACCTGTGTCTAACTCCTTTTGTCATTTGCCCCTACCCTTATGTAAAAAATGCCTTCTCCAAACTTTTAAGAGTGTAAAGAAGATTAATCTTATGTATGAACAAAGAAAATCTAAAAGAAAGAAAGGAGGAGAATGATATGTATAAATATTGGATTTAGATTCTCTAGAGTTCTAGGAGTATTCTACAAGGTAGACTTTTTTAAATCTCAATCTTTCATTTAAAATAAAAGGTCAAAGCATTGCCACATCATCAATCCACTACTAAAAACTTAAATTAGCATTTCAAATATATTAAAATACTTCTAAACTGCTAACATTTATCTATTCTAAAAAAAACTGCTAACGTTAATCAAACGTCATTTCTCTTTACTTTTTTGTTTTGCAGTATATCTCTTTTCTCTGTAGCAGACATTAGTACAACAACACATCCCGCCATTTTCATCTCTAAAATCTAAAAGACTACGGCCAAACTTCATTGCCAGAGAAGAAACTTTTATTTCTTTTATGTATTTTTTTTTCTTTATTTACAAATTTCTCAATCTTTTTATTCTCAAATGGTAGATCTATTAAATTCAACCTCTTAAAATCACTCATGGATAACTGTTGAAAGGCCAATGGATGCAAGGTAAAAAGATTTGAAAATTTTAAGAATGAGAAGGAATGTTTTGGATTGATGATTTTATCGAAGAGAATGATGTAATTTTTGTTGTATTGATGTTTGCTCTAGAGAAAAGAGAGAAACGGCAAAACGAAAGAATAAAGATAAACGGTGTTTGATAAACGTGAGCAGTTGAGAAAAGTGTTTTAATGCATTTGAAATACTAATTTAGGTTTTTAGTAGTGGATTGATGATGTGGCAACATCTTAACCTTTTATTTTAAATGAAATGTTGTCATTTAAAGAACTCTACTTTCTAGAGTACCCTAAAAACTCTTTTTTTGATAGTTATGATAGAATTTTAAACCTATGGCGTCTGCTCATGATGATTGCTCTTACCATCATGCCAAGACATCAATTGATTTTTGGTGTAGGCGGGATTTGAACCCAGGTCCCTTGTTTGACGACAAGAGACTTTACCAGTTGAGCTAACTGGAACCCACACCCTAAAAACTCTAGAGGATCTCAATCCACAAATATCATTCATAGAAAATAAGTCCATATATGTTTGTAATAAAGCATTTATCACTTTGGAAAGAGAACAATATTTTTGAAAACCTAATCTTGACATTTCCTTCTTCTTACTTATCAAAAGAACAAATGGTTTATCTCATAACATCAACTACTCTCAAATCTCAACTCTAATGCATAGTGTTCAATCTTCTTTTTCACCGATAATAAAGAGAATATACCATATATAAAATAAGGATCTTGATTTTATAGAGTAAAATGTAAAAATATCCTTTAAACTTTAAGTCAAATCAAACCGATCTCTTAAAGTCCCTAAATTTTTAAAAATATCTAGATCATTTTGTCTAATTTTCTGTCTCTCTTCTTGAGAAAATAAAAACATAAAAATGATTAATTAAAATTTAATTTTTTTATTAAAATATATTCTAAAATGAAATTTTCAATAAAAAATAAAAATAAAAACAAGATCAACAAAAATTTAGACAGAATTATCAATTTAGGTATTTCTCCAAGTTTAAGGGTTTCTAAAATTAAATTAAAAGATCAAGGGACTAGTTTGATTTCAAAATTCAAAGATTGTTTTTCATTTTACCTTTAAATTTATGGCATCCTTTCTAGGATGATTGTTCTTTCAATTAGATCAAAAAACTAATTTTTTATTTTGGCATATGCGATATTTAATCACATAATATTTATTCAAGAAGGACAAACTTTACTAATTGAACTTACTCGAATCCACCAATTTAATTTTTATATATGAAAGAAGAACAATAACTTAATTATACACTTAGCTTAACGAATATTTTCAAAATTACACCTATGAAAAGATCAACATGCCTTTGTCGTTTTGTAAATAAGTACCTAAAGATTAGTTTCCTAAGCCAAGGGTTCAAGACAAGCATTGGCCAAGGAAAAATCAAACATAATTCGGAATTTACTATTCAACTCTCAAATCAATCAACAAGGACGAGACTAATAACTCAACCTAAGGGAATAGATTCCACTAATAAAGCATTCATAATAGAGGAAGGAAGGAAATACCTTTTATTGGGCAAAATACAAAAAGGGCTCGTATGGTTTGGGATAAATTCAAACAAACCCTACGTTGTTTCAATTTTACAGTTTTCATCCTTATGGTTTGGGAAATTACTAAATTGATCATTCGATGTCACTTTCATTAATTGAAGCGGATATACTGTGATCACATGTGATCATTTTTTTTATTATATATAAAATGTGCATTTTGGCCTTTAAATTTACATTTTATTCCAAAAAAATTACACAGGGGCGAAGCAAAAAAAAAAAAAATTAATAATGCAAAAAAAAAAGCTCCAAAAAACACTTGTACATGGCAAATCATTCAATTGTTGTTTATGTTGCTTTTCTCATATTGTATATTTTTTTTGTCGTCCTTGCTGTAGCGTAGGGTCTTTAGTTTTATTGTGTAATCACTTTAGTTTCCTTCCAGTTCGATTGAATTCTCTATTTTTCAGAATTTGATTAAGTGGAAGATTTCTATTATTTTGATTTCAATAAAGTCTTTTAAGCTAATCAGGACTTAAACATCTCTCTAATAAAAAATAAAGTGTTCCATAAGCAGAGAGAAGAAAAAAAAAGAAGAAGATATTTTTAACTTTTTAATCTCCATTCCCATTAGTGAAAATGTGATATAGAACTATATTGGGTCTTATTTACTATGTTCAATTGTTCATCAATTCATCTCCTTAGCTAACACGGCAGCCCATTTAATGGGTCTAGCTTTTTCAGCAGCCAAAGAGCACCGCATTTGTTTTGAACTTTTGATACAGCGTTAAAAGCTTTTTTTTTTTTTTTTTAGCTAAATAGCGTTAAAAGCATGTTTTTTTTTTTGCTAATAGCGTTAAAAGCATGTTTCTGTCGCAATCACAATTCACTTTAATGAATCCTTCTTGAGGCTAAGCTTTAGCATGGAGATGGAACTTTATGCACTTCAAAGCCCAATGGATCTTTAGCTGCAAATCAATTTTGTTCACGTGTCTCTACGGAAACAGCACCTGTTTTTAAGCTTCTAGATTGAATCATTTATGATTATACCCATTAACGTGAATATCTTTAAGCACACTAGACTCCAGCAGAAAGGGGACAAAAGAAATACGTATATGTAATAAGAAATATTAAAATTTTATGTCTTAAAAAAAAAAAAAAAAAAAAAAAAAAAACTACTGCTAATATTCATATTTGAACAATTATCTTTGAGATTTTAAGAAATCTGTATATGACAAAACTTAGATACAATGTTTTATATTAGGTATATTAAATTTTTTAATTAAATTCAAATACATAATTGTATTGAATTTAATTATTCTTAGAAAAAATAAATATATATATACCACAAGAAATAAACCAAAACAATAAAAATATTGGTACAAGGAGATTGGTCATGAAGTGGAAATGAAAAGACAACCTTTGAAATGGAAAAACACTATGAGGACAAAACCAGTCCCTTAAAAAATCAATATAAAATGAACAGTTACATAGTCAACAACTTACAACACCTTTTTTAGCCTAGACCTATGCAACCTCTGCAAACCCTCAACTTGTCTTCCTACCACGATAGTCTCACAACCTTTGAAATCCATGAATAGCAATTCCTCGGAACCATAACTTTTGGCACTCCAAAGAACCTCCTAAAGATTTTCTCAGTGAACCTCAATAGACTTTGGTTTTGTGATAGCACTTAATTTGCTCACAATGGGATTGGAATATATGTGGGGTGGATTAAAATGGTTCTATGATTTTGGCTTAATCACAAGGATTTAAGAACAAGGAGTACAAGATCAAGAACACAATAAGATGAGAGTGAGGAATAGGATTTTTTTTCTATTTGCTCTCTCACTCCTCTGGTCCCTATGCGAAAATGGCCGCCTCACCAAAATCCTCAACACTTTGTTTTACGCTCTACTAACACATATACCAAGCCCTCAACTACCCACCTGCATGCATTAGTTGTATACACGTTTTAAGTGAAAAAAACTCCCACAACTTCTTCAATAAGAGTCAATATGAACAACACAACTAATGGCTCACTTGAGCAAATCTTAGGCGAGCTTCAGGAAGGCAGGCCCAATTATTTTGGGGGCTTCAAGCAAAATTTTAAATTGAGGCCTTAATCATTCAATGCTAAATTAAATTAATGTTTTTTAAAAAAATATTTATTGAAACTAATCATTTTAATCCCGTACCGACGGGTATCATCCCTCCTAGAACAACATTTTCCACATCTTTCTTTCCTCCATTCATATACAAAAATTATCGTGTTATACGATGTTAGCTCTAGGTATTGGGTCTTATCCAGTTGTCACATGTCCAACGGATTTCTTGAGCGTTCGAGGTTTTCTTGAATCATCGTGGTTGTAATATGAATCTAAGGTTTTAATCGATTCATTCTTCTTGCTAAATAAAACAAAGTAGTGTTACGCATTAATACACATTGCACAACAAGGCAACCCAATTAAAATGCTAAACTTATAGCAAACAATATGTGAGTCACTAACCTATCATATTACTTCAAACCTAATACAAATATATATTTATAAAAAAGACTCAAGTCTAACAAAAATCTACATCATAATTCAAGTAAAAGACAAAAAACAAAAATCTACATCATGATTCAAGTTTAAAAAAATAATAATAATAAAAAAATTAAAAAAAGAACGAATTAACTGACAAGTTGTCAAGTACAATAACAGGGGGGCTCTAGAAAAAATAAAAGGGAGGGAGTAGTGATGGGTCTGCTGGCAGATAATTTTATCCTAACCCATATATCTTTAAAGTGTTTATTTACAAAGAAGTTGAAGATAGAGAGAGAGAAAGACAAGGAGATATAGAGAAATGAAAAGAAGTGGACGAAGAAGAAGATGGGCCTTCAGCTGTGCTGTGCAACAGAAGAAAAAATGAAATTGAAGGTGGGCAGAGAGTTATAAGAAGAAGAATGTTTGTGAGTTCTGTGATTTTTTTTTTTCTTCTAATGTTGGCAGGAAGATGGGCCTTCAACTGTGCTATGCAACGCAGAAGAAAAAATGAAATTGAAAGTGGGCAGAGAGTTATAAGAAGAAGAATGTTTGTGAGTTCTGTGATTTTTTTTTTTTCTTCTAATGTTGGCAGGAGCCTTTAGTCTAGCTTAATGTAACTTTGTCTATGAGACTCTATGTGTTTTCTTTTTTATAATTTGGGGCCCTTAATTATAAGGTTTTTTTATTTTTATTTTTTTTATTGGAGGCCTAAAGCGGCGGCTTTATTTGCCTAAGGGTTGGGCCACCTGTAGGGAGGATCTCACGTTGGACATGATATTCCCTTGACTTCGAGCTTGTTGGAGTTGGTTATGCTCGCTTGAGCAGGCCATGGGCAAAGAATGAGCATGATTTATGTGTGAACAGTAACTAATGGGCACGCTTAAGCGAGGAACAAATAGAATATCTGTTTGATGAAAAATATTGTTCACGTTGGGCTTACTCGAGCAAGAGTCTGTGGAATTGAATTTCTTGAGCAACAACTAAGACTTTAAAGTTTTTGACGAGAAATTCTCAAACCTTAATCTAAATACATTGTCATGGAAATTAGCCAATTAAAATCCTAATCCACCTAGGGACACACCCAATTCCACACCTATTTTTCACAACTTATTGAAATTACATGTTGTAAGTCGTAAATAATCACTATCATATGATCACGCCATCAGTACCACAGTTATTTTCTGAATATTTTCACCAATCTTAACTTGTCATTTGAGCAGATTGTGAAATCGAGTGTGTCCCTAAACTTATTCTTAAAATCCTAACAAAATTACTTTTCTTGGCCTTTTTAAATCATGTTAAGGGGTACAAAAATATTTAAATTGATATTAGAATTCTTATGTCCCACTAATGGGATCAAGATCGGATTCAATACTTGGTTGTCGGTTTAAATATATTAAAAATATATATATAAAAAATTACTTTTTCATTAAACGATCGAGATAAAAAGTTACTTTCAAATAAATAGCTAAGACGAAGTCCGCACTAATGACACCTACCAAATTTATCCTTATAACTTAACTTTTGTTTTAATTTTTGTATGAAAATCCTTGTAGCCTAACTAACTAGCAATTAACACTTAAAATAATAGAAAGATGACTCATGCATGCCACATGAATTAGGCCGTATCCCAAATATATAAAGAGGAATTAGTTGGATCCTTGAAGAGTCCAAATTTATAGTCAGGAAAAAATAATGAAATAATAACAAGCTCAAGCTAAACCAACTGTGTGTCGAGTTGATAAGCTCAAAGTGCTGCGAAGTGGCTGAATGCATGTTGCATAGCAGCATAGGCACTTATGGCTGGCATTCAGGAACTTGAGCCGGAAGCGTTGCCATTTGACCCGACTCTAATGCCAAGGTGCTTCGAGGCTCGAAAACCGTTTCCTAAAAGGCAAGCAACTACTGAACACTGTCTCTTCCAACTACTCCAGCCTCAGTTTTTTTCTTTCTTTTTGTATTTAATAGTGATTACTATAAGTTATTAGTTATTACTTGTTTCTTAATTCAGCAATCAGCATAGTACTTTAGATTTCTTTTATTTATTGTATTTTGTTTTTAGAAAGTTATTTATGCAAGCCATGTGCAAATGCGTTTTGTCCCTAAGCATGCCATTCATCATGCATATGATAAGATGATAAATTTACCACATTGGATTTAGATTTAGTTTTATTTTTTATTTTTTTTATTTAAAGTATAAATTTTACCCTAAATATATAGGCACAATCTATATAATAAGAGAGGGATCAAAGTCATTAAAGCCATCAAAGCCACATCAAACTAGGTAGGAAATAGATGCATCACTAAACTAAATGTCTTGTGTGCCGGTCCACCCGATCTAGTTGTTTCAGCATATTCATTTTTGGTTTATTTTACTTGATGGAGACAAGTTAACCAAAAAAAAAAGGCTATATTTTTTATTTTTAAAAGAAGATAACATTGAAAATAAACCAAACATAGGGCTTATCCAATTAATGAAGAGCTAGAGAAATAATTCCTGCATTTAGTAATCAACTAATCATTAACGAATATTATAACGATATGCACTACCAAGGCATCCGAGGTACACACAGAGCCTCTTTTTCGTTGTCCACATACTCTAACATCAGCCATCTGTAATTTTAAATGCAGTCTTTAATATCATGATTTCAATGTTCTTTATTACACGAAAGGGACCATTATGGACGACGAGGCCCCAGCTAGAGATAATATTAAGTTGTCCAACTAATGCTGGTTCGTTTGGAAATACCCCTTTTTTTTTTTCTTCTTTTTTTTTATGAAAAGTTTTGGAAATTCCTCTTGCAAAATATTTGGGGCTTTGCGGCTGCCAATGCAGTCGTTTTTATTCAATTAAAAAAAATAACATATTGATAGGTGAATGCTATCAAGTATCATCAATGTCTCATAACACTAAGAGGGTAATTAGAAGTATTCAATAACTTAAAGTAAAAAATGAGTTAATTATTAATAATAATAAATTTGTTAGGACATAAGTTAAGATGTAATTAATACTTAAGAATTTTACTTCTTCTTTTTTTTTTTTAATTTATAAAGTCAAATATTAGAAGAAAAAAAGAAGAAGCTTTTTAGCAATATATAAAACTGCATTACATATTGTTAATATTCTTAAACAATATTTAAGTGTTGTTTCCTCTCCCCCCACTTGATCCCTATCTCACTTTGAGGGTGTAAGTTTGAGTCTTCACACACACACTTAGACTTGCTAGTGGTGGAGACATAAATTTTTTTTAGGAGGGTCAAGCTATATATACATATAAACATTAAATCCAAATAATAACCTATTTTATAATAATACATTATTAATTTACATTAAGTATGTTTGAAATATGATTTAGTATATGTTATTTTCTTTTTCTTTATATATATATATATATACACACAAAATTAGTTTTTACATAATTCAAATAATTTTTTCCATCAAGTTAGCTTGTAAATTGTGAACTATCTTTTAAATCATATTGATCATATTAAGTATTCTTTAAATATTTTATGATTTTTTTTAATAGTTTAAAGATTACATAGTTAAATCATACTAATAGTTTTAAAATTATGAAAAAACATAAATAATTATCAATTTAAAATAATTAAAATAATAAACATCACTTTACTAGCCCAAACATATACAAGTCAATATAAAAAAAAATTAAAAAAAAAAAAAAATCTTATTTTTCATAGATGACTGCAATGAGGATCTCTAACGTCATAACCACAAAATTCGCAATTGCCATTTTCTTCTAAGATAAAAAAACAAAAACATAGTGTTCATATCTCTAATTCTCCACATATTTTTTAAAGTGTTTTTATTTTTTAAATTAAATTAAAATTCTATTAAATAGATTTACTTATCTATTTATAAGAACACACACACATTGGTTTAATGAGTTACGTATAGTAAAAGATTAATAAAAGAGAAAAAAATTATACATTGATGGAGGGGAAATAATTCAGAAATAACCAAACCAAAACTAGAAGTTAAGGACTTAACTAAATCATATCAATTTATTGTTGGGGCATAACCGAGCTGCTCCTTAGTGTTCGGTTGGACCTTAACTATGTACCTATTCGGGTTAATCAGTTTAAATATTGCTCGGTCAGACCAAAATGAATTGAGATAAGTAATTGGAGGGGAAATAATATGTGATAACCAAATCAGAACTTAAACTCGAAACCAGGAGTCTTAACTGAACTATGTGAATTCCTAGTTCGGTCATAACCGAATTATTCATATGTGTTCGGTCACTCCCGAACCACACAGCTGTTCGGATTAATCAGTTGATATACTGTTTGCCCAACTCTTAAATGAATCAGAAATAATCTGGAACCCAGCATTCAATGCCTAAAATATCTGGGGCAGGGATCATTGAATACTTCACCTGAATTAAACTCCAAATAGTAGGCCTTGAACTGACTTTTGCTTTAACATCCATAAATGCTCAAAATATCCAACCAAAGGAGTGCTGAATACGTCTTGTATAAACAAAAATAAACTATGATAAGTGATCAGAAGAATCGGTCATTAAGCCTGACAAAACATGGGATTTGGGAAGAGATATACTAAACAAATTGCTTAAATATCTCTGATCAATGACAGAGTTAAGGTATTGAGAAAAGGGATAAGTAAAATATCCTAAAATATCTCATATTAGAAGTCGGTATAAATAGAAGGAGAGGCAACGGTTAAAAGGGGCCTGCACTTTTACATAAAAATGTCTTTAGCTCTATTTATTGAGTTCTTGATCATCTTTCGATCCATAACTGACTAAGGCATCGGAGAGCCAAAGGCCAACCCCCACCAGGTTGTCCAAGGTTCTAACGATCCATTACTGTTTTACTGTTATTTCATATTGCAGGACATGGGAAAGGTGGGGACCATCCTCCTGTCTTTGAGTTAGCTTTTCTAACTGTTACATTTTATGTTCCTTCAATTGACTATTTATATAAACTTACAAATCTACCTCATGTATATGTATATGGTGTCCAAGGAAAGAAGCAAAAGAAGGAAATCAAAGAGGAAAAAAGAGAGAGAGAGAGAGAAGAAAGGATTCGTGGGGTCAAATTTGGTGGAGCTATGAAGGTAAACAGTTGATCATAGAGAATTGAAGATGTTTGGTCACAAGTTGAAGTAAGATTTGTTTTAGTGTTTAACACTGGAGTTGTGAGTTGAGGCAGAAATGTATTTTTTTTTTTTTTAATAATTTGACACTACTGTAGTGATTTCAATGGTAGGTGATATGTTATTTTTGATACTTTTTGAATAGATTATTATTGGTTGGAAACCAAGAAAGACAACTCCTTGTTATGAACTAGACCAAGCCCACTGTAGACATAATTATTGGGCTGGTTTGGTCTCTATAACTTCTAACATTAATTATTATTATTATTATCGGTCATTAAGTTAAGGAAAGTTAGTAATATTATGTTTAGGATTTTGTTAACCAGTGTTCTTAGGACAATGGTTAAGGAGCATTAAATGCTTACACTTTACGGAAAATAACAAAATTTTAATATTAAAATAATATATAGAAAGACTAAAATACCCTTAAAAGCATTAAAACTTCACTATTTCCTATAAAATGGAAGCATTAAATATTTCCTTAACCATTGCCCTAAGGGCATTCATTAACAGGACCCTTTGTCTATTGGCTTTTCAAAAAGAGTAATATTTTGGAATATCTCAAAATGGAAGATGACCAACAACATGGAATTGATGGAGTATTGAATAATTTTGACTTCAAGAATGAAATTAATAATACCTTGAATCTCAAACTTTTTACATTTACAAAGTGAAAAAGTATCAAAATCATCAATAATAATAACAATAATAATTATTATTATTATTAATAACACAATGCATCTGCAAGAAATAATAATTATTATTACCAGTACCACGATGCACATTCAAGAAAAAGAAATATCTCTCTTTTGTACATATCTGTAATGAGACCACACGACTAACATGACCTGGCTCAAAGTTGCAAGCTGTTACGCTTACAATGCGGTGTTCTCACTCCTCGCAATCACATCATGACAAGAAACATTACGTAAATCAATGTCAACATCATCACTAAAATCAAAATGTAATCCCATGTTAGACTGTAAAATCATAAAGAAAATTTAAAATATACAGGTTTTATGAATTTAAAATATATATGATTATCATTCCATGCATGCTTACTCCACTTTTTATTTTTTCAATTCCCATGTTGGCCAAAAAGTCAACATATTTGTTCCTCTTTTTTTTAGAAAGGATATTTCTTCGTCTCCTAAAATCATGTTTGATTTTCTTAAGAAAATATTTTTTTATTTTTAATCTTTTAATCATTTTTTATTTTTATTTTTTAATTTGATAATTGGAGAGGAAGATTTGATATATGAATATCTATGTTGAAAATACTAAAAAATGTCAATTGAATTATAAGATTCTTAGACTTACAATCCATAACTGTCTTGAAGCACTAGTAGTTATACCGATTTTTCTTACAAAACCACACGCCAAATAACAATCTCTAATAAAAATTAGGAAAAAAAAAAATCCAAAAAAATGTCCAAGAGTTTTCCCTTATGACAAATTAAACCCCGAATTTTAAATTTTTCCAGATTAAATCCTAGACCTTAAAATTCATGAAAAACTAAACACATCTTCCATATCTGTTAAAATTCATTAACAAAGCAACCTATTCAACCTATTATTTGGTGGTGGTAAATTTTTTTACACGTCTCCGTTTTTTGTTGGTGGTTGTCTTTTACACCACATTAGAAAGAGAAACTCTAAAATAAGGAGAGAGTGCATGACACAATAAAGAAAAAGGATAATACCAATAAAGAAAGAAAAACTTTAATCATAATCAGAAATAGTAAGAAAAAGAGATTGAAGCAACGAGTACCAAAAACAAAAACAGACATTTTAATAAATACAGACAAAGTGTTTAGATTGTCATAACTTAAGAAATTCAGGTTAAAATAACAAATTAAAAAAAAAATCATAATTTAATTTATCACCAAAACTTTGATATAATTTTTTTTGGAATTTTCCCCAAAAATTACAAACTCATTTTTTTAATCCAAGGCTCCTTCACACCTCAAAACTTCTTTCACAACTTAGAAAAGATGTCACACTGGTGGGTTTTAGTTAACTCAACTAGTAAAGTCTTTTGTCGTTACATAAAAACTTAGGTACAAATCCCGCGCAGGGCCGGCCCCAAGGTTTGGGTTGCCCAAGTCCGTCCAAATTTTGGTTGCCCACTTATTATTAAATATTAAAAAAATAACAGAAAAATTCCAAAAAGAAAAAAAATTATGCAAAATCAAGGTTACATTGTAATTTTAGCTTGATTTACGTAAAAAAAAAAAATTATACCCATTAAAAAAATCATTAGTGTTAATAACAAAAATAAATAAATAAATAAAAAATCCCACGATACTACAAATTTTATACCCATTAGTTATATGACCATTGGCCACATCACATGTGAATTTTTTTTTTTCAAACAAATCATATAGTGCAAGACTAGGCTCATTCAAACAATCGCACAAACACATCAGTATCACTGTGCATTTTTTAACTTTTCAAATGCCTAAAGACTAGAGTTGGTCAATGTTTAATTGTTCAATGGTCATATAATAAAATAAATTTATAATACACTAATCTTAACATAATATTAATGACACATTTTAATAAATAAAATAAAATAAAAATTAATAAACAACACATTAGCATGAAAACGAAATCAGATAATCAAATATCTTTTTTTTTTTACACAGCTTTCAATAAACTGTTTTGAGTATGGCTTTCAATCAATTATATATGTTTTTTTCTTTTCTGATGAATAATCAACTATATTAATTAACTTGTTATACCTAAAGTCTATTTCATAAAATCGTAGGCTTCGCGTGCATATAGCGGAATTAATAAGAACCTTCTTTCACACATTCCAATTATTTAACTAAAAAAAAACCCAGATATTTATAAGGATAACCCACTCAGTAAATTTCATAAAAATACAAGCCCACTCAGTAAAAGACACAGTCCATAGGAAAGCAGATAAACTAAGAGAGAGAGAGAGAGAAAAAGAGAGAAATACCACGCGTTGGCGAGCACGGTCTGGTCCAGGCAGTGAAGTCACGATATTGGTAGAGTCACGATCTCACAGAGGCCATCCTGTCGCGCTGGGTGTGGGCCATGTGCCTCGGTGTTGGTGGTGAAACTGATTTCTGAAGCAGTAGATGGGTTAGGGATTTGTTTTGCTTTTTTGCTTTGTGTTTTGAGAGTTGAAACTGGTTGTATGTTGCCGAGATCTTTATTTGTTTGTTTTGGTTTTATTTTTATAATTTGTTTAATTGAATATTTTGGGAATGCTCCAAATCTGTTGTCCAAGAATTGTTGCCTTTTTTTGTTTTGATTTAATTTTTATAATTTTTTTTGGGTGATCTCTAGATGTTCCAAGAATTGTTGCCTTTTTATTTTTATAATTGATATCTTTGTGTGATCTCCAAATCTAGCTTAAGAATTGTTGCCTTAAAGGCTAGCTTTTTTTTTTTTTTTTTTACTATTAATTTTTTTTTTTTTGGTTGCCCCATGGAGGGGGTTGCCCTAGCCCAGGGGCTTGCTGGGCTTACTTATCTCAGGGCCGGCTCTGATCCTGTATACACTAAAAACCAATTGGTATTTTGATTAGATGATAAAATCTAATCATCATAAAACGAACGTCATAAATTCAATTCTTATCAGATTTATCAAAAAAACATTTCTATCTTCGAATGAAAAAAAAAAAGGTCACACATTATTTGACCGCAAAACACCCAAAAAAAAACATCTACATCATTTCACTCTTATAATTGATACTATAAAAGGTCGTTTCTGACTTCAGACGTACCGTAAGGACCCTTGAGTTGTCTCTCTATGCATTATGCAAGGTATTTTCAGACACAACATTCCCAAACTACCCTTCCATTTCGTCTTAAAAGCTAGTAACTGACTCTGGTCCCTACAGTACCTCCATCACTATAGAAAAACGGTCCCCACTTTTACATTACATGCTAAACTTGATTACATCAAATATTATTATATTAATTTAACACAAATTTACAAAAACTAACTAATCCCTCCACGTCCAACTCATATATTTAATATTTGCCAACAGAAAAATTGTACTGAAACTTGATTATTTTATTGATGAATTATTTTGTAAGTAAACCTAACCATAAGTAACGCATTCTCACATGGCCTAGCTGGACAAAGAGATTGAAAGCTTGTCATTAATCTTAAAAATTCTGTCCTTAATGAATACAAAATTCTATGTTAGTCAAATCTGTATATTACTATTATTTAATTTTTATGTTTCTTTGTTTGTTTAAAGATTCTAGAAAAAGCAATGAGTGTGTTTCAAGGCAAAAGGAGTTACAAGTGACCCCACATGTGTTCTGTGTGTGTGACTGAGGATTGGTTTCAGAGCCACCATCAATAAAAGACCCATGTTGGGGTTCCTGCATGAATGATGGTATTTGGGACATTATTGTATTTTAGCACACTTACACAGTAGCTCAATTGTACTTTTTCTTTAATGGGTATGAGTGTTTTGGTCCCTTGTGTTGCTTATGGGTTTGAAATTTGGAATCTTGTTGGTGGGGTTTAAGGCTTAATAAGGGTGGAAAAGAATAGTGATTGTGGGTTTTTTGGGGTCAGAAAATTGGAGGGGTTGACCTAACTTAGGTGTCTGGTTGAGGGATTTATTTTGGGTCAATTATTTTGGGAAGTGGGTAATGTACTAATGGTGTTGTTTTATGCTTTTTGATGGGTTTTTAGTTTTGATTCTGAACTGGGTCTCTCTGAAAGGAAATGCTTTGTTGTGTTTGCATCTAGTGGTGGATTTGGGTCATTTTTGTCAGTGGGACTCTGCAATTTTAGTGCTGTTTTTAGAAGGTATATCAGAGAAGAAACCACATTGACATTGTAGTTCTGTATCAAGGTTTCTAGAAACTTGGCTTGGGAATTTTGGGTTTGGTTTTTGAGGGTAAAACACAACTGGGTTTCCGTTTCTGCTTTCAAGATTGCTCTTTTTGGAGCAAAGGGAGTATTGGAATTTGGGTGTGAAAACGGTTTTCAGTGTGAGATAGAGGCTGAGGAGGTTGCGTTTGGGTTTCACATCAGCTCAGAGTTGTTCTTGAAGTTGGTTGTATTGTAAGAAAATGGCTTGCATGAAACTTGGATCCAAAACTGATGCATTCCAACGGCAAGGGCAGGCCTGGTATGTAATTCAGTCTGTGTGATGTTACACTTTCTATGATGTATATATGAAATTTGTTATCATCTTCTCTATTTACTTTTTGGGTGAGTTTAAACTTAATATTGTAGGACAAATAGTCTTCTCTCTCCTATCACAGACAATTAGCCTGTCTAATCTTGTTAGAAATGTTTCACACAACAAAATCTGACTGTTTTTAGTTGCAGTGATAGACCTCTGAGATCTGAACCGACAAGTATTACTATTTTCTTAATAAAGGAAGCTTCCTTGTTCTTTTTGGGCTTCTGACTCACAATCTTGTATCTCTTATTTTAGTTTTGAGCTCTCATATTTGAGTTGAAATTTAGTTTGTTAAAAGCTTGCCTGGGAAGATGTACATGCATTGCTGATTATGTGTTGACTAAATTGAATTTGATGAAAGTGAAATGGTTTTCAATTTTGCTTAGTTTGGTGGAAATAGCATGAGTTGATGAATGGTTCAACTAACTGAGGTTGATGATCCTTCTAACTGAGTGAGAAACAAATTTTACTGCTTACTAAAGCTGATGGACATTTTCAACTAATTTATCGTTGTTTGTCAATCACCAATATCCAGATGGGCTCTTTGATCTGACAAACTAAGCTAATATATCAGACGGATTGTGTTATTAGATTATTATGCACTTGAGCCATTGGATCTCGTATAATCACAACGATCCAGGCCTGGGATCGGTGAATTTTTCATGTTAAACAAATTTACTGTACAATTTTTATTTATTTTTGAATCTTTTCAAACCCATCACAGAGAGTGAAGTATGGTTTAACTTTTTAAGATTTATGAACTGATGGCAGCAAAGATTGTGGTCATGTGTTGTAAACTTAATTTTACTTGAGCATAGTTATTATGACTATGGAAAGAGGGTAGTTTTTTTTGTTGAAAGAATGGGAAGAGGGTAGTTCTTAAAGGATGTTGAAAGTTGCTTGACTTTTGACCCGTAACCAAATGCTTGAGCATTTGACCTTCCATTTCGAGGTTATTTTTTTGGAATTTATTTCATAGTTCTTTCTTATTTTGCAGAACTTCAAGTTCTTCTAAACCTTTCACCCTTCTCTCCCCAGAGAAAGTAAATAAATAGATCAATGAAATTACTCCCCATTAAGTTTATGACTTAGGACATCTCATATGCAAGACCAACTGGCTATAAAACATGGATATATGTATGGGATATGTGTGACAATATGGAGAAGAGGGATATAGATAACAAAATTTTGAATTTTTAAAAGGTTTCCAGTTGTATATAATGGTAAATTGATCATGCACGCATTGCTAAAGTTCTTGGATATGTTTGCTGATACACAACTTACATTCTCAGATTTTTGGTATATTTAAGACATGATGGATATGTATTAGGGTGCACCTAAGAAGTATTGGTAACTGATAAGTATATGATGCAGACATGGCTCTCTTGTAGAAGCATCTATTAGCTCACAATTGGTGTATTACATGCCAGAGCTTATATGGCCTCTTGTAGCTTGTATAGTCAATAGTGGTCAGAATAAATCATCTGAGATGGCTTCATGAATGATCAGATATGTAACACTTGGGTCCTTTTTGTATATTTTCTTGTGGTTATGACAAAGACACAACCTTAACCTATGTGGTCTGCAAGGTGTAGGAAAAAAGAATTTGGGATGGCTTTCTACCCTTTTTTAATATGTATCTTCTACTCATGGTGGAATTAATCAGAATATATAAGTCAGTATATATGATTATCTACAAACCTTAAACTCTTATGACAAGGACATCTATTTTATAAGAGGTTATTCAATTTAAGGACCCTTCATAATGTTGTTCAAATAGTATTATTGAGATCAATTTATATTTTTGTTTTGTTTGCTGAAAGATACTTTTAAGGACTATGCACTTGTACGAAACAATGGATTATTTCTTTATGAACATGGCCTTATGGATTTCCCATTTTTCAAATGAAGAGATACCCAAAGTACTCTACTTGACAAGAGTGCTGCTTCCTTTACATGTGTGCGCGTGTGCAGTATGCTTATTCTTTTCACCTGTTTGTTTTTGACCTATCATAAATTTTAATATTACAGGTTCTGCACAACTGGGCTTCCTAGTGATATTATTGTTGAAGTTGGGGAAATGTCCTTTCATCTTCACAAGGTACCTTGTCTTTACCATATTTATAAATACTTCTTTTTAAGATTTATATTCTCGTGGAAGTTTTGTTGAATATATAGAGTTGGTTTTTTTTTTTTTTGGTTAATAAGTACTAACCTTTATTGATGAAGTGGATATACGTCATATGTTCAAAGTGTGTAATTAAGTACTTCTAAAGAATTACAATGAATAAATTTACAATTGTTTGAAATATTTTGCTTTAACTTATGAAAAATCTTATGTTGCTTCATTATTATATGCAATGGAGGCAATTCATTGGGTAAATCATTGTTTAGATTGCTTGAAGAGCCATTCTTCTTGCCAAGATTGTTAACATTGAACAAATTTTCAATTACCCTTCCAATAATCTTTCAGTGTAAAATAAGTTTTTGATGTTAGTAATTCCTCTTCCCCCCCAAAGTAGCAAAACGTGCAATTTACTCCATTATTATAATACCTCACGTCTTGGTTTCTGTGAGTAAATAGCATGCTTTGCTACATTGTCATAAATTTTTTCTCTTGATATCTTGCTCAAGGTGGTTGTTGTTACTTCTGCTCATGATGAGGCAGCCTCATTATAACACAGACATTCATGCCAAACTAACTTAAAGTATCTTATATTTTTTCCTTCTGTTTTTAATTTTCATGGTTAGTTTACTTTGTCCAGTAAATTATGTAAGAACTGATTGCAGAAATTTTTTGTTGCTTTCATATCAGCTGTTAGGTATAATTCTTATGCGTTTAGGTGAAGGTGGAACAGACTGCCATTTATAATTTCTTACACTTGTTAGTAATTAATAATGCAGTTCCCTTTGCTCTCTAGAAGTGGGGTTATGGAAAAATTGATTGCAGAAGCATCTGAAGATGGAGAAGAAGGATGTGTCATAAACCTTCCTGACATTCCTGGAGGGGCCAAAACATTTGAACTTGTGGCCAAGTTCTGTTATGGGTGTGAAACTTGAACTTACATCTTCAAATGTTGTGTACCTCCGGTGTGCTGCTGAGCATCTTGAAATGACAGAAGAGTACGGCGAAGGCAATTTGATTACTCAGACAGAGGCCTTCCTGAATCAAGTAGTTCTTCGAAGTTGGAAAGACTCACTAAAGGCGCTACAAAGCTGCGATGATGTTCTCCCCTATGCTGAAGAACTTAACATTACGAAAAGGTGCATTGAGTCACTAGCTTCTAAGGCATGTACTGATCCAAATCTATTTGGGTGGCCTGTTATGGAGCATAGTGGGCCCATGCAGAGCCCTGGGGGGAGTGTGTTGTGGAATGGGATAAGCACAGGGGCCAGACCAAAGAATTCAAGTGCTGATTGGTGGCATGATGATGTATCTACTTTAAGTTTGCCTCTTTATAAGAGGTTGATTTCAGTCATGGAAACTCGTGGCATCAAACAAGAGATTATTGCTGGGTCGCTCACTTGCTATGCAAAAAAGTACCTACCAGGATTGAATCGGCGTCAGGGAGCCATTGAGTCCAGTAACCGTCTGGCACCAGTGGCTTTGGGGGCTCCAGCATCAGAAGAAGATCAGAAGCTTTTCCTGGAAGAGATTGATAGGCTCCTTTCAATGCAGAAGGGCCTAGTGCCAACTAAGTTCCTATTTGGTCTACTTAAAACAGCCCTGATTCTCCGAGTGAGCCCCTCTTGCATATCAAATTTCGAGAAAAGGATCGGGATGCAGTTTGATCAAGCTACCCTGGAAGATCTGTTGATGCCCAATTTCTCTTATTCCATGGAAACACTTTACAATGTTGACTGTGTGCAACGAATTCTTGAACACTTTCTTGCAATGGATCAGGTTTCAGGTGGGGCCTCACCATGCTCAATTGATGATGGCCAATTGATTGGGTCACCTTCATTGACACCAGTCACTACGGTAGCCAAGCTAATAGATGGGTACCTCGCAGAGGTTGCCCCTGATGTTAATTTGAAGCTGCCCAAATTTCAGGCTCTAGCTGCTGCTGTTCCGGACTATGCCAGGCCCTTGGATGATGGTCTTTATCGTGCAATAGACATTTATCTGAAGGTACTAATTATTTCATTGTTACATGGATAGCCTGTGCATGAATTGTTATTCATTTTGACATCCATCTAACATAGTTGAACTGGAAATCAAGCAAGGACATAATCACATCTTAGCCCAAACCTACTACTCTTAATCCTGATTCAGTTTCAGCTGTTGACCACATCCAACCTAAATCACCGCCTAATTCAAATTCAGTGGTTCAGGTTTCAATTTTGACAGGACTTGGTTTCTTTAAAAAAAAATGGAGGTCTTATTTTCTTTTTCCCTTCCCTTCTCTTTTCTTTTTTTTCTTATTATTAGAATGTGTCCTTTATGTAGTTGGTTCTTGATTTGTGAAAGCTTAGCTGACCCTCAGCATTGCAACATCATGTTGCTTCTCTGTGTGTGAAACTTAAACAAACTAATGCCACCAAACCAAGGTCAGTTTCATTTGGTTTTGGTTCCAATCTGGAAATTTGAGCTAGAAGGGGTTACCCTTGCTTTGTCCCCACTTTTTAACCTATATGCCTTTTCTTTTTAATTTATGGACAGTTATGGACAGCAATTTAGCTTCAAGTTTGTTGCTGTTGGTAACCGGATTTACCAAAATCTGAAATCATATTATAGGCACCTAGAAACATGAAAAAAAAAATGAAGAGAAGAAGAATAAGACAAGACATAATAGATTGGGAACATTTTCATTTTAACTTTATACTTATTTGGTTTCTCTGTGGTTGTTAAACCTGCAGTCACACCCATGGTTGGCAGAGTCCGAAAGAGAACAGCTCTGCAGGCTGATGGACTGTCAGAAGCTTTCTTTAGAAGCTTGCACCCATGCTGCACAGAATGAGAGGCTTCCTCTTAGAATAGTAGTCCAAGTTCTCTTCTTTGAGCAGCTTCAGCTTAGGACCTCCATTGCTGGCTGCTTTCTGGTTTCAGATAATCTTGATGGATCGAGGCAGTTAAGAAGTGGATTTGCTGGATCCAACGAGGGAGGATGGGCCACAGCTGTGAGGGAAAATCAGGTTTTGAAGGTGGGGATGGATAACATGAGGCTGCGGGTATCTGAGCTCGAGAAGGAATGTTCAAACATGAGGCAAGAGATTGAGAAGTTGGGTCGCGTAAAGGGCGTAAAGGGTTCTAGCGCATGGGGAAGTGTGTCAAAGAAATTTGGGTTTAAGTTGAAGTCTCAGATGTGCAGTGCTCAAGCTGAATCTGTGAGCAACCAGAATAATGGTAATGGGAAGGTTGAGAAGTTGAAGGACATGCATGGAAAGCACAAGAAAAAGTCTTCTCATAATGAATAAAACTTTTCTTAATTGTTCATTATTTTGTAGTATTTCCTTTATATCATTTTTAGTTCGAGTTAGAACTTAGATATCATCTCCCTCCTTCTCTATTGTTTCTTTCTTTTACCCTATGTTTGGATGGAAGGAGATGTTGATAGAGGAGAGGAGAATGGAAAATGATTAGAATGTACTAAATTTTAGTATCTTCCGGCTACTTTCCCCTCTACTCTCCCTCCATCTTCCTTTGTTTTAAACATACCCTTAGTTTGTCCATTTGATCTAAACCCAATGTAATGGAGACGAATGGAAGAAATTGTAATATGTATTTCTTACAACAATTGTGCCGTGCGCGTGTTCTTTCTTGTTTGAACTAGTTATATTTTTTACATAGCTACACAATTTTTCTATTTTTTGGAAGGGAGTTATATTTTTTACATGGCTACACAATTTTTCTATTTTTTTGGAAGGGATTTTGACATTAATTTCAGAGTTTGTCACTGAGCGTTGTGAAACAAGTTGAGTCAAGTTAAGTATTAAATGTTTAGGATTGGTTTAATTACTGTTATTTTGAATATGATAGTTGAAATTTGGTTGATTATTTTGTTGAGCAAGTTCAAACTATGAACTATTTGATTAACATACCATTTGATTTAACTTATTCTTTCCCGTAAATAACAATTAAAAATGTTATTCTGACAAAATAGTTTTGATAAATCATATTAGTTTTACTATCAAATTATTTATAAAGTTAAAAACATATCAATTTTAGGTTTCCTTTCTTGTGTTTTCAGATTCTGATCCTCTGCAGAGTAGACATATATTGCTACATAATATTTTGTCTTTTCGATTGGGGGATGGGCAATTGGGAGGCCCGCTCAAGCGAGTTCTGCAAAGTAAGCAGCGTCAACGCTTGGCCAGCCTATCACCCCTCCATAAATTCTTGCGCACGTTAATGTCGGCGCGGCGAGCAGCTCCCACCGCTCGCTTTGTTTTCCTTACTCATTAGTTTAAGGCAAGTTGTTTAGAGCTAGTGCAGCGCTATTTATAGGGCTCCACCTGGACGAGATTGCAAGCCTTAGTCGATGTGGGACTAAATGTAACTCAGCTATTATAGTACCAGTAAGGACAAATCAGCCCACGTCTTCAACTTAATTTATTCAGCATCAAGGATTGTATAGTAGCCGTACCAGTAGCGGTGAAAAACTGAATGCTTATTAGGAGATTAAAAAAAGGGAGCTAATTGAATTACTAATGGAGGAAGAAATGTGTTTAACAAATGATACGAGAGAGCAGTGTACTACTATTGCTTAAAACGCGCGTGTAGGCGTGTAGGACCTGAGGGCACAAGATTAGATTTGCCTTCTTTTTTGCGCAAAGAAATGTGTTTAACAAATGATACGAGAGAGCAGTGTACTACTATCGCTTAAAACGCGCGTGTAAACATGTAGGACCTGAGGGCACAAGATGAGATTTGCCTTTTTTTTTGCGCAAAAGAATTTTTTTTTGCTGAAAGGAAAATTTTTATTAAAAGGAAACAGAGCAAATACAACAAACTAATAAACAAAAATGCCTTCTTTCAAAATGATGGACATAACAGAAGGAGTAACAGAGAAGGCATCAAAAAAACCATACAATCTATTCTTCAAAGACCAACGGGCAAGAGTGTGGGCAGCCATATTTGCTCTTCTAGGCACCCAATTAACAGAAGCAGCAGGAATACATTGCACCAAAGCTTTGATTTCTTTTAACAAATTTACAATCTGCCAAGGTACAGCAGTATTTGAGTCTAGCAGCCCATCAGTACATGATTTGCAATCACTTTCAAGGCAAACTGAATGAAGATTATGTTTCATTTTTTGCGCAAAAGAATTGCATATGCAGGAGAAGAGAGAATGTATTCAGCCAAAAAAAAAGGAGAAGAGAGTATGTATTTAGCCTAAAAAAGGAGATGAGAGTATGTATTCAAGAGCGAAGAATTTCAACGCCAAAGAGTAATCTAGTGTGGGACAAGGTTTAATAAGGTAACACCTATGATTCTGGATGCCTAGTGATTACCTAGTATATGTGAGACGGGACGATTGCACGGGTTATTTTACAATATCCATCTTTTTTTTTTCGTGGATATGATACCAACTCAAATCTCAATCCTTAATTTTAATAAACTTAATCCTAACCGTATATTTAATTAAATGGGTTTACCTTCTTAGAATAAGTTTTTAGTTTTTTCTAAACTGATAATTCTCTCTTTTCTATCACTCCTTCTCTCTCTTCCCAAAAAGAATAACAAAAAAATACCCTACCACTGCCTACAGCATTCCACCACCAAGGCCACCGTTGGAGGAGCTGACGAGGGTGATATATCGACAACAGTGAACAAAAAGCTTGTAAACCTCCATGAGCAAGCCAGGGCTCCTCCGATTTTCTATTATTATTATTATTATTTTTTCCACAAGACAAGACATTGAATCAAGAGACTGTTGGAGGAGAGGGCAAATAGATTGACTTCCTTGACATTGTTTCTAACCATTCTGTGTGTCGCAACAAATCTATTGCAACAATCCTTAAGATAGACCCATATGAGTTTGATCCTTAGCATTCCATCTGTGGCACTAAATCCATTGCATAGATTTGAAATTATTGAAGTGGAGGATTTGTGGGTTTCTTTGCCTTCTATCCATTATTTTGATGTATAAAAGAGGAGTTAATGGATGGAGCTAGTTCTTGACGAGTTTGGGATTTTTTTTTTTTTCTCAACAGAGGGTTTTGGTCAAAGAAATGTGATTGGACCATAATAATAATGAGTAGATGAGTTGTCTCAACTTTCAAGGACCTATGCAAATAGTTATTTCGTGTGGAACCATGAAGAGTTAATTTTCATATTCTCCGATTCCGATGGTGGCCTTACTGCTGGAACACGGTAGGGATCGGCCAATTTTGTTTTGCACCACCGTCAATGATGGTCTTCTATCTTTCCTTTTTTTCGGAGGTTACAGTTTCTGAGTGGGTTGGCTAATGAATTTGACTCCGTTAACCCTTTAAGAAATACTGTAAATATGACTTGTTATAATTTGGTGGAGGACAAAAGATGGGACAAAAGATTTTTATTGAAATGTGAGGATAGGCAGTATTAAATACGAGGTTGGTACTATATAATTTCTTAATATAATACATTTTTTATATTAAAAAAAAAAAATTAAGGTTAATGTGATGATAGGGTACTATCATATGTGATATTAGTACCATTAAATATGATGTTAGTACTATTAAATATAATGTTGGTACTATCAAATGTGACACAAAATTAAGATACTAACCAATGTGATGTTAGATATCATCATATGTGATGTTAGTGATATCAGGTACTATTAAATGTGACAAAGATACAATCAATTATGATGTGAATAAAGGTATAAAATAATGTAATGATGGTACCATCATATATGATGTTGGTCCCATCAAATGTGATGATAGTACCATCAATGTGATGTTTTGATAATTCTGCTATACCAGGTTAGCCATTTAGAAATATCATACTCACGTGGATACCGTAGATTTATCCAATTGCACATACCTATAAAATTAGTCTAGCCCAAACTTTGAATATCCATGTTATAGGAAAAATAAAAAAGCAGCGAAGAATTTCGTAAGATTCTAAGAAAATTTGAGAAGTTTTCGTGGATAGGTCTCATTGGGCATTGGGACTGAGGGGTACTCAGGCCTACAAGTTGAAGGATAATTCAAGAACCACACAGATAGGAGATCATGCGCTATGGTGTCGGGCAACTTCAGGTACTTTAATTAAAAAAAGAAGAAGAGAGAGATTAAAAGAAAGAAAAAGAAAAGAAGAAAAAGATTTTGCATGCCAAGCATAACGGACTTATGGACTCATCAACATACAAATAAACGTTGAATTTTCAGAACCAATTTTGTGGAACAGTCTCCTTTATATCTCTTTGATGTCTTTTAGTACCCTATCAGTAAACAAAAATTCCAATATAATCTATAAAAAAAAAATTCTCAATTATAAACTAAGAAAATGTTAGGTAATTAATCATCTTGTAAAAGTAATAATAAAGTCGCAAAATTTAGCCAATAGATAAAAATCTCTGAGTTTCTTACACACACTACAAAAATAGAACAAACCCTCTCTCTTTAAAAAAAATTGAATACCTGAATTATTAATTTATTTGGTATAGATTCGTTTTGTTCTCTCTTTTATTCTCAAAGTTCTCCATGAAGTGTGGAGTGTTCTGTTTTTATTTTAATTTTTTATATATGTATGTATGTATAATTGTATATGTAAAAGCAGTATAAGAAAGGTGGAGACATGCAGGGCACTGTCCTTTTTTTTTTTTTTTGATAATTATGCAGGGCTCTGTCCTAGATGAGAGTGAGACTAGATCTAACATTTTAAAGAAAAGTCAAAAAAAGGAGGTTAAAAAAAACTTGAGTATTCATTCTATTTGGTTTCATTAGATAAATCTTATTTAATTAGTTTTTATTTATTTTTAAAAAGTATAGATAAATTTGAGTCTAATCCGTGATATTTGATTTTTTTAATAAAATTAATTACTAATGTTTGTTTGGTTAGTATTAATTCATCAAATTATGTAGTCAATCTGTTTTTACTTGTGGATATTGAGGCTATTAGGTGAACTAATTGTTAAGTAAAGCTTCAATAATTCCTTTTCATAAATTGAGTTCTATTGTTTTATACTTAAATATTATTTTATTTTAGTTGTAAAAAGTCTACTAGAAGATATGCCTATGGATAAAACTTCAATAGTATCTTTTCATAAA
Organism: Fagus sylvatica; assembly: GCA_907173295.1. NCBI lineage: Eukaryota > Viridiplantae > Streptophyta > Magnoliopsida > Fagales > Fagaceae > Fagus > Fagus sylvatica. The sequence goes on along the minus strand of OU015767.1, from coordinate 25,896,058 downwards.
TCAAGTTTCTATTGTTCTGTATTTTGAATATTATTTTATTTTAGTTGTAAATTTCAAATAGAAAATATGCGTTTGGATATGAATAACTTGAAGAAAGAAAAGATTAGAACAATTAATTCAATCTCAAAATGATCTCTAGATAAATTTGTGACTAGAAATAAACAAAATATAACAGAAATTTAGGTGAAAATCTTAGAAAATACCTCATTTAAAATTGATTACTTAGTCCCCAAAATGCATTGAGCCGGATCTATTCTTAAAATGGCAAATTGCACTTTTCCCTCCTTAACTATTGGGTCATCTCAATTCTCCCCTTTATCTATAAAACTAAGCGACGTCCCCCTTTATGTATTGAAAATATGCAAATCGCCCCTCACCGTTTAATTTTATGTTAAATCCAAGCCAAAATAATTGAATATTTTTATAGTATATTAATATATAATGATAGGTTTTGAATATTATGACTAAAAATTGACAAAATACATAAAAACATTTCATTAATTTTGTTGGAATTTAACATAAAATTAGATAATGGGGCTATTTGCATATTTTCAATACATAAAGGGGGATATTGCTCAGTTTTATAGATAAATGAGGGAATTGAGATGGATACAATAGTTAAAAGGGGAAAGTGCAATTTCCCCATTCTTAAAATGATAAAAACAACACATACCTCACAAAACATATGATTGGCAACTTATAAAAGGAGTAATGAAAAGCAATGAATTATAATCAATGTTGAAATAGTTGCTTGTCTCTTCTACGAATTTCATTGAATGGTTCTTACCATTCACCTATAATACATTTTTACTACTATTATACTATTCACCTTTTTTTTATTCTTCTTTATTTTATTAAAAAATGAAGTGTTCTTTCACTTTTGGGAGGAATGTTTAGGATGGAATGAAATAAAATATAGCTACTCCGTTTCTTAGTATTAAACTTCAAAACAGGAAACTGATAGAATATTCTTAGAAACAATCCTTTTCAATCCATCCATTTCTCTCCTCCTAAAATAGATAGTCAAATATATAAACATATAAATATAAAGTGGATTAAAATCAATTAAGTTTTATTGTAGTCCAATAAGGAATTTGGGTTCAAATCTTGTCCACACCAAACCAATTGTTGACTTGATATTAAAGACAATTATCATGAAACAGACATCATAAATTCATATTCTATCGCATTTATTAAAACTAAAACATATAAACACAAGTATTAAAAACATTCAATTAAAGGAAAAGAAAAAAAAAAAAAAAAAAAAGCCCCTAACAGACCAAAAACCGAACTTGTAAAATGAATTGGATTGCCATAACTTTTTTTTTTTTTTCAAAATATTATTTTCTTTTCAAAATCTAAAACAAGTGTTCAAGAGGATAGAAAAAGAAAAAGAAAAAAAAGCAGCTTATTAATTAGTAACGGAGAAATAAAGTGTTAAACAAATTCGAGCGCAATCTACTAGTAGCGCTTAAAACGTGAGTGGTGGAAATTAGGAAATAGCACACCTTCTTCCTCCTCTACGTCTTTCCTTCCCTTTTCGGTTAAAATAATTAAAGAGGTAACCATCAAACTATAATTCTTTGTTTTTTTCTTATTTTTTTCTTCGTCTAATCCATTCAATTCAATTCCAATTCCATTACGTCTCTCTCTGTCTCTATCGCTATTCCATTTCAAAAAATTCCTGGTTTTAGATCTCTTTCTCTCTCTCACTCTGATTCGTTTTGGATCTAATTTGATTATCTTATAAATTCGGAGTTCGATTAGATCCGAAGGAGAAGCAGGAAATGGACAATGGCGATATCGAGAAGCGCGGAGGAAGAATTCCCGGGACGTATAGGCGCGCGCCAGTACCGCCCTGTAATCGCTAACGATCGCGCTGTGCTCGAGATGTCTTCAATCGATTCTGGATCTTCATCGTCCGGATCACCAAGCTTCTCTCAAGTACTCTCTCTCTCTTTGTATTTGCTGAAATTGTTTTGTTATTGATTTGAATGTTTGTGAAATTGTGAAAGTGAAACGAATTGCAATTTGTTTTCGGGAACGTGTAATGCAAGTGCAATCTCTTTCACTGCCTGAAATTTATTTATTCGTATTTGGAATCTGTTTGGATACGAATCACAGCACGTGACTTATTGGATATATGAAGTTTTTAGAGAAAATGTTGTTTGGATGAGTTTTTGAACTTTTAAAATCTGAGCTCTGATTACTTTTTGGCATTTTCTAATTGATTTTTTGTGCTTTTTGTTTACTGGATAAGCGTATTAAGTAGTGAAGTCTGATTTGATCTACATTTGAGCTCAAAGATCTCGTTCGATCTCATTTATATCGTTTGTTTCAGGAAAATCAAAGTAGGGAAACAGGCAAACATGGGTGCCAATACTAGAGAAGGATCCTTGCCGATACATGAACAAGCCAATGGTGCCTCTGGAGAATCGAGATTGGAATTGTTCGGTTTTGATTCTCTTGTGAACATTCTCGGTCTCAAGAGGTAGATTGCTTTGCTTTGTTCTTATTGTTTTTGACTTTAATCCATCCCATTTTACATGGGTGTTAAAATTCTGTTTTTGTTTTACAGTATGACAGGGGAGCAGATTCCAGCGCCTTCTAGTCCTAGAGATGGTGATGACGTCCCCATTACTGCTGGGCGGCCAAGGGTATGCTGGTTTCTTGAGAATTTATACTGTTTGTTGTGGTATGCTTCGTTTGTAAAGGAGGTTGTTTATTCATGATATGAAATTACAGCATAAGAATCAATGAAACAACAATTTAGATGACATTCTTTCTTTGTATGTTAACCTGAAATGGAACTTTAGAATCCAGGTTATTATTGTGGTGTTAATTGAAGAAATTTTAATACTGTTTTTTATAATCTAAAGAACTGGTCTTTCTTTCCTGGATTTTATGTTAATAGAGCATTGTTTACTGAGGATTTATCTCTGGTTTCTTGATATTGGGCACTCACTGTACTATATTTCTGATGCTTTTATTTTGATTTTTGTCTTTTGATGTACTATCACATGCAGCCTGCTGATCTCAAACTGGGTACTATGATGGGTGTATTTGTCCCGTGCTTGCAAAGCATACTGGGAATTATCTACTACATCCGATTTTCATGGTAAGCAATTTTGGTGGAATCCCTGTGTTAAGGATCATTAGCTACTCAAGTATTAGCATAGCGCTTTAATAGTGGCCAAATGGCCTTGTACCATGTGCATGTGCATGGCTTGGATTGTAACTAATTCTTTGATAAGTCCTAGGTTTAGTGTAACTAACTAGTTAATTAGCACATGGCCTAATAACTGCCTGGCGCTACTGGCAGTTAGTTAGAAGGCTGGTAGAGCCATTCCTGGCCTAACTAGCCAAGGGCAGACTTTTATGCAGCCAGCCTTGTAATCAATCATTGATGAATGAATAATGTTCTTTAGTTCCTTTTCTCTCTAAATCCTCTCAATTCTCCCTAATCTCTTCTCTTTCTCAAGGAGGCCTAGCTTCCTCGAAGTAGCTATTATCCTGAACACAAATCAGTTTCTAACACCCTGCTGAGAATTGTTGGTTTTATAATATCTGATACATATACACACACATCCGGTGGGTTATGAATCCACAACTTCACCCTCCATATTGCTCTTACAAGGGGATGAGTTGCCATGTGAGCAAGAGCTCATTCGGTTACATACATACATTAATTGATGGGGTCTCGCCCAATTTTGTGTATAATAATCATATTATTTATAGATCTAAACCATTCAAACAAATCTATATAAAGCATGAAAGTAAATAATTTTCAAAATTTTCTTAAATTAGTGAAGTGACCTATATGTTGTGCGGCTGTGCTCCTATTATAAGATAATATGATACCACTTCCGACTTTTGGCATGCTTAGGTGAATGTTTTGCATATATGAGCAAAAAAAATAATCTTTATTTTAGTAAAAATAAGAATTTATAAGTTTCACTCAATTATCTAGCGTATAAGAGGTGCTAAACCTTTTGAATAGTTTAAATTACAACAAAATTTCACCATTATACACAAAAAAAGGATGAGGTCCATATCTATCTATCGATCTATATATGTTTGCACATATGTGTATGTATATATGTATATGGAGAGAGAGTCTAATTTAGTGCAATTTCTTTACTTTTCCTAGCAAGTTGATGAACAACATTAAAAATGTAGTTGCTCAGATAGGAAACGATTTATTGCCTCTTTTCTTTATTTTCAATGCATACCTGATATTTGCTTAAGATAAATGGGATGATTTTTCTCAACAAATTTGTAAAATTTAAGTGGTGTGTGGGTTTTCCATGTGAAATGATATGTTTGTGTTATGACTAGAAACACGTTAATTAAAAGTTGGTTAAGAAGAGACTCATTTGTGGAGATGGATTATTGAGTTAAACTATGGGGTGAGGGGGGGGGGAGGGGGAGTGTTGGACTACAATGCCAGTGTGTAGAGCTCATGGTTGTTGCTTATGGAAGAGTATTAGAGTGGGGTGTGATTGTTTAGTTGGCAATGTGTGCTTTGAAGTGGGGAGTGGAGATCGAGTGCAATTTGGTATGATAGGTGGTGTTGGGACCAACCTCTGAAGGAGTTGTGCCCGACCTTGTTCTTGTTAGCAGCTGACATGGATGGTTCAATATCTTCATATTTTGAATGTAGTATTGATGGGGGTGAGAAGCATTGGAATGTCCGGTTCATTAGACAATTTAATTATTGGGAATTGGAATCTATTGCTTCTATGTCGGATTACTGTATTCCAAAATGCCAAGGAGTGAGGGTCCCCACAGAATGAGATGGTGATTGAGTGGTACTAGGGTGTTTGATGTTCGATCTTACTATGGTGTGTTGCACACCCCATGGGAGATCTGTTTTCCATGGGGTGGAATTTGGTGTGCTAGAACCCCAAATCAAGTTGCTTTCTTTGTGTGGACATCAACATGGGAGAAGATTTTGACTAATGATAATCTTAGAAAGATAGGAATCATATTAGTAGATTATTGTTGGTTGTGTAGGTGCAGTGGAAAGACGGGGAAGACAGTGGATCATTTGATACTTCATTGTGGTTTTGCATATGTGATGTGGAGCTATGTCTTTGGTCTTTTTGGAGTTCATTGGGTGATGTCACATAGAGTGATTGATCTCCTGGTAGGTTGGCGTAATTGGTTTGGCAAATGTTCTTCTGTTATGTGGAATTTAGCTACCTTGTGTCTGTATGGAAGTTTCACTATTATAGAAAGAAAACTTCCAAGGTGGAAGAAAGTCAAGTAGGAGCTTTCCAAGTATGCTTGGACTAAATAACAAATTTTGGTTATCTGGCAGATTGAAACCATCTAAAGATGGCCACTATTATTGTCTAAATTGCACATGGGCCCTGTTATACCCATATGTATATTGTCTATAACCTTCTCCTAAATCGAAAGAATGGTTCTCCCAAAATAACCTAGTACATGTCCGCATATGAGCTGAGTGTTGCTTATGTTCTTGCAGTGTTGGAGGTGTTGGTGTATGATTTGACATGGCTTCATCAAGGATGTGTTCTTATTGTGGTGACGATTAGTGAGTCATTGTTTTTAGGCTGCTTGTAAATGCCCTATGTGGTTGTACCAGACATCTATTCATATCGGTGGGAATTTTTTTAAGGGGGAGGACTACTATCCTGGGTTTGTGTAAACTCAAAACTCATTGTATGTTTGTTAAGGGTAATTTTGTAGCACAATAATGTAATCTGGATCACTCTATATTGACTAATTCTTGACTAGATACTGATGATTATAACTTCTTTTTCTTTATGTCCTTATTGTGGTTTTTTATAAACGATTGAATATAATATGTTGCCTTTTCTCGTTAGACCAACTATATTATTAGTGATTCCTTTTTTCAAATTATGAGAATTGCAGGATTGTTGGTATGGCTGGCATAGGCGAGTCCTTGTTGCTGGTATCTTTTTGTGGTTTGTGCACTTTTCTGACTGGAATATCACTGAGTGCTATTGCAACTAATGGTGCGATGAAGGTAGATATTGTTTGCAATCTACTCGCTACTTTGCTTGCCTCTTATTGCTTTTGGGGGTGCAGATTATAAATCTCAATAAAAGAAAAAATGACTAGCTATTCCAAATATATTAATTAATTATGCTTGAGAAAAGCAGGTGTTATTTCTGCGATGCCAGTGTTGAAGAATTATCCACAAGGACTTTTCTATCACTAACTTGTTGGTTGAAAATATGTTTATTGCCTGAGTCAAGAAGAAATTGGGTAGGTTATTATTCCTTGCTGTAAAGTTAAGACAGAATTGAGGGACTTCTCTCTCTCCCTCCTATGGGATTATACTTGTAACTCAACCCTCCACCTCTTATTTATGGAGAGGGGAGATGCTATTTGGTCCTAAGATTGTTGGGTTCATTTTTTATGACGGAAAATACACATTTATTGTTTAATATGTATTACTTTGTACTGGGATACACTAGTCGAGATTGGTACTTGATATTGTATTTAAAACCTGGATTAGATGAGATAAGTGTTGATAGTAATACATACACACACACACACACACACACACGAGATATTTGCATAGTGTATTTGCACATACTTTAAGTTTATAATTCTGTACGTTATAGTTCAAGTGTTCTGCTGCATTATATTTTTATTGCACGTCTCATTGTGAAATACCTCTGGAATGATAATTCACTTGTATCAACATTTTCTCCTGTTAGTATGCTCTATACATTGTTTCAGATTTCAACAAATAGATCATGTTGGAAGTAGTAGTAAAGTGATCCTGGAGGGTTTTGCTTGTTCCTCTTTTTCAGATCTTTGTAATTTTTATCTTTAGATCTTTGTGTTGCTTTTGTATACTCCCCATGTACTAGGGGATTGCCCTATTTTCTTTTTCAATAAAACTTTTGTTACTTATAAATTTTTTTTCTTTGATTCTAGGGTGGGGGACCGTACTATCTCATTGGTCGTGCCCTTGGTCCAGAGGTTGGAGTTAGCATAGGACTATGTTTTTTCCTTGGGAATGCAGTTGCTGGAGCTCTGTGAGTTTTTCTATGAATCTGTGAAATGCAATATATATATGGTTCAGTTCCTTGAGAATGATAGTGTTTAGGCATGCTATAAATGTTCTATTCTATTTTTGCTTGATTTATGATATGAAAATATTACTTTTGTTAACTTTGCACTTTCATGTGCTTGTGGTTCTAGGTATGTGTTGGGAGCTGTAGAAACCTTTCTGAAAGCTGTGCCAGCTGCTGGGATTTTTAGAGGTTACAATTGAGATTTTGCTGCAGTTGACAGCATCCTTTTTTAGATAACACATTAACCTACCAATTGTTGACAGTTGATGATTTTGTGTGCTTTGGTTTTTTAATATATATCCTGAGCAACTAGGTCTGTGTGGTATTGGTACTTTCATTGCAATTCTGGCCTGATGCCAACTTCGGTGTACATTGGTGTGCATAAGTCCAGCATTTGCCTAATAGAAGAGATACAGTAAAAAGTTGTGTTGATGTATAGTAATAGTATTGAGTACACTGTCTACTCCTTGACAGATGAAAGGATTTTCCTACCATGTAAATGGTTGTGCTATTTGAATTGTTCCAGAATTTTGACTTATGATGTAGGACACAGAAGATCTTCATAGTAGTTGTATTTTGTAATTCTTCCTTCAGTTCTGCACATGTTCACCTTGCTTCCCCAAAACAAGAAAAAAATGTAACGTCTTTAAAAATAAATAATAAAAGAAGGCACCCACTGCATTTTTTCCATGTGTGCGTGCACAACAGCTTTTGTGCATATAACTATCCATACGTTTGCTTCTATGAGGTTCGCACTTTGTATGGTTAAATTGTTGACAATTGTTTTTTGTTAGGGCAAAATTTAGATATAGTTTCTTAGGTGCAATACATTAAGTATTCCAATTAAATTCAAACACATGGTTGTATTGACCAATAAAGCACAAATAATGTTATCTTTTCCAAGAATAATTAAATTCAATGTAGCTAGGTGTTTGAATTTAATTGTGGAACCTAATGTACTGCATTTAAGGAATTGTACCTAACTTTTACCCTTTTTGTATTTGACACTAATATGCAAAATGTACCATTCAAAGATATTAAAATTGTACCTTGTAATTTTATATATTTATTGCTGTCAATGCAGAGACCATCATAAATGTTAATGTGACGTCAGTTGAGCGGGTAGAAAGTCCGAGTTCACATGACCTGCAAATTTATGGGATTGTTGTGACTATTGTCCTATGCTTTATTGTGTTTGGTGGTGTGAAAATGATCAATCGGGTTGCACCTGCTTTCCTTATACCTGTTCTATTCTCGCTATTCTGCATATTCATGGGGGTCTTTTTGGCAAGGAAGGATCATCCTAAAAGTGAGTGTATTTTCTATGTTTTTCAGTTTTGGACATGCTGTGTATTTTATTTAACATCACACTGTAGTGCACATGATAGTAACACTGTGAGTCTGGTGGTTGAGACTCAGAGCGTTGATAGACACATTGAAGAAGCTTTTGGGTGAATTTTATTACGTGTCCCTACCTTGTTACTCCTCTTGGGACCCTAGGTCAGTGTCTAGAAGTATTCAAGATGACCTATAGCATAGTAAATACAATTTTGAAAGAGAATCCATCATTAGGCCTCCTCCATGGTGTGAGTCAAAAATCAAAATGTAGTTTGTAGATGTCCTGTAGTCCAATTTGAGAGATTAGATGTCGGTGTTCTGTTCTTACATTGATAATCTTTGTTTTTTGAGAGATTGGATGTCTCATAGTTTTTTTGATCTGGCACCACCAACTGATGAATCCGTTGCCACCACCACTCGTCCCTGCCACCTCCATCAGCGGCATCACGGATCTACGGAGCTCGCTTCAAGGGATCTACGGCCACCATCAAACCTCGTTTTCCTCCTATAGGGAACCTGATCTACAACCACCACTGATCTGGTGGCGAACCCGAGCTTAGATCTAAGGAGCCTTGAGAGAGAGAGAGAGAGAGAGAGAGAGAGAGAGAGAGAGAGAGAGAGAGAGAGAGAGAGAAGTCCAAATCTGGAAATGTGAACAAAAGAGAGAAAATACGTAAAAAAAAATTATTTTATTTTATTTTTTAGTGTTAAATATTTTTTTCACGTGTAAAAACTACATCATTTTGTGCTTAACTGGCACTTAATGGTCCATTCTTGCGGTTCTTGGACGGAAGGACCAATATCAAAATGGAACCAAACCTCAAAGGAGTTGATCCAAATTTTCAAACATCAGGGTGCGAAATCCAAATTGACCAAACTTAAAGGGTGTACAGTGCATTTTAGTCTTGGTTTTATTAATTATGCAACCAATCAAGGAATGAATGTTAGGGATTTTTTAAATGGCTAAAATACCCATATATGTGTGTGTGTGTATGTGTGTGTGTACACACACATGTACACATATATATACACATACACACACTCATATGCACATATACATATATATACTCGCACATACATATACATATATGCATATACATGTTTGGACATTCATTGTTATATGTTGCATTTTTGGATAATGATTAAAAAATTAATTACTTAGTAGGCAGATTGTCTGCTTATCAGGTCGGGTTATGTTTGACTGTAGGTTACACACGTGTCTGTATTCTGCGTCTCACACCATTTTGACATTTGTAGCCTTCACTTTTAATGCTTATTAGATATTTGTGCTGCTGATTCTTGTATCCTTTGTCTGCTCATTCTGGATTTTTTTTTTTGAGTGGACGGATAAAATAAAATTATCTTCTTTTGCAATGTTTGGAACAGTTGGATTAACAGGCTTGAGTCTGGAAACTTTTAAAGAAAACTGGAGTCCAGGTTATCAGAATACTAATGAAGCTGGAGTTCCTGATCCTGAGGGAAGTGTATACTGGAATTTCAAGTAAGTTATGGCCCTAATTGTTCACGCCTTTAATGTTATTAGATATATGCCCGGTGTGTGTATTATATAATTTTATTTAGGATTTTCTCAGCTCTGGAGTTTGGTGGATTGTTAAGCCTCCAGATTATGTATCCTTAGTCAGAAGTTGATTGATTCAATGGCTCATCTCTTTTAGCCATTTACCTATAAACCTAAGCAATGATAAGGTTATACACCCACATTTGAATTTATTCTGAGAGTATTGCTCTATTGAGGTGGAATATTCTTATGTACTGGTGGGAATCATGAAACTTTTAGTAATGAGCCATTACCATATTTAGTTTCTGAGACAAAAGGACCAGCCTTCATGGATATTAATTAAGAGTGGAAAGTTTGAGGTTCTTTCTTTCTACGAGGGTCTCAAAGGATCTACAGGAGCTTACTTTCCATGGAGGAGTATTTGGAGTGTTTAGGTACCTCGTAAGAGTGCTTTTGCATTGTTCATTTCCAATGGACTTGTGGTCTTTTGGGCTTACCCTCTTTGAGGTTTCTTTGGTCATGCCAAAGACAGTAATTCAGTTGTTGGAATGTTGGCGAGAAAGTTTAATCATCATAGGCATTTGAAGATTTGGGAGGCTACCCTTTGTATGTGTTGTGCAACATTGATGAGAGAGGAATAGTTGGATTTTTTATGGTTTGATGGTGTTGAATGGCCTGATCATGTACTCAAGCAAATGATGTTGAGGTCCCTAACTGAGTGGATGACTGTCTTGGGCAGCGACCCTTCGTCTTCTTTTCTAGACTTTTAGATCTTCTGAGTTTGAGATTGTAATTCTCTAGGAGTAGGTCTATACACATTATGTACTTGATTTATTTCCTTTTTTGAATAAAATTATTTTACTTATAAAAAAGAAAAGAATTTGGGCTTGTCTAAATGTGTAATCCTATGGTGTGTAGGCAGGATGGTGTAAGAAAATGAATTTATGACATCATAATCTTAAGACCCCAGTTATACTCCTAGTATACTGTTTATTTTCTATTAATGGATTTTCTTATTACTTATCAAAAAAAAATCTTAAGACCCCAGTTATAAAAGTAGGACCCTATTGGCAAGCATGTGAATGTATTCCAGTCATAGGCTAACCCTATATTTGGATGGAGGGAGATGAGGGAAGAGGAGAGGGAAGGTTTCCGGAATATGCAAATTTTTAGTGTAATCCCACTTCCTTTTCCTCTCCTCTCTCATCACCCACCGTTCCAACTTCCAAACATACCCATAGTTATGTTGAGCTAGTTAAGGTTATCCTAGATAGGTTAGTCCTAGTGATTTTTTTGTTCCAATTACAAGACTATGAAATTTCATAGAATTTTATTTCATTAGATCTCAATAACAGAGGAGTGAGAAAGAGGTGGTAAATCTTAGACAATATATAGGAAACATGCCTAAGATGGAATGCTTTCTTGGGCATTTTAGCAAATATGTTCTAATCCCAGTGACCAATTGATAACGAGACAAACAAATATTTCTTGTGTTATTCTTTTTTGGTATATTGTAGCCTGATTTGGTAGGCAAACGAGCTTATTGGATTGCCTGGCATGGGAGTTTTCCAGTTTGACTCTCCCTTCCCCCCATGTGCATGCGGGTAGATGGACATTATAAGGATTAGGATCCTCTAGAGTTTTTAAGGTAACTCAACCATGGAGTTCCTAAAATCTTGTCCAATCATTTTGAAATGAATAGATTGGATTTTACCACATCATCAATAATTTAAATAGATACCAAAATGGTGATAGTCAACTATCACCATTTTGTATCATGCTTTGTTGGGTAAGTGACTAGAGGTTTGGAGAGGAAAAGGGCATTTCTGGTGGGAAGTTATAAAGGCGAAATATAGAGTGCAGGAGGGCAATTGGTCTATGGTTGTAGTGCATAGACCTCATGGATGTAGTTTGTGGAAAGGAATTCAAGCGGGATGGGATAGGTTCTTGACAAATTTGTCAATTTGGGTAGGGAACGGTAAGAGAATTAGGTTTTGGCACGATGTTTGGTGTGGTGATCCTTCTTTGAAGGATGAGTTCCCGAAATTTTATTTGATTGCAGCGGAAAAGGATGCTTCAGTGCAATCCTTGTATATGTATAAGGGGGATAATAGAACCTTATGTTGGAATCTCCGATTCATTAGGGATTTTCATGACTGGGAACTAGAAGGGGTGAATGAGCTGATGGATTTGATCTATTCTAAGCAATTTTGGAAGGTTGGGAGGAATGTTTAGTTTGGAATTCAGATGGGAAAGGACAGTTTTAGTGTTCAGTCCTATTATGAGTGCCTCATACATGTGCCCACACATTTTTCCCTTGGAAAGGTGTGTGGGGCAGCAAGGTACCGCATAAGGCGGCTGTCTTTGTCTGGACAACAGCTTTGAATTCTATTTTGACCTTGGAAAATCTTATTAGGAGGAAGGTAGTGATTATCAACAGATGTACTGAATAAGTGTAGTTGGGAGTCGCTGGAGCATTTTCTTATTCATTGTCAAGTTTCCCAAGAGTTGTGGTCCTTTGCACTAATAGCTTTTGGTGTGACTTGGGTCATGCATAGGCTGGTAATAGAGTTGCTGTTTTTTTGGAGGGGAGTGTATGGTGTGCCAAAAAAAGTAGAATGCTGGAACCTATTACCCGAAGTGGAAGGTGAGGTCATGAGGTTCAATCATGTCATGTTGTCTGAGTTGTGTATTTAATTATCAGAAGAATCTAAAGGTCTGGAAGTGTTTGCACTTTGCATGCTTGTGTAAGATAATGAATTTATTGAGATCCTAGCATCCTGATCGTTGGATCATAGTGAAAAGTAGAATGCTGGAACCTGAAATATTAGCTGGTATGGGAGGGAGAAATTTCTCATTCCGAAAGTTCAAATTTTTGAATAAGAAAGCACCGGAAAAACTAATTTCCAGGTTTAGGTTTTCTGCCCCTTTTCATTCCAGTTGTTAAAATTTCAGTTTTATTGTCTCAAAATTTGTTACCTTAGTGGGTAAACTCTTTATGTGTACCAGGTATTCCTCTGAAGCTTAGCAACAAATCTATTAAAAAATGGACTGGAATTAATTTCTTTTATGGTGTTACTAACCCTATATATATATTTTTTGTACATTTTTCAGTGCATTGGTCGGTCTCTTTTTCCCTGCTGTAACAGGAATTATGGCAGGTTCAAATCGATCAGGTTCACTTAAAGATACTCAGCGTTCAATTCCCATTGGAACATTGTCTGCAACTCTCACAACTACGGCAATGTATATAGTTTCGGTGTTTTTATTTGGAGCGCTTGCCACCAGAAAGAAGTTATTGGCAGACAGGTATTTATATTTCTCTTAAGTTGTTGCTTTTGTAGAGTTTCATTTTTCTATTCTGCCAATGAGCTCTGGCTCAAATCCAAATGACACTTCTTTCTCCCACAAGAATGGGTGATGGATGAGGTCATGGGTTCAAACCTCTTGGGTTCGTGTGTAACGTAACTTACCAATATAAAAATAAAATTTAAAAAAAAAGGACTTTTTTTTTTTTTCCTCTTGCCTTTGATATTAGATTTGTAATAATATTCATATCAAAAGTTTAATATTTTCTGATTATTTTCAGCCCCTAGTTGTGAAGCCATCTGTATGTGTGTATATATATATATATGTGTGTGTGTGTGTGTGTGTGTGTGTGTGTTAACTGATTAAGAACTAAAATAAACTGCAATTAAGCCAGTGGGCTTTGGACCAGTCGGCATCTCCTCTCCCTATGAACAAATGTGTGTAGGGTGAGGTCAAGGGTACAATCTCATCTAGGTGCAATAGCTTTATTTCTTTCGGTAAAAGGAAACTGCAATGAAAATTAGGAGTCCTCTAAGATAAGATAGAAAATAGAGGAAATTTTCTTTTGGATTTCTAAACTATTGAGATAATGAACAATCTTGTATGTTTATTAAAATGTTGCAAAGGTAGTATCATCTTTTCTGCCAATACATCTGCCTTAACTCAAAATCCTCCGTACTCCAAATGTGCATGAGAACTATGTAACCAACTGTTGCAGAGAACGCTGAATCAGATTTCCATAACCTAGGGGTCGCATTTATCCATTACATCATCCAATCATCATGTACTACTCACTCTGGTCTGTGCAAAGTAATTCGTAAGAAGTGTGTAACCTTGTATACACAAGAGTGCAGTAGAGAACCATGTTAACTGTTCTGTAATGGGAGCAGTCACTTTTTTTAACAAAGGGGCTGATCATGCCATTTAAAAGCTCAAATACTATATTTTGTGAAGATTTTAATGGATGAAAAGCACAGAAAAAAAAAGAAGAAAAAAAAGGAGAGTACTAACTAGAGCAATTTCAAGAGGGTCACTCACCTTATTACCCTGTTAGAGTTTGACATCCGAGGGAAGTGGCAAATATAATTGGATGAAAATGATAGGGTCAGAAGATCTTATACTTAGAGCCCTTCTTACTTACTCTATTCTAAAAAGAGAAAAATTTAGTAGTGTCCCAACAAATTTTCTGCTCTTAAGAACCTTTCCATTTTCATATTAATCATTTCTAATTGTGATTGATTGTCTGAGGATTTTTAACCTTTTCACATATTGGAGGAGGTTTTTGGAAGAGTCATCTATATTTATTCTTTCTTTTTTATTATCTTTCCTATTGTAATTTCCTTTTGTAGTTGAAATGAGAATGTTAAGATGGATAAGTGGCAATACAAGGAAATATAGGATTCAAAATGAGAAAACTTGCTTCAAGATAGCGGTGACCCTTATTGATGAAAAGATGAAGGAAAGTCACTTGAGATGTTTTGGCCATGTTCAAAGGAGAGCGATTAATGCTCTAGTGAGAAAGAGTGAGTTGATTCAAGTTGAGGGAACAAAAAAGGTAGAGAAAGACCTAAAATAACATTAATAGAAGTGGTAAAAAAGGACATGTCAATTAAGAAAATAACAGAGAGTATGACTTCAGATAGAATAGAATAGTGGAAAAGAATACATATGGCCGAACTTGGCTAGTCTGTTTGAGGATCGATAGCCGACCCAAAAAAATTTGGGACTTAAGGCTTGGTTGTTGTTAGTTTGTATTTGTCATTCCTTTGGGTTGATAGATGCTGTAAGGTTTAAAGTATTATTCATATAGAAGAATTAATTACTTGGTGTATTCATGAAGAATACAAGACATTAACTTGATGAAATTTTACTTTAACTTTTTGAATATGGATAATTATCTCCGTAGAATGACCTTAGCAACGTTGTGGAATAATCTTTGTCCCGGGAGTGAGGTATCACAAAAGAATATCATGAGAATATATTAAAGATCCAGATACATATATTATGCTTAGAAAACCTGGATGGATAAGTAAAAAGTGCACCAATATGATGTATCATTGACATGTATAATAGTGGGGCATTATGTGATAAATAATCAATCCACTTGGTTATACTTGGTGCAGTATAAGCTCATCATTCTCTTTGGTTTGCACAACCAAGAAATTATTCCAAGGGTCTTCCCGAGGATTAAAAAACATGAGACATAAATGACTTGCAGTTATATCATGCGTGGCTTACATCCTTCTTTTTGGCATGCTTTCAACCTGAAATGTTTTAAGAATCATAAATAACTACATCAGGTCAAAGACTGCTGAATAGTTTATGATGGTGTCTTCTTATCAGTTATCACTAATATGTCGTCTGCAGCGCCTACTTGTTTATTGATTTAGGGGACTTAGTTGCTCTTAGTCCTGTCTTTAGATATCTCTACTAGCCCTCCATGCGACCTGTTGGCTGTATGGGGATCGCAAAGTAAAAGGTTTATGGTTCGAGGACTGGTAGAGAACAGAAAAACTTCTTATGGTATCTGTCTTGTGTCAGTTTTGAGAATGCATATTCATAGTATTTTTTCAGGTTCTAGCTCTTCCATGTTAATGTGTATGTTAAAAAGAAAATGTTTTCATGAATGTAGGTTAACTAATAAACTTCTTTCAACTGTTTGAACTTTGAAAATTGAAATCGAGCTTATGCAGGTTACTTACAGCTACGATTGCTTGGCCTTTCCCGGCCATTGTTTACGTCGGAATCATTCTTTCAACATTGGGGGCTGCTCTTCAGAGCCTGACAGGTGCCCCACGCCTTCTTGCAGCAATAGCCAATGACGACATCCTTCCCATTCTTAACTACTTCAAGGTTGCAGATGGGAATGAGCCTTACATTGCTACCCTCTTTACGGCGTTCGTTTGTATTGGGTGTGTTGTAATTGGGAACCTGGATCTTATCACACCGACTGTAACTATGTTTTTCCTTCTGTGTTATACGGGTGTGAACTTATCTTGCTTCCTTCTGGATCTTCTTGATGCTCCCAGCTGGCGTCCTCGGTGGAAATTTCACCACTGGAGCCTCTCTCTTCTTGGAGCATCACTTTGTATAGGTATGCTTCCTTGTCATGTATCTCATTTGTAAATTTTTATTATTATTATTTTTCAATTATCTTGTGCTTTTTTTACAAATGAGGTTGTGGAAACAGTACAAGCATTGGAAAAAGAGGACCTAGGTTCTAGCTATGGAGGTTATTAGATTGTCCTTATAAAAAAAATGTCACTAGGTGCAAGCTTAGGGAGGGATGTCCTCTGTTTAATATGCCTATTTGCCAAATATCTTCCCATATTTGCAACAAATGCTTTTAATCTCATGCCCATTTCTTGAATGGCCTGGATAAAGTGTAGGAATTTCTAGGGGAATTGTGGGTATATATATCGCCTTGGAAGCAAGCAGAGGGATTTATTGATCGGATGGAGCAGTATTGGGAAATGGAAAGATGTAGAGATTTTGGGCAGAGCATTATCAGGATTGATTAAATGATGGATCCTATTTGTAGAGAAATGAAGAAGATCTTGGGCTTGTATTTCTAGTGATGGATATTAATGGGCAGAGATGAATTTAATGCCAGAAAAAGTTTAAAATTATTTCTTTTGTTGGATTCTTTCATGCATTTGTAGCTTTTTCGGAGGAACATGATGCTAATTATGCCAGTGTGGGTTTTGGTGCTTGTGTACACGGGTCATGCCCATGTGTATGTATATGTGTGCAGCCAGTCTGGTTTGATATGCTCTGATAATCATACTTACGTGATTCTTTTGTTTTGCATGCAGTGATTATGTTCTTAATCTCTTGGGCATTCACTATAGTTTCCCTAGCCCTTGCAAGCCTTATATATTATTATGTGAGCCTTAAAGGAAAGGCTGGGGACTGGGGTGATGGTTTCAAGAGTGCATATTTTCAACTAGCTCTCCGCAGTCTTCGGTCACTGGGAGGTGTGTATTTTTCTGAGAATACTCTACCATGACTTTATTACTCTTCATTAGTGATTTCCTATCCTGATTGAATTGTGAAAGGTACTGTGTGCTGTTTTTCTTAAAATTGGGTGGGGCCTGTAATTCCTTGGTCTATGTATGTATGTATCATGAATGCATAAATGTGTGTTCCAATATTGTAATTTAATTATCATTATATTTGCAGCAAACCAAGTGCACCCAAAGAACTGGTATCCAATCCCCCTGATATTCTGCAGGCCATGGGGGAAACTGCCAGAAAATGTACCTTGCCATCCAAAACTTGCCGATTTTGCAAACTGCATGAAGAAAAAGGGCAGGGGAATGTCCATATTTTTCTCCATATTAGATGGAGACTATCATGAATGTGCTGAAGATGCTAAGACTGCATGCAAACAGCTCGCTACTTACATTGATTACAAGCGTTGTGAAGGTGTAGCAGAGATAGTTGTAGCGCCTAGTATGTCTGAAGGATTCCGTGGCATTGTCCAAACCATGGGCCTTGGTAATCTCAAGCCAAACATTGTGGTGATGCGATACCCTGAAATTTGGCGTCGTGAAAACTTAACTGAAATCCCTGCCACCTTTGTTGGAATAATAAATGACTGCATCGTTGCAAACAAGGCTGTTGTTATTGTTAAGGGTCTTGACGAGTGGCCCAATGAGTATCAGAGACAGTATGGTTCCATAGATTTGTATTGGATTGTGAGAGATGGTGGTCTCATGCTCCTTCTCTCTCAGCTCCTTCTCACTAAAGAGAGCTTTGAGAGTTGTAAGATTCAAGTCTTTTGCATTGCAGAGGAGGATACTGATGCTGAGGGACTCAAGGCTGATGTGAAGAAGTTTTTGTATGATCTTCGGATGCAAGCGGAGGTGATTGTTATAACAATGAAATCATGGGATGCACAAGTAGAAGGTGGGTCTCAGCAAGATGAATCAATGGAGGCATTCACTGGTGCGCAACAGCGGATTGCTACATACTTAGCTGAGATGAAGGCAGTGGCTGAGAAAGAAGGCACCCCATTGAGGGCTGATGGAAAGCCCGTTGTTGTGAATGAGCAGCAGGTGGAGAAGTTTCTTTACACGACTCTGAAGTTGAATTCAACGATACTAAGATACTCAAGAATGGCTGCAGTTGTGCTTGTGAGCCTACCACCGCCTCCTGTGAACCACCCGGCATATTTCTACATGGAGTACATGGATTTATTGGTGGAGAATGTCCAAAGGCTTTTGATTGTAAGAGGATACCGTAAAGATGTCGTAACGCTATTCACGTAGTTGTCAGTGGATCGCATTCTGGACCGTAATTACTGCACTTCTCACTTATTGTTCATATTTTTTGTTCCCCCTCTCTAATTTTTGTAGTTTAAATGTTACATTTATTCTTTTTATTGTCTCTCTTGCTAAAAGCGGTATTTTGTTCTCTCATTCACTAATGTAGAAATTTTGGGAATGACAGTATTTTGGGGGAAGTTTATACTTTTAGTAAATAGTTTAGAATTTAGAATCAAATTTATACTATTTTGGTTATTGAAATTGTGAGATTAAATTGAGACTCATTGAACTCCAAGATATATCTATGAGTATATTTAAGTGAGCATGGATCTCTCTCTCTCTCTCCATATACTTGACATATATACAAAATGTATCATATGAGATGAAATATGGTAATTGGTAAGGCATTGAGCTTCATTTGTTTTTTTTTTTTTTTTTTTTTTACCTTTATTCGTGGGATTAAGTAAAAGACTAAAGTACACCCTATTAAGTTTGTATTAATTGTCATTTTGGTCCTTGGAATTTCAGTTTTTTTATTTTTTATTTTTTTATCAATTGTGTCTTTAAAATTTACAATCATTGTTAGTGTGCTCCTTCCATCTATTATTTTTAGTTGGTTGTTAAGTCGTTAATTCTATCCCAAAACAACATATAAAAAAATAAATAAATAAATAAATAAAAACTTACTATAACCCTCCCCACAGTCAGTCATTGAGTACAAGCATAATGCACTCGTCAGGATGCCGATATGTGGTTTCGGAACAATAACTTGTATTTGTTATGTGTCTAACAATCAATACGACGTAGTTTTGGGCATGAGAAAAATGCTCAAAATAACGAAGTTTTGGAGGCATAAGTGTATAACAATCAATACGACGGTAAGACAGAAATGCCCAAAACAACACGATTTGGAGGAGGTATGTGACTTTAAGTGATCCATCATATTTATAGATATTGTAAGTCTAGCACATAGATATTATTATGGTAGGATTTAGTCAATGCAGTATTGAGCTACAGCCTACAAGGCTTGGTGCCAAATGATAGTAACTTAAATTAGATTTGAAGTGTCATCTTTTATTTTTTTTGCTCAGTATTTGAAGTTCATCTTACATAAGTCTTTTAATGGTAGGAATATAGATTTGTGCAATTTGTAATGTGAGACACTCTAGTATCTTCAAAACTCTCTGCTTTCAATTTATATATTATATAGATACTGATCAATTTATTATTGGAGTTTACTCGTGAAATCCTTTTAGAAAAGTAATGATACTGACAAATTTATATTCATTCTCACTTTTTAGTTTTTACTCATATGGGACTAATCCAATGGGTTGGGAAGATTTTCTTTTTCTTACCTTGTAGTCTTTTCTTTTCTTTTTGGTACTAAGGATAGCAAATTAGATTAAGCACAAATCATACGGGTACAATAGAGCTCGACTTTATCAAAAGCTAGCAAGTCCTCCACCACAGGCGGTGGGTCAACAAAAGTTACAAAAGAACTATTAAGGTGAAGTCCTAGATTAGCAAGTGCATCCGCGCACTGGTTTACCTTCCTAAAAACATGCCTCACCATTGGATCGGTAAAATCCTGCATCCGTTCGCACTGGTTTACCTCCCTTAAAACATGCCTCACCATTGGATCGGTAAAATCCTGCAGAAGGTTCCTGCAATCAAATAATAGGGGTTCCATAACTAAATTGACACAAGATGGGTTAAATAAAAGACCCACAACCAACTCAACATCAACTTCAACATAAATGGATGAGAAGCCCAATTCTTTTGCTAAACAAAGGTCATCCTTGAGGGCCCATATTTTAGGCATCAAACTAGAGCAGGTTCCCATGGATCTGGAAAAACCCATTATCCAATTACCATCACTATTCCTTAATAAGCCTCCTCCACCTGCTCAGCCCAAAGTGGAATTCAAGGCCCCATCCGTGTTAAGTTTGATCCATCCAGAATCCGGTGGCTCCCATTTGAAAGAGATAGAAGTACAGGATGGCTTAGGTTGAAGGTTAGGGATAATGATAGAAAATTCAGTGCTCTTACCAACACAAAGAAGAATGAATTTCATATTAATCACCCCTTTACTAAAGATAAACCTGTTTCTATAGATCCAAAGTTGCTAAACTGCAAATGGAAACAAGATCTTCCAGGGGATGTGGTACTTCCCTGAAGCCATGTGGGACCTACAATTTTCCTTCAACCAAATATTAGCTTGAGTGGTGAAGAAGCTAGAATTGTTGCCTGGGATTCCCAACTTAGTCCATAATTCTTTTGCCACTGGACAGTCCCTTAAAACATGGATTAGTGACTTAATAGGATGAAAGCATAATTCACATCTTAGATCCAAAGTGATACCTCTATGTCCCAAGACTTCACATGTAGGTGCACTATTGTGAACACACAACCATAGAAAAAATTGAATCCTAGGAGTTGTGGAAGTTTTCCAAATCCATGAACAATCTTGTAGTCTTTTCTATTCTATTGTATAGTGTATATTTATATGAATTTTTTTTTTTTTTTTGCTGAAAAGAAAAGATTTTATTCACAACACAAAGGCTAGATTACAGACATACTTAATAGAGAAGAACACAAAACACCAAACATGGTGTCAAAGATACTAACACAGCAACAAACAACAAATACACAACAACACAAATTAAGAAACAACAAACAAACCATAGAAAGAAACAAAACAAAACACAGATATAGAAGACCATCATGTAGATAGCAAGACAACAACAACAGAAGTTCGATAGTTGGATTGGAGACAAGATCCCACCCGAGCAAACAGTAAGAAGACGAATCGGTTCCATGGCAAACGAAGGTCATTTGATTTTGAAAGGGGAGTGGCTTGGGTCCAGTGCATAGGAGCACTGGACCCGTTGAGATTTTGACATATGTACAAAAATTGGACTAAACTGGACACGTGTCAAGATCTCAACGGGTCCAGTGCTCCCTTTGAAAGGGAGCGGCTTAGGTCCAGTGCACAGGAGCATTGGACCCATTGAGATTTTGACACATGTACAAAAACTGAACACGTGTCAAGATCGCAACGGGTCCAGTGCTCTTGTGCACTGGACCCAATCCTTTTTCTTTGATGAAGAGCGGCTTGGGTCCAGTGTACAGGAGCACTGGACCCGTTGAGATTTTGACACATGTACAAAAACTTGACAAAACTGGACACGTGTCAAGATCTCAACGAGTACAGTGCTCCTGTGCACTGGACCCAATCCTTTCCTTTTGAAGGGGAGCGGCTTGGGTCTAATGCACAGGAGCACTGGACCTGTTGAGATTTTGACACATGTACAAAAACTAGACACGTGTCAAGATCTCAACGGGTCTAGTGCTCTTGTGCACTGGACCCAATCCTTTCCCTTTGAAGGGGAGCGGCTTGGGTCCAGTGCACAGGAGTACTGGACCCGTTGAGATTTTGACACATGTACAAAAAATGGACAAAACTGGACATGTGTCAAGATCTCAACGGGTCTAGTTTTGTCTAGTTTTAGTATACGTATCAAAATCTCAACGGGTCCAGTGCTTCAGTGCATTGGACCCAATTCTTTCCCTTTGAAGGGGAACGGCTTGGGTCCAGTGCACAGGAGCACTGGACCCGTTGAGATTTTGACACATGAATAAAAACTGGATACGTTTCAAGATCTCAACAGGTCCAGTGCTCCGGTGCACTGGACCCAATCTTTTCCCTTTGAAGGGGAGTGGCTTGGGTTCAGTGCACAAAAGCACTGGACCCGTTGAGATTTTGACACATATACAAAAACTGGAAAATACTGGACACGTGTAAAGATCTCAACGGGTCCAGTGCTCCTGTGCATTGGACCCGTTGAGATTTTGACACATGTACAAAAACTAGACAAAACTATACATGTGTCAAGATCTCAATGGGTCCAGTGCTTCTGTGCACTAGACCCAATCATTTCCCTTTGAAGGGGAGCGGCTTGGGTTTAGTGCACAGGAGCACTGGACCTGTTGAGATCTTGACACATGTACAAAAACTGGACACGTGTCAAGATCTCAACGGATCCAGTACTCCTGTGCACTGGACCCAATCCTTTCCCTTTGAAGGGGAGTGGCTTGGGTCCAGTGCACAGGAGCACTGGACCTGTTGAGATTTTGTACATGCGTGTCTAATTTTGTCCAGTTTTGTACATGTGTCAAAATCTCAACGAGTCCAGTACTCCTATGCACTGGACCCAATCCATTCCCTTTGAAGGGGAGTAGCTTGGGTCTAGTGCATAGGAGTATTGGACCCGTTGAGATTTTGACACATGTACAAAAACTGGACAAAACTGGACACGTGTCAAGATCTCAACGGGTCTAGTGCTCCTGTGCACTAGACCCAATCCTTTCCCTTTGAAGGGGAGCGGCTTGTGTCCAGTGCACAAGAGCACTGGACCCGTTGAGATTTTGACACATGTACAAAACTTGACAAAACTGGACACGTGTCAAGATCTCAACGAGTCCAGTGCTCCTGTGCACTGGACCCAATCCTTTCCCTTTGAAAACAGGCTTGTGGTGTGATATGTGCATGTGAGAAAAGCTTCCATTGCTTCTTGTTTTGGTGAAAAAAGGAGAAAGAGAGGGCGCATAGCATGGCCGAGTCCGAAGTGTCTTTTGTTGTGGAAAGGCTAGGCAACCTTCTAATAGAGGAAATGGCCTTTTTACAAGTGGTGAGCCAGCAAGTGAACCAGATGCAAATTGAATTGAAGCGGATGCAGTGCTTCTTTAGAGACGCAGATAAAAAGCAAAACGAAGATGAGAGTGTTCAAATTTGGGTTTCAGAGATTCGGGAAGCTGCTTACGACGTTCAGGATGTTATAGAAACTTTTGCCTTTGAAATTTCTTCCAGGAACAAAAAAAATTCACTCAAGCTTAAGCATGTTCCTATCTTCAACAAAGGCAGAAAACTTCACAAAGTGGGGTCCAAGATTGATGCCATTAAAACAAGAATCTCTGACCTCACTAGAAGCTTACAAACTTACGGTGTGAATGCTATAAAAGAAGAGGGCTTGAATTCAGCCTTCGACAGGCAAAGGCAATTGAGATGGTCATATTCCCATATCTTTGAAGAGTATATCGTGCGGTTGGATGAAGATATAGAAGAAGTAGTTGTGCAGCTGATAAATGAAGATAAATACTGCCAAGTTGTGTCTATTTGTGGGATGAGTGGTCTTGGTAAGACCACACTTGCTAAGAAAGTTTACCATCATAGTGATGTTAGGCGTCATTTTGAAGGTTTCGCTTGGGCTTATATATCTTAGCAATGCAAGACAAGACAAGAGATGTTTGGGAAGGAATTTTAGTTAAGCTTAACTCTCCAACCAAGGATGAGAGGGATCAAATTTTGAAAAAAAAAAAATTTGAAGGGGAGCGGCTTGGGTCCAGTGCACAGGAGCACTAAACCTGTTGAGATTTTGACACATGTACAAAAACTGGACAAAACTGGACACGTGTCAAGATCTCAACGGGTCCGGTTTTTTTCCAGTTTTAGTATATGTGTCAAAATCTCAACGGGTCCAGTGCTCCTGTGCATCGGACACAGTCCTTTCCCTTTGAAGGGGAGTGGCTTGGGTCTAGTGCACAAGAGCACTGGACCCGTTGAGATTTTAACACAAGTACAAAAACTGGATACGTGTCAAGATCTTAATGGGTCCAGTGCTTCAGTGCACTGGACCCAATCCTTTCCCTTTGAAGGGGAGCGGCTTGGGTCCAGTGCACAGAAGCATTGGACCCGTTGAGATTTTGACACATGTACAAAAACTGGACACGTGTAAAGATCCCAACGGGTCCAGTGCTCCTGTGCATTGGACCCGTTGAGATTTTGACACATGCACAGAAACTGGACAAAACTGGACACGTGTCAAGATCTCAACGGGTCCAGTGCTCCTGTGCACTGGACCCAATCCTTTCCCTTTGAAGGGGAGTGGCTTGTGTCCAGTGCACAGGAGCACTGGACCCGTTGAGATTTTGACACATGTACAAAAACTTGACAAAACTGACAAAACTAGACACGTGTCAAGATCTCAACGAGTCCAGTGCTCCTGTGCACTGGACCCAATCCTTTCCCTTTGAAGATAGGCTTGTGGTGTGATATGTGCATGTGAGAAAAGCTTTCATTGCTTCTTGTTTTGGTGAAAGAAGGAGAAAGAGAAGGCGCATAGCATGGCCAAGTCCCAAGTGTCTTTTGTTGTGGAAATGCTAGGCAACCTTCTAATAGAGGAAGTGGCCTTTTTACAAGTGGTGAGCCAGCAAGTGAACCAGAGGCAAATCGAATTAAAGCGGAGGCAGTGCTTCTTAAGAGACGTAGATAAAAAGCAAAACGAAGATGAGAGTGTTCAAATTTGGGTTTCAGAGATTCGGGAAGCTGCTTACGACGTTCAGGATGTTATAGAAACTTTTGCCTTTGAAATTTCTTCCAGGAACAAAGAAAATTCACTCAAGCTTAAGCATGTTCCTATCTTCAACAAAGGCAGAAAACTTCACAAAGTGGGGTCCAAGATTGATGCCATTAAAACAAGAATCTCTGACCTCACTAGAAGCTTACAAACTTACGGTGTGAATGCTATAAAAGAAGAGGGCTTGAATTCAGCCTTCGACAGGCAAAGGCAATTGAGATGGTCTTATTCCTATATCGTTGAAGATTATATCGTGGGGTTGGATGAAGATATAGAAGGAGTAGTTGTGCAGCTGATAAATGAAGATAATCACTGCCAAGTTGTGTCTATTTGTGGGATGGGTGGTCTTGGTAAGACCACACTTGCTAAGAAAGTTTACCATCACAGTGATATTAGGCGTCATTTTTAAGGTTTCGCTTGGGCTTATATATCTTAGCAATGCAAGACAAGAGATGTTTGGAAAGGAATTTTAGTCAAGCTTACCTCTGCAACCAAGGATGAGAGGGATCAAATTTTGAAGAAAAAAAAATTTGAAGGGGAGCGGCTTGGGTCCATTGCACAGGAGCATTGGACCTGTTGAGATTTTGACACATGTACAAAAACTGGACACGTGTCAAGATCTCAACGGGTCTGGTTTTGTCCAGTTTTAGTACATGTGTCAAAATCTCAACGGGTTTAGTGCTCCTGTGCATTGGACACAATCCTTTCCCTTTGAAGCGGAACGGCTTGGGTCCAGTGCACAAGAGCACTGGACCCGTTGAGATTTTGACACATGTACAAAAACTGGACAAAACTGGATACGTGTCAAGATCTCAACGGGTCCAGTGCTCCGGTGCACTGGACCCAATCCTTTCCCTTTGAAGAGGAGCGGCTTGGGTCCAGTGCACAGAAGCACTGGACCCGTTGAGATTTTGACACGTGTACAAAAACTGGACAAAATTGGACACGTGTAAAGGTCTCAACGGGTCCAGTTCTTCTGTGCATTGGACCCGTTGAGATTTTGACACATATACAAAAACTGGACACGTGTCAAGATCTCAACAGGTCCAGTGCTCCTATGCACTGGACCCAATCCTTTCCCTTTGAAAGGGAGCGGTTTGGATTTAGTGCACAGGAGCACTGGACCTGTTGAGATCTTGACACATGTACAAAAACTTGACAAAACTGGACACGTGTCAAGATCTCAACAGGTCCAGTGCTTCTTGCACTAGACCCAATCCTTTCCCTTTGAAGGGGAGCGGCTTGGGTCCAATGTACAGGAGCACTGGACCAGTTGAGATTTTGTACATGTGTGTCTAATTTTATCCAGTTTTTGTACATGTGTCAAAATCTCAAAGAGTCCAGTGCTCCTGTGCACTAGACCCAATCCTTTCCCTTTGAAGGAGAGCGGCTTGGGTCCAGTGCACAGGAGCATTGGACCAGTTGAGATTTTTACACATGTACAAAAACTGGACACGTGTCAAGATCTCAACGGGTCCAGTGCTCTTGTGCACTGGACCCAATCCTTTCCCTTTGAAGGGGAGCGGCTTGTGTCCAGTGCACAGGAGCACTGGACCCGTTGAGATTTTGACACATGTACAAAAACTTGACAAAACTGGAGACGTGTCAAGATCTCAACGAGTCCAATGCTCCTGTGCACTGGACCCAATCCTTTCCCTTTGAAGACAGGCTTGTGGTGTGATATGTGCATGTGAGAAAAGCTTCCATTGCTTCTTGTTTTGGTGAAAGAAGGAGAAAGAGAGGGCGCATAGGATGGCTGAGTCCGAAGTGTCTTTTGTTGTGGAAAGGCTAGGCAACCTTCTAATAGAGGAAGTGGCCTTTTTACAAGTGGTGAGCCAGCAAGTGAACCAGAGGCAAATCGAATTAAAGCGGATGTAGTGCTTCTTAAGAGACGCAGATAAAAAGCAAAACGAAGATGAGAGTGTTCAAATTTGGGTTTCAGAGATTCGGGAAGCTGCTTACGACGTTCAGGATGTTATAGAAACTTTTGCCTTTGAAATTTCTTCCAGGAACAAAGAAAATTCACTCAAGCTTAAGCATGTTCCTATCTTCAACAAAGGCAGAAAACTTCACAAAGTGGGGTCCAAGATTGATGCCATTAAAACAAGAATCTCTTACCTCACTAGAAGGTTACAAACTTACGGTGTGAATGCTATAAAAGAAGAGGGCTTGAATTCAGCCTTCGACAGGCAAAGGCAATTGAGATGGTCTTATTCCCATATCGTTGAAGAGTATATCGTGGGGTTGGATGAAGATATAGAAGAAGTAGTTGTGCAGCTGATAAATGAAGATAAACACTGCCAAATTGTGTCTATTTGTGGGATGGGTGGTCTTGGTAAGACCACACTTGCTAACAGAGGCGGAGCTGTGTACAAGCTAGACTGGGCTATAGCCCAGTCAAGCTTTTTTTTTTTTTTAATTTCATAGGTAATTTTTTTTTTTTTTAATAGTCGTGTACTTAGTCCAGTCTAAATTTCAATCACAATCCCAGCCCTAGCCCAGTCCAATACACTAGCCCAGCAATTCCAATTTAAAACCCAAAATCATCTAAAGAAAAAATCAAGCCAGCAACTCCAATCAGACCATAACCCAATTAATTCCAATTTCAATATCATCTAAACATAATATTCCCAATTAATTCCAAAAAAAAAAAAAACCATTTAATAAAACAAACTCACTGTGAACTGCCGTGCGTGACCCAGCCACCACGGACCGCTGGCCACACCGACCACCAGCTCTCTTTCTTTCTTCCTTTTTCTTCTCTCTTCTCCCTTTTTTTCTTTCTTTCTTTCTTTCTTTTTCTTCTTTCTTCTCCAGTTCTCCGGTTCTCCCTTTCATTCTTTCTCTTATTTCTGATTATCTACAGCTGTAGTTCCCTTTCATTCTCTCTTATTTCTGATTACCTACAGCTGTAGTGCTTTACAGCTATAGTGCTGTACTGTACAGCAGTTTTTTTTTTTTTTTTTTTTTGATAAGTGCAATTTGTACAGTTTTACTTATTATCTACAGCTTAAATTCTTAACAGCTGTAGTGCTGTACTGTACAGGCAGTACAACAATTTGTTTTCTTTTTTTTTTTTTTTTTGATAAGTGCAATTTGTTTTCTTTTTATTCTTTTACAGTTTTACTTATTTCATTGTTTCAGACTTTCAGTAATCACAGTACAGATTATACTATGTGACTATCAATCACTTGGTTTATTTAATTATTTTAGATTATTAATAACTTTTATATTTTAGACTTTTATTGCAGGATACTACTTAAGTAGTATCTTTTTTTTTTTTTTTTGCTTTATTTAGGATAGTATCTATTGTATTTATATTGCATATTTTTATTTTATTTTATTTTATTATTATTATTTTTTGCTTATGTATAGAATATGCATTGAAGGATAAGGTTCATTATGTCCCCTCTGACTAGGTGTATTTTTCTTTCTATTTAATAAAATTTTCTCGTACCGTCAAGATTTACTTACTTGATATTTCAGCCTACCCTAAAATAAATTCCTGGCTTCGCCCTTGCTTGCTAAGAAAGTTTACCATCACAGTGATGTTAGGCGTCATTTTGAAGGTTTCACTTGGGCTTATATATCTTAGCAATGCAAGACAAGAGATGTTTGGGAAGGAATTTTAGTCAAGCTTACCTCTCCAACCAAGGATGAGAGGGATCAAATTTTGAAAATGGCACACGATGAACTGGCAAACAAAATATATATTCTTCAAGAAAGTTGATCAAAATCACATTCCCAGAACCTAATAGGTAATAGCAAGGTTGCTACTTTTTTTCCCTCTTTGTTTATGGCGTGTATGATAAAAATGTTGTGATTCAAGCTGTCTTCTGACTCTCAAATGAGTCTCTTCTACTATATCTGATATATAAAGAAACATTGAGGATACTTTGGGTTGAAATAGCATTTGAGTTATTTAATTATACTCGTCAATAAGCCATGCAATGTATGAATTAATTTAACAAAACATGAATTTTTTTCATCAATAAAAAATTCTGAATTATCCAAAAAAAAGAGGGACCTGTATATGTTCAAAACCTATGAAAATTTATCCAAATGTGTGTATGGAACTATTTTTAACAATTGTAGATTGTCAGCTAGGCACATACTAGAACCTGAGGCATGGTCTAAACATGATGTGACACAAAGAATGAGAAAATTGAAGTCCAAAATAGACTTCAAAATAGTGCATTGATACTTGATGATGTGTGTGAAAATGATAGAGGGGCTCTTGGTTTAGGTAACAGCATGAGGCACATAGTTGTGATTTAGCCATTTAGGCTTAGTTGAGTTGAGTATGAGGTATGCAAGAGGATATAGTAAAATAATAGATTCGTAGCTCGTTTATACCTAGTTGTTTATATGACTTAAAACTGATGATGAACCTAAATGGCCATATCTTAGGTCGAAAATAAAAACTTTGGTTTGTGATGAACAACTTAAGCTTTTTTTTTTTGATAGGTAATAAATGCTTTATTAGATCTGAAAAAAATCTCCCAAGTGCATAAAATATGCACTCAAGGAGAGAAGAGATTACAATGATAAGAAAACAAATTAATAAGCAGTAAGGGAAACAACTTAAGCTATTGGTTTTAGCAATTAATTTATTCTTTCAATATCCTACGTTGAAGATTTTCTCTTTGGGAGGGACACCCATTTTTATGCTTCCTGTGTATTCAGGTTGTACCCCTTTTGGTGTCGTTCAATATTACTTATACTTTATATGTATACATATTTTCGCACATTCAGCAACAACAACAAAAAAAATGTAATTTTGATGCAAATTTTGTGGTTAATACTCATGAATATTCTTGTTGCAGATATGTACTCAATTCCCCTTTTCTTTCTTTTTTTGGTCCTTTCAGGATAAGGCTTGCTTGCTATAATTCAAAGTAAGGGGTAACATTTTGCTAGAAATAAAAACCGAAAAAATAAAAAAGAAATAAATCACAATAATACTTAGGTTTAACATTAGCATATTCCTATCTAACGCAGGTCATTATGGTAGCAAAGTTCAAATAAATTGTTATCAAAGATTATGTCTTGTTGTTTCTCAATTGTCATTGTAAGTTATGATGGGTAGGAATGGAATGCAATTACTAGAATTGGATGAATAGATCATAGATCACTTTTCAATTTGTAGCTGACTACAAAAAGTTAATTGCATACCTCAGCTCGTCCAAAAGTTTGTCAAGAACGTGTTAAGTTGCATTCATACTAGGCAAGAAAGTGGATACTGCCCACTAGGTTCAACTGGTCGGATATCTTCTATCTTTTATAAATTGGTCTCTCTCTCATTTTAAGGTAGTAAATTAAGATTAATTATTGTCTTACATCACTCACATTATACATTACTTAAGTGTGGACATGTATGTCTATAAATTATGGACATAAATATTCATAATTTTGCAAGGGTGCAAAAAAGAAAAAGAAAAAAAGATTTGAGATAGTGTGAGATAATCATTATCTATTAAGGTTAATTAATTATGTACATGTGTCACCAAATAAGCCTCGATTATAAAGAATTGTGACAGTTAACATTATTTAATATTAAATACACATGGTCTCCATCACCCATGTTCCCACATAATTATGGAGGGCAACACTCTTACTCTCTTAGAATGTGACTCCCTTCCACTTCACTTACAAAGTTAACACATAACACTATTATAACGATGTTGTTGAGATTTATTTATTTATTTAAAAAAAGAGAGGGTCAGTCTCCGAGTCTAAGGGGTCGCAAAGGATTAGGGTTAGGTGTAATAGTTTCAGTATGCGGATGATTCGGATTCAAGTTGTTTTTTCAAATTTGCATCTCAACCATCTAAACAAAAAAACAACTTTTTAACTGATTGTATTTCTTGGTATATTTGTCTGGACGACCAAGATGTAAAATTGAAATAAATAAAAATTGCATCCGAATCTTTCACGTACTATTATTGGTCAATTCAGGTCACAGAAGTTTATGCCAACCAGGCAACAAAGAAGACTATGTAAAGTTGTAGTAACATCTTTGTCAGCTTTAGACAGCAAAAGACAAAAATGAAGGCATACTTTATTAAGATACTAAATTATGATTAGTAAACTCAAAAGAAGTATAATTTAGATTATGTTCTTAATACTATTTTTATAATACATTAATTACAATATATCATCGATAGTCCTAAAAAAATTTGTATTAAGCAATTGACTTTTCAAAAAAATATACCGCACGTGAAATTGATGCCAAGGTAGACATATAATAATTATCTCATGCAAATAATATTTATTAAATAATATATATAATCTTTTTCATAATAGGTGAATTAATCACTATATAATTCAAACATAAAATAATAAGTTGACGAAAAAATATCATAACTATTTTTCGTGGGTAAGGTAAGAGCAGGCCTCTACCCAAAAATCTCTTACAATTTTTATTGCTTTTACACGTATCATCCGTACAGTGGAACTAGCTGTAGGATCCTCATGGACCCCAATCCCAGCCGTTCAATTGGATTCTCCATTTGAAAGATTCTGTCCAAAATTCAATCATTTGGCAACCTCGCACTCTCTCTCTATATATATACATAAAGAATAAAGTTGCACTTGCACCTTCCCTCCATTTTTGATTCTCGGGAAACAAACAGAATGGGAGAAAACGGAGAGGAAGGTGGATCAGCGGTGAGTGCTCATGCTCAAAAGACGATTTTCTCCCCAAGTAATCGTTTTGGAGCTGGGGGGAACTATGCGAAGGCTTTGAAGGAGACGCCACGGAGGCTGAAGGATCGAGTTCTAACGAGGTCATTGGAAGAGACGGACCTTGTGGAGGTAAAGGGGCGGAGCCAGCACGAGATGAAGAAGACGCTGAATTGGTGGGACCTCATGTGGTTCGGCATCGGCGCCGTAATCAGAGCCGGTATATTCGTCCTGACGGGTCTAGAGGCCAAAGATCATGCCGGCCCAATTATTTTGGGGGCCTCAAGCGAAATTTCAAATTGGGCTTTTAATCATTCAATACTAAATTAAATTAATATTTTTGAATATTTTTATTGATATTTCATTATTCTCACTAATTATTGATCACATATACATTTTGGCATCCAAAAACTTTGTGGATCTCAACAAAAAGAAAAGGTAATAGATTTAAAAAATAATAATAATAATAATAATAATATGATTCAAGTGAAAAACAAAAAAATCTTTGATGCTTATCAGAAAAGAAAAAAAAAAAAAAAAAAAAAAAAAAAAAAAAAAAAAATGAAAAAAAAAAAAAAAAAAACCAATTAAATTAAAAAAAGGTCAAACAAGTCAACTGACAACGTGAGAGGTGGGGGGGCTCTAGAATAGAAAAAAGGTGAGGAAGGGATTGTGCTGGCAGAAAAAAAAAGTGAGGCAAGGGCCTCTAAAAACAGATCTTTAAATGGTTTATTTTAAAAGAGAGAGAGAGAGAAAGAAAAGAAAAGAGGGAGATAGAGAGAAAATACAAGAAGTGGACGTAAAATAAGATGATGGCTTTGTGACTGTGCCGTGCTGTGCTATGAGATGCAAACGAAAAATGAAATTGAAGGCTGAGCTTCTCTTTTTTCTTTATCTTTATCTTAAAGTTTCTTTAAACTGGGGCCTATGAGTTTCTCTTTTTTTAAATTCGGGAGTCTTGTTTTATAAGGTTTTTTTATTTTTTATTTTTCAATATTTCAAGACCTCAAGCGACGGCTTACCTCGCTTTAAGGCTAGGCCGGCCATGGTGTTATCCTACATCGTTTCGGGCATCTCTACTATGCTATTATTATTATTATTTATTTCTTTTTAAGTTTTAATCTTTTTATTGATGGTACGTATACTATTATTATCAACATGAGTTATTGGCCTTTTTATAAAAGAGTTTGATTAGGTGTGACAGATATGAATGTACTCCGGAAGACGGAAGTATTCTATAATTAGTCGTAAGTCTATATGATACACAGGAAAACTACTGAATATAATATTCTTAAAAAAATTATATTGGAATTCAAGGAATATTTCCACATAATTTTCTTCACTTTTTTATTTATTTTATTTATTACACTATAAACAAACTACTGAACCATTATGCAAGAGTCAAATCACATATATTGTGTATATGTAATACATAAATGATTTTTGTACATCTTCATTGCACATATAATATACACTTGTGTTAGATTTTTAATGTGTATATGTTCAGATTTTTTATCAAAACATCCAGATTTTATGAAAACTAGTCGCAAACTTGTGCGATGCACAGGAAAATTATTGAAAATACAAATCTAAATAAAATAAAATTTTGCAAATTAATTTTGAATTTTTCCTTTTTTTTTTTTTTTTTTTTTTTTTTTTTTGTAGTTCAAAATGTTGTAGGCAAGATCGATAAAGAAACTTTACGAATCAGAACTATTTATTTAGGATAAATCCTATTTTTTGGTTTAAAAAAATAACTAAAAGAAAGTATTACCATAGGAAATTATAATTAAAATTTAATATAATGTAATTTTTCTTTTGGCATAAGTTGAATATAGTCAAATTTTTATAAAACACGATTCATGTTTATATTTACCATATGGATCATGTTTCCATCCAAAAATAAAATAAAGGATACTTAAAATAAGAAGAATGACAAATAAATACATGGACACATGATTATATGATCAAACCTAAATAATTTTCATAACTCATTTCAAGCTCACTGGTTTCATGGTATAACAATATAATCACCATCTTTCCATTGCCTAGCAATCTCAATTGCCAGCAAAATTAAATGAAATACATAAGAAAAAAAAAACTACTCTAAAAATCTTGATGAAAATTGATAATTATGATTATTATTAAAAATATATTTTATATATGGAATATATTTTAGTATTAGACATTAATTATGATTGTGTTTTATATATGGAATAATATATTCTTATATTAAATGGAAAATATGAAAATATGTCAAAATTCTAATGGAAGGTTTAATAATAGAATAAAATTGAAATTCAATAATAAAATTTAAATTCAATTAGAAAATATATATTAAAATAATGAGGTGTAAAATTGTAAGATTTCAGAAGCTTATGTAACGCAACATGATGAGGTCAACCAAAAGTAAAAAAGTTTCGGTTTTACATTATAGTATAGATGTATTGTAAGTATGCATTGTAGATGAGCACAAATCATAATCCTACAAATCATAACCCTATATAATAAGAGGGATTTAAAAACATTTACTCTAATAAAATCTGTGAGCCTATGATATAGAAGTGAGCATGAATCTCTCTCTCTCTCTCTCAAACACATATATATTCTACAAGAGTCAAACCACATATACTGTGTATATGAAATGAGAGGGATTTAAAAACATTTACTCTAATAACATTAGTGAGATAGAAGTTGGCATGAGTCTCTTTCTCTCTCACACATGTATATTATGCAAGAGTCAAATCACATATATTGTGTAAATGTAATTTGAACAAACACGGTTAAAATGCTATGCAATCTAGCTAGATTACTAGCTCAAAAAATTATTTCCCTTTCAGGTGGATCATTTGCCTATTTAAGATCTAGGTGACTTCATGGCCTACATTGCAGCCGGCAACATCCTCCTCGAGTACGTGATTGGTGGTGCAGCCGTTGCCCGTTCCTGGACATCCTACTTTGCCAATTGCCACACTCTTGAACCACCAACCAAACGATTTCCGGATTGTAGCCCATAGTTTTTCACCAGACTACAGATATCTCGACCCAATCGCCATTGTCGTCCTCACCATCATTTGTGTCATGGCCATTATGAGCACAAAGGGCTCATCGCGATTCAATTACATTGCCTCCATCTTCCATATGGCTGTCATTCTCTTCATCATCATAGATTCATAGGTGGCCTCATCAAAGCCGACAACAAGAATTACACCCCATTCATCCCTTTTGGCGTCCGTGGCATCTTTATTTCATAGGCAGTGCTAGTCTTCGCCTATGTTGGATTCGATACTGTTTCAACCATGGCAGAGGAAACTAAAAATCCCGGTCGTGACTCGTGACATCCCTATTGGTCTTGTTGGCTCAATGGTTATTACTATCTTGGCATATTGTTTGCTAGCCGTGACACTATGTCTAATGCAATCATACAAGGATGTTGACGTAAATGCTCCATTTTCGGTTGCG
Organism: Fagus sylvatica; assembly: GCA_907173295.1. NCBI lineage: Eukaryota > Viridiplantae > Streptophyta > Magnoliopsida > Fagales > Fagaceae > Fagus > Fagus sylvatica. Next base: position 25,860,981 of record OU015767.1, on the reverse strand, counting down.
TTTGAAGCCGTGGATTGGAATTGGGCTAAGTACATAGTTGCTGCTGGAGCACTTAAGGGCATGACAACCGTTTTGCTTGTGAGCGCAGTTGGTCAAGCTCGATATCTCACGCATATAGCACGTACACACATGTTACCCCCATGGTTCGCTCATGTCAACGAGAAGACTGGGACTCCCGTGAATGCCACAATTGTCATGATTGTAACCACAGCAATCATTGCCTTCTTCACATCCCTTGGGATTCTCTCAAATCTGCTCTCAATCTCAACACTCTTTATCTTCATGCTTGTCGCAATTGCACTTCTCGTGCAGCGATACTATGTTAGTGGAGTGACAACAAATGCAAATCGAATCAAGCTCATTGTGTTTCTTCTGCTTATACTTGGCTCTTCAATTGTTACTGCTACTTACTGGGCCACAAGTCCTAATGGTTGGATTTTGTACGTTATAACCGGACCAATTCGGCTCTTTGCAACCATTGGACTTTGGTTTTTTGTTCCAATGGCAAGGGAACCAAAAATTTGGGGTGCACCATTGGTACCGTGGCTGCCATCATTATCGATTGCAATCAACATTTTCCTTCTTGGATCTATAGATAGAGCATCTTTGAAAGGTTCGGGTTGTGGACTCTGATAATCTTGGTTTACTATCTCCTTTTTGGATTACATGCGTCCTATGACACAGCCATGGAATCTAGTAGTAATGGGACGCAGTTGAAAAATGTTGAGAGGGGGCTCCGCATTAGAGAAGTTATATAATTCACTGAATTAAAACCTCCTTATTCAAACCAAAAAAAAAAAGTCGCTGCCTCTTTCTCTCTCTAATTCTTTCATGATTTTGTCTCCTGCATCATCTATAGCATCTCAATCTCAATACTTTCTACGATTTTTGTTACCAATTTTGTGGTTAATACTCATTAATATCCTTGTTGCAGGTATGTACGCAATTCCCCTTTTCTTTTTTTGGTCATTTCAAGATTAGGCTTGCTTCCTATAATCCAAAGTCTTGGGTAACATTTAACTAGAAATAAAAACCGAAAAGGAAAAAAAAAATCACAATAGTACTTACGTTTATGCTGTAGCATATTCCTATCTAATGCAGGTCAAACTGGCAGCAAATTTCAAATAAATTGTTATCAAAGACTCTGTCTTGTTGTATCCTGATGTCACTATCTAATTTGTATCTGACTACAAAAAGTGATTTGCATTACCTCAGCTCGCTGAAAAGTTTGTCAAGCATGTGTTTAGTAGCATTCACACCAGGCAAGAATCAAGTGGCCACTGCCCAGTAGGTTCATACCAGCCAAGAATCAACTGGCCGGTATCTTTTATAAATTGGCTGCTATCGGTCCACACTTGGTCAGACAGAGTGAGTGGGACTCTCCCTCTCTTATTTTAAAGGTAGTTAATTAAGGAAAATTATTGTTTTACATTACTCATATCATACCCCTCCCCCCAAAAAAAATGTGTGGACATAAATGCTCACAATTTTGGAATGATAAGAATAAAATGGTGTAAGATAGTATAAGACAATCATTATCTATTAAGGTTAACTAATTATACACGCATGTGTCACATTTGATGTCACTAAATACGAAATATAGGGTTTAGCTAGCTCCGATCCAATGCAATGGAGTATTGGACTGGACACGATGATGACACGTGACCAAAATAAGACACGTACATCGTATCTACTAGAACATTAATGGACACAAGCTATTTTGAAATATATCTCGTAAGGATAAATTACGGATTCCAAATAATCGTGGTTGTCAACATTATTTAATATTAAATATACATGGTCTTTAACCCGTGTTCCCACACAATCCTGGAGGGCAGCACTCATCATAGAATATGACTCCCTTTAACTTCTCTTACAAAGTGAACACAAATAACACATTATATGGCATAAAAAATAAAATAAATAAAAGAAGAAAGTTTACATTATATGGCATAAGTGAACACACATAACACCTTAGATTTTCAATTTTTATCAATTTCGTCTTTGGAGTTTACAATCTGTCAACGTGTTCCTCGCATCTATTGCTGTCAGTTTGTTGTTGTTAAGTTGTTAATATTATCCCAAAACAACGAATTGTTGTTTTTTTTGTTTTTTTGTTTTATTTTTTTAAACCACTACAACCCTCCCCACAGTCGGCCATTAGTTATACAAGCCAATTGCGTTCTTCGGTATGTCGAGATGTGGTTTCAAAACAATGGCATCATTTTTTATGTGCATAATAATCAATATAATCTTCTCCATTTCAAAATCCATCAATGCGATCCATTACATATATAGATCAAATTAATTATTATAGATTTAACCGTATACAGATTATCACGTCATTTAAAATTAATTATTATAGATTTAACCGTATACAGACTATCACGTCATTTAAAATTTCAAATGATGTGGCAGTGCCTATACGGTTAAATCTAGGAAATAAAATATGAATCATCTAATGGAGATATGGAGGGGTTTTGAAATGGAATCCTATTCCATTGTTTTGAGCATGGCATAAATGCCCAAAACAAAATCGTTTTGGAGGAGGTATGTGAGTTGAAGTGGCCCAATATATTTACGAAAACTATGAGCGTGTTTCGTACATGAGTATAAATATTTTGTTTTCTAAACTTGTATTTAGATGTTTTTAAAAAATTGTACTCAAGAATAGCATTCTAGTAGTTTTGAGAACCAAAAATTTGTTTGGCAAGTGTTTTCCACATGGTTTTCGGTAATATTATTATTATTATTATTATTATTATTATTATTTTATTTTTTGAAAGAACACCCACAACACAGCAAATCCACAAGAATATCTTGCACCATCGTGACCCACCATTGCCGTCAGCAATGTCGCCTTGCCTTACCATTGAACAACATCCACCCAAACTCATAAATCAGTCCAAATCCATGCTCATAACCTATAAAAACATAAAACAAATTAATAAAAGAAAAACCCAGATCTAAGTGGCGACGAAGATCACAAGCCCATCATGACCACCGCTACCAAACCCGTAACAACACTGCGAGCAACAAAGAACCCACCGAGAGAAGAGAGAGAGAGAGTACCGATAAGGGAGATAAGGGGTTGACGAAATAAACAAAAAATATATATATTATTCTATGGAACAATATTTATGAGAACAAAATACAAATTCAAAAAACACCAAAAAATTGTTTTCAAAAAAGTGGATTTCAGTATCAATAGCACAATGTTTGGATTTGAGAGCAAAAACACAAACAATAAGTTTACAATCACAAAAAAATTCATAAATTTTTTCATAAACTGTCGATGTGTCAAGCTGTGAATGGTAAATAATAAAATAATTTCAGTAGTGAGGAGGGTTGGCTGAAAAGAAATGGGAAAGAGAGATACTAAGGAAAAAGGGGAAAGTGAAAAAAGAAAATGAGAGGTGGTGGGAGGTGGGCTAGGGGGGTTCAAAGATCGAGGGTAAAAAACAAAAAGGGGAGAGGGGTTGGTGAGTGAATGTGTGGAGAGGAAATATTGTGAGGAGAAAAAAGAAAAGGGAGTGGAATGGGTTAAATGAATAGTTGGGGAAAAAAATGGGAGTGAGAAGACAACATTCATGTACAAATTGTTAATAAAGTCAATTGATTTAATAAGTTTATTATCTACAAAATTATCTATTTAATTTTGTTTTGTTTATTATTGAAAATTGTAAAATTGTTTATTTTCAAATTTTTAATGCAAGTGTATTATATTTTTTACAAGAGAGACAGAGAGCCATTACAAAAGAAAATGAGAAATTAAGTAAATTAGCTATGATTTCATTTGAAAATGTGTATTGGATAAGTTAAAGTATGATTACTTAATTGAAAATTTTTCTTCAAAAAATACAAGGAAAATGTGTTTTCTTTAAATTGGATCGTGCTAATTATAAAACACTAGAATCGGAGTTATATTTTGTTTTTTGTTAATATTTAATAATAAGTGGAAAATTACAATCGAGACAGACTTAGGCAACCCAAACTTCGAGGTCAATCCTAATAATAGATCAAAATGAGATCTAATAAAAAACTATCATCTCAACTATTACAAAATATATATATATTATGCATGTAACATTGGTCAAACACAAAACACTTATCAATCAAAACAAGTGAACTAAATGCTGGGCGTTACTTGCTAAAAAATACATTTTTTTTTTTAAGTTTTGGGTCAAACATGACTCTTGTGATGTTTATTTAAAATATGGACTCGTTCAAAATCGTCTTTGTGAAAGACACTTTTAAACGTGAAAAGTGTCTTCCTGAAAGACACTTTCTGACCAAATTTTGGTCAGAAGTTGTCTTTAGAAAAGAAGATTTTGAGAAATATAAAAATTTTGGTCAGAAAGTGTCTTTCAGAAAGACGTTTTTTATGTTTAAAAGTGTCTTTCACAAAAATAATTTTGAACGAGTTCATATTTCAAATAAATATCACAAGAATCATATTTGACCCAAAAACTTAAAAAACTATTTTTTTTTAGCAATTTTGACCCTAAATTCTGTTCTATAACTGTCTAAATTCTCAATGTCAAAAGTCTCTTGAAAAGAGTGCTCCATTATTAGTGAGTGAAAAAGTAAAGGTTACGGGTTTCACAAGCTAATAGAAAAGTCAGAGTTTAAGCCCACTTTGACCAATTAATACATGTGCGCCCATTTGTACACACGCCCATCTGTATTTTAAATTGGATCAACTTTGTCCGGTAACTTTACTGCCTGGTCAAGACTCTAGAGGCTTCATTTATTGTGGGCATTCATGTTTTTGTGTCATGCTAGAATCTCAGCCTCAATTCCTTCTACTATATTTGTTACTGATTTTTTGGTTAATACTCATTAATCTCCTTGCTGCAGGAATGCACGCAATTCCCTTTTCTTTTTTTGGTCATTTCAAGATAAGGGTTGCTTGCTATAATTCAAAGTCTTGGGTAACATTTGCTAGAAATAAAAACCGAAAAAAAAAAAAAAAAAATCACAATAATACTTAGTTATAACATTATCATATTCCTATCTATACAGGTGGTTCTGGTAGCAAAGTTTAAATAAATTTTAATGAAAGACGGTGTCTTGTTGTATCCCAATGTCATTATATTGGGTAGGAATGGAATGTCATTATTTTGGATGGGTGAATAGATGATACCATGATAGATGATAGATTTAACTTATAAAAAGAAAATGATAGATAATAGATTTAATTCGTAGCTGTCCACAGAAAGTCAATTGCATAGCTAAGCTCTCATCAAAAAGTTAGTCAAGCATGTGTTAGTAGCATTCACACTAGGCAACTAGGTTCAAACCAGCTAAGAATCAATTGGCCGGATATCTTGTCCACACTTGGTAAGACATAGTTGGACTCTCTTAAGTCTTAACTAGTTATATTATATACATAATACTGTTAATATATGTGTCACCAAATATCTGGTATTGAATATTATTTAATGTTAACATTCCATCCCCATGTTCCTCCACGTAATCATGGAGATGGGATCATGGAGGGCCGTACTCTTCGAATGTGACTCACTTCCACTTCTCTTGCAAAGTCAATACATACATAATACATTATACTATTGCCAAAAAGGGCGGGCCGGTCAGTGAGTCTAGAAAGTCTGCGTCAACGGTTGGTGAGTAAGACAAGAAATTATAGTAAAAATATAAGGAATAAAAAATAATTCAATACAAATTAAATTGAGGCAAAGGCGCAGAGCTCAAAGACCGATACAGTAGATATACTTTTGATTTGTCTTCTCCAGGATATAACAATCCAATAGTAATTGTAGGAATTATAGAGAGAGCTAATGAGTCCATTTTTTCTTTAACAAAAATGTGACCATTAACTCACTAATGGATAGGTGAATATTTTCAGAATGTATCTTGATACTTTAACACAATACTTACATAGACTTATAAATATATAATTTTTCTCTCCCCTTATCAATGTGGGATTCAGTTTTTTTCAAAACACTAACTCCTCACTTTAAACTCATTAACCACATGAAACTCCCATATCTTCACATTTAATTTTTTCAATTTAAATTAATATTATTTCAAATTAATATTAAAATATTACAACATTAACAAATAAGACCACGTAAATTTGTGGTAATCTTTGACAGTTTTCACCTAGTCAGAATCATCATTCCTTTGCTCAACTTTAAAGGTCGAGCATGAAAGGAAAAACAAAGGATGATAAAATATTTGGCGTCACGCAATTGATCTTTTTTTAAAAAAAATAAAAAATAAAAATTATGCGATTCACGCAATTGACCCTAATGTATGCCATAATAATTTAATATAATCGGTATATTCTTTATCTGTTTTCTAATATGTAGAAAGCTCATTTTAAGTGTGCACCAATGACCAACATGTGGATTCCATCCTCCAGGTCGATTGGCCCGAGCGACTATCCTCAAGAACATTGTTCACAACTTCTTGAAACATCAACAATTATTTTGACCTAGAGAATCGATCTCAACATTTAATGTTTCAAAGCAGTGTTACATTTGCCTACTAGTTGATGACTATTGTCCTGACAAACATTTCTTTAGTCGAAAAAGGGGATGATCAGTTGACAAGTCTTAGGGGAAAGGTTACCTATGAATATTACTCCATTATGTTTTATGAGATGCACAATCTTACATACTGAGATTACTATTTTCATTTCTCTATCTCAATCTCTATTTTATTGGTTAGTGAAGGTGGGAATTTTTTCACGTTATAATGGAACCGCGTCAAACCTCACAGCACGTAGATTCTCAGTCCATTGGAGACTGTTGGATGATAAAATAGAGCAAGATACAGAACACATAATTTTAGGTGGTTCGGCAATTTGCCTACGTCCACATCCAGATCAATAATATATCAAATTTAGTTGTAAGCATAATAAAATACATTGCCCGAACACTTGAGAGACTCTCTCTCTCATATTTCTTTCCTAGCCTTTTCTTCCTTTTGGTTTCTCAGCCAGCCCTCAGTCCCTTTTACGTTGCTTTTCCCTTCCCTTTTATAGAATCCTTTTGTCCAAGAATATGGTAGAACTTCACAGAACATGTAAATGATATTTTGTAGATATTTCTTGTTTTACCCAGCTGTATTTTACAGCTGCAATATGCTGTAAAGTGGAGACCAAACCCAACTTTGCTTCCTATTTTATTTGTAGCCCTATACTTGTCTTAATCAATTTTTCCCCCTACAATTACCCCCCAGTCTTTGCTTTCCCAAGCGTAGCCGGGGAAGTGAAGACTAAACTCAATCCGAGACAAGGTAGACCAATGAATTCAGAACTGTTCTCTCAAACTTGAATGACAAATCCAAGGTGAATTATTGAACTGTTATTCCTAGGTTGAGACCTAAATGCTTCCAAGTCATGAGGAGATCTTGATTTAAAACCCCCCAGTAATTAGGTGATAAATGCTTAGTCTTGTCGGTATGATACCGAATAATAATATTTTAGATAGGATGCTTATGACACTCCTCTTAGAAGTGATAAATTCTGCTTATGACACTCCCTTAAAAGTGATAAGTTCTGTTTATGACACTCTAAGTGATAAGCTCCGCTTATGACACTCCCCAAGTGATAAGTTTCACTTATGACACTCTCTACGAGTGATAAGTTTCCATCCGAATAATGAATTTTTTGTTTATGACACTCCCTGAGAAGTGATAAACGGATCCAAATTACTTTGCTTTCGACACTCCCGAAGAAGTGAAAAGCGAATCCAAATTACTTTGCTTTCGACACTCCCAAAGAAGTGAAAAGCGAATCCAAATTGCTTTCGACACTCCCGGAGAAGTGAAAAGCGAATCCAAATTGCTTTCGACACTCCCGGAGAAGTGGTAAGTGTTTCCGAATCATTCAAATGATTTTTGTACATTTTTAAGTAAATTTTCATTTTTCTAGCTTTCAAATTTCTTTTGACCTCTACCTGCACTTTTTTTCTTTTGTTCAGGCCACTCAGGGTGTCATGACTATGGAAGCAAAGTTCTTCAGACTAACAAAGAAGCACCAAAAAAGTGAAGCCGAGCACGAGAGAGTGATGTCAGAAACGTTGAGGGCCGCCGATGAAAACCATAAGAAGCTGGAGGATGAGCTCTCCAGAAATGTGAACCTCATGAAAGAAGCCGAGGAGCGAGCTCAGACTGAGGAGACCAAACGGGCACAAGCTAAAGCTGAGATGGCAAAAATATAAGAGAAGATGAAAGAGCTAGAGGCCGAATGCGTTTCTCGACTCAACCGTTCCTATGAAGAGGGTATGGGAGAGGGGTTGATGAAAGGAGAGGAGCTAGGATTGAAGAAAGGAAAAGAGCTGGGAAAATAGGAAGCCATAGAGGAAGTCAAGACCCACCTCCAAAAGGTATACAACAGTGGCTTTCGGCATGGATGGAAGTCTGCTCTGATTAAGACCGAACAACCTGAAGTGTCCGAACTCTTCCTTCGCGCCAATACTCCTTTGCCATACCCTGATGCCGGACTGAAGGACTCTGATGATGAAGAAGACGAAGGAGAAGGAGAAGAAGAAGAGGAAGAAGAAGAAGAAGAAGAAGCAGAAAAGGAAGGAAAAGAAGGAAAAGGCAGAAAAGAAGAAGGAAAAGAAGGAGAAGGAAGAAAAGAAGAAGAAAAAATGAGAGATGGCGCAAGAAAAGGACCAGTGCCAAGGAGATGGTCGAACTGAACCATCCACGGGTTTGCCAGACGTGGTTGATCTGACCGAACAGACTTCTACGACTCCCGAACAGCCCTCAAGCTTATAGGAACCTTACTATTCCCTCTTTTTGTATTTCGGATAGGAAGACTCAGCTTTTTGTAACTTTTATTTATATCTGTACTTCTTTTTATCGAGACCCGGAGATTTAACTTATTGGCTAAGTTTTTCCCTTGTTAAATTTCAACTTTAATGATAATTAATTATTAAATGCATTCTTACTTTACTCTTCACTGTCACTGATTGCTTCAACTAAACAATGATCATTCATACTCTACAATATAAGGATTTGGGATTATTCAAAACTACAAAAACGTTCATTTATAACACACTCTCCAATTCTACTGTTTATGGAACAGCTTTGGAACCAACATAGAATTTCGGTTTGGTGTAACTTTTAATTCATAAAACAAAGAAAACTTACCTTAGCCTGATTTACGAATGTCTAGAACACTTCACATTTTCTGATTGGGATGTTCCTGGCATCTTCCATACGCCTTTAATTGCCTTTTAGCATACTACCGGATGGCTTACTTATAACACTCCCTAAGAAGTGATAAGTGGATCCGAATAGGGACTTGTTTACTTATGACACACCCGAAGGAGTGATAAGTGGATCCGAATAGATATTCTCAACTTATGACACTCCCGGAGAAGTGATAAGTGGATCCGAATAGGGACTTGTTTACTTATGACACACCCGAAGGAGTGATAAGTGGATCCGAATAGATATTCTCAACTTATGACACACCCGAAGGAAGTGATAAGTGGATCCGAATAGGGACTTGTTTACTTATGACACACCCGAAGGAGTGATAAGTGGATCCGAATAGATATTCTCAACTTATGACACACCCGAAGGAGTGATAAGTGGATCCGAATAGGGACTTGTTTACTTATGACACACCCGAAGGAGTGATAAGTGGATCCGAATAGATATTCTCAACTTATGACACACCCGAAGGAGTGATAAGTGGATCCGAATAGATATTCTCAACTTATGACACACCCGGAGGAGTGATAAGTGGATCCGAATAGGGACTTGTTTACTTTTGACACTCCCGAAGAAGTGAAAAGCGGATCCTTTTTTGCTTACGACACTCCCGGAGAAGTGGTAAACGGATCTAAATCACTTTTGCTTTATCTTGCCCCCGGACGAGATAGGCTTGTTACTTTTTGCCTTCAATCCTTGTCTTGAAGATGGCATTAGAACCTTCCTTGTCCAGTTGACGATACCATGCATGCCCCCTACTAGGATTTTTGTGCTCCAGATAAGAGATATTTTTGCCAAGATGTCAATTTTGAATACTTTGGTCTCCTGATGACAAAAATAAACCAGGAGAGAACGTAAGTAAACATCAGTTGATTGAAGTGTTATGCTTACCATTCTGCGATGAATATCCATTAAGCCTGGAGAAAGCTGAACACATCTCTTCCCTGGTGAAAAGCTCATTCCTGATATTCGCACGTGATGTCTTATAAAAAATGACTAGCTTAATCTTAATAAGTGTTCACCCCCCTGTGCACTCAAATTATATTATCAGTTTAAGATAATTGCCTTATCAAGTATAACTAGACAGTTATGAAACTTGAGAACATTTGATCCAACAAATCAAACAGATAGTGTTATCAAGTTGCAAAAAATAAGCTCAAGGCATAAAATAAATAAGGTAAGCAAGACTTCCCAAGAAAAATGGCATGAAAGACGCACATGCCCATAGTACGCCCGAGATAAATATTGCACTACTATAAAACTGTTAAAAGAAAATAAATGAGGCACCTACTACCCCCTGTCTCAAATATCAGCAGATATTATCTATATTTTTCTTATCAGTTGCTAAAAGTAATCTAATTTACTTTTAAACAAACTAAAGAATCAAGTGAATACTGTATCCCACTTTCTCAATATCAAAATATAATATTTTGACTATTCTAAGCATTGACCGAAAGTAAGCTACTTTCTTCCATTTGCTCACTTCAAGCAATTAAATGGTACAGCTCATCCCACAACTTATCACCTTTCAATTTTTTTATCTTTTCTTTATTAAATGGTACAGCTTATCCGAACAGAAGATGCCATTTAAGGCTTTGACCGAACAGAAGAATGCCATTTAAGGCTTTGATCGAACAGAAGAATGCCATTTAAGGCTTGACCGAACAGAAAAATGGCATGTAGACATTACTGAACAGAAAAATGCCATTTAAGGCTTGACCGAACAAGAAAAATGCAATTTATGCATGTCCGAACAGAAAAATGCCTTTTAAGGCTTGACCGAATAGGAAAAAATGCAATTTTAGGCATGTTCGAATAGAAAAATGCCATTTAGAGCTTGACCGAACATCCTATCAATCCTTTAATATTATTTTTGTCTTTTTCCCAAACGTACTACTAACACTGGCCTAACATAACCTTCTTTCCTTTAATATTATTTTTGTCTTTCTCCCAAACATACTACTAACACAAATCACTTACTGCCACCACATATATATAAAGCTCATATATATTTTTCTTTACTAAATTTAGCTGGAAAGTAAAGAAAGAAAGTGAAAGTTTCTTGTCATCTTCTCCAAAATACTATACCTTCCCTGCTCAATGATTAGCAGATATTTTCTATCTTTTCTTATCAGTTGCTATTACAAAGCTCAAGCAAGTTAGATTCACGGTTCCAGCTGAAGACTAAAGCTGAAGTGACCGAACAGCTGAAGACTAGCTGAAAACCTGACCGAACAGCTGAAGAGCTAGAGCTGAAATGACCGAAGACTAGAGCTGAAGATGAAGACTAAAAGCTGAAGACTTGATCGAAGACTAGAGAGTTCTATTTGAACCTCACGTGTCTTCCACAAGAGATCTCATAGCTGGTCACAGCTGAGCTTGTACATGTGAGCCCACGTGCTCTTTGATTAAAACAGGACTGACTTTTATCATCACACGTGTATCTCTGTTAGTTTAAGCAATTGTGATGGTTATTATACAGTGTTTTTGTTGCACTTTGTTATAGTTTGACAGCTTGACTTTTCACCTTTTTTACTTCATCACAGTGAATATAGAGATAAAAACTTAACCATTAAACTTGTTTAGTCTTTCTCTCTCTCAATACTTCTAGAGTCTTCCTCCGGAAGCTTTTTTCCACTGTGCAAATTTAATAATTTGACCGAAAACTTACATCTTTTCTTTTAAGATTTTTTTTTTGTTTTTTCCATGGATACTACCTGCACATGACTTACTACCATTTCAGGACTTACTACCATTTCAGAGTTTGTTCTGATTGAAGTTCAAAATATGCACATGCAAGCATCCATTGACCCACCCACTTCTCAAATATATATAAGCTGGCCTTGGGACCGAATCCCATGATAAGCCAATAGACCCAGGCTTTCTAAGCCTTTCCCCATAAATTAAAAACATACCTGCGAATTTCTTCTGCAAGTCGAAGCTTTCACGCAGTAATTTTCTCTTCTTTCTTTTCCAAAGAGTTATGTGGGCGTGCCACCCATTTCTCCGAAACTGTTCTGCTCTGCGCCTAAATTGCACTGCATTTGTCTTCTGTTCATTTAGTGCTCTGTTCTATTTTTCTTTCATTCGGCTGAAGCCCATTGAAAATCAACACCAAGAAGAAGCTTTCTTCTCTGCTCAACCTCTCTTTAAGCACCAACAGCCGTACGGTTGTGACTTGTGAGGATCGAGAATGATGGAATCATGCTTAGATGGTTGGTGGAGAGTCCAAATCGGGCTTGAAGAAGCCGAGAAAGATCACTCCAAGGCCAAGGAGTAACTTGACTGGCCATGGAGGTGCCGAGCACGCCATTAAGGATTATAAAGAAACGAGACCGGGCTCGAGGAACCGAACAGCTCGTAGCACTTCCATGTAGGCTCGAAGGAGCCGAAATGGGTCTAGAAACCATGGGGGAACGAAGAAAGCTCGCAATGTTGAAAATGACCGAACAGGTATGTCGGACTTAATAAGGCCGAAAAGAACCAGACCAAGGCCGAATAGGGCCTGCCGAGGAGGAAAAGACCTATGGAATCAAAGCAGAGCCCGAACAGGCTCACATTAATGCCAAGGAGATACTGACCGTTGCCGAACAGGGGCCATGGAACCAAAAGCATAGTCCGAACAGTCTCATATCAATGCCGAGGAGGAAAAGACCGATGCCGAACAGGTTCCACGGAACCAAGGCAAAGTCCGAGAAGGACACCGAAGCCGAGGAAGAATAGATTGATTCCGAACAGGTTCCACAGAACCAAGGCAAAGTCCGAAAAGGCTCACATCGAAGCCGAGGAGATACTTGATGCAGCCGAGATGCATTACATGTGCTTTGATGAGTTTCTCTTCTTTCTACTTATGTTGAACCACTTGAATAAGCAGAAGAGACCAAAAACTACGGTGTTGCTCTGATTTTCCTTTCCTTGGTTTAGCCTGTACCTATTATAATAAAAATATCCGAGATATTGAATGGTTGTTTAACATACCTGAACTCGGCAAATTTTCCTGAAAAGAATTCTTGAGCCCTTTCCTTTTCTCTTTGTCGGGCATGCCGTAATGAGCAAAAATATCATCTGTTGTTCTTGGTTGAATCTTTGTAATAAACCCACTACATCTCTGAACTCTCTGATGAACTGAGAAATCACAGCGCCGAAGCTTGAAGTGCAGTTCCCACAGACGGCGCCAATTGAAGGTGGGAATTTTTTCACGTTATAATGGAACCGCGTCAAACCTCACAGCACGTAGATTCTCAGTCCATTGGAGACTGTTGGATGATAAAATAGAGTAAGATACAGAACACATAATTTTAGGTGGTTCGGCAATTTGCCTACGTCCACATCCAGATCAATAATATATCAAATTTAGTTGTAAGCATAATAAAATACATTGCCCGAACACTTGAGAGACTCTCTCTCTCATATCTCTTTCCTAGCCTTTTCTTCCTTTTGGTCTCTCAGCCAGCCAGTCCCTTTTACGTTGCTTTTTCCTTCCCTTTTATAGAATCATTTTGTCCAAGAATATGGTAGAACTTCACAGAACATGTAAATGATATTTTGTAGATATTTCTTGTTTTACCCAGCTGTATTTTACAGCTGCAATATGCTGTAAAGTGGAGACCAAACCCAACTTTGCTTCCTATTTTATTTGTAGCCCTATACTTGTCTTAATCAATTTTTCCCCCTACAGTTAGCTAACTTAATCTTTGGATCGTGTTACAAACCCAATTTTTGTTGGTTGTTTCGAGGGAACCAAAACCTCTTAATTTGATAATAGACTATTTCGAGAAAGTCCAAACCTCCTAAACAAACAATGCTTGATTTTACCAATAAATATTCTAATTACTTCATTAATAAATTTCACTCTTTAATATAGTAACTGAATACAAATTGATAACTATTCAACTCCTTGAATATAGTGATAATAATTGACTTAAACTTTAACTGAATAATAACAATTACAATAACAACTAATCTAAAGTTATTCCTAATTAATTCAAATAACAACATATATCAATCTAATCTCCTAAACAATTAGCAACTCCTATCCAAGATAAGGATAACATCAATCCTTCTTTTATTCAACTAACAACTAACTTTCTAGAACTAGCAGATGCGTAACTCCTTCTGATCACTCATGGGTGGCTTAGGCGGAATTAAGATCACTCTTTCTTCGTAGGATAATCAATTAAATGCACAAGAATTACTCAACTCTGTACACATTGAAGCTCAACTCTGACACAATGAAATATTTGTTACGATTTCGTTGAACTTTCTCTATAAAGGCTCCGTTTGTTTCGACGTAAAACATTCTCCACCGTAAAATGTTTGTAAATGAAAATGATTTCAGAGAAAATGATTGTTTTTCCAATGTTTGTTTGCACTTAGGAAAATAGTTCGAAAAATATTTTACAGTGTTTGGTACAACGTAAAATGAAAAAAACATACAATCGGAAACTCACTGCAAACCACCATAAACCACCGAAAACCACCGTAATTCCACCGTAAAGCCACCACAAACCCACACAATGACAGCAAATTGAAGCCACAAACCCAGCAGATTGAAGCCACAAACCCAGCAAATTAAAGCCAACAAATTGAAGCTACAAACCCAGCAAATTAAAGCCACAAACCCAGCAAATTAAAGCCACCATCGTAATCAATAACAAACAAACCCACAAATCAAGGAAAAAAAAAAACTGAACCGAAAATAACAAGAAGAGCTGAGATCAAGCTCAGCGGCGAGGATCAAGCTCCGCGGCGGAGAGATCGGCTCGACGGCGAGAGAGATCTCCAGATATGAGCTTGACCAGATCGGCGACGGTGCGAGAGATCTCCAGCAGCTTGATACCAGATCGGCGACGGTGCGAGAGATCCACCCTTCCCGGGAGTCGTTAGCTCTTTCCGGTGGTCGTTAGCAGCAGTCAACGGTATAACTCCTCGGGCATCCGTCCGTTTGCAAGCTTTTTGGGCTCGAGGTGGGTCACGGCTTGCGATCTCCAGATCGGCGACCGTGAGATCTCCAGACCGGCTCGAGGTGGGGGGGTTGTGCGAGGAGAGGCCGGCTCGGGGTGGCTGGGGTAGCTCGGGGTGGCTCGGGGTGGTTGGGGGTGGCTGGGGGTGGCTGGGAGAGCAGAGAGTGAGAGAGCAGAGAGTGAGAGAGCAGTGGTGAAATTTTAGGAAAACGGTTTACGGAAAATTTTTCCGTAAACCGTTTTCCTAAAATTTCTGAAGAATTTTCCGGTCAAAGAAACAAATGTTTTCCGTTGACTCAATTTTACGGCGAAACAAACGTCCGAAAATAATGAAAATATTTTACGGAAAATGTTTTACGTTGAAACAAACGGAGCCAAAGTATGAACCCCTGGGCCGCATTCAGTCAAATACTTACACACCAACATTGTGGGCCTCTAAAGTATGAATCCCATGCGTACACTCAATGACTCAAATGGCTACACAGTACACACCAACATTGCGGGCCTCTCAAACGTTGACCATAAATAAAGATAAAACGTTCTGTTGTTCTGGCGGTCTAAGCTCGTGACCTATACAAACTCTAAAATTCAAAAACAGCATGATTTATTTGATTTTGACAACCCAAAAGGATAGTATTGACTATAAAATTTTCTATCTGATTACCCAACCAAAAAAAAAGTATAGTTTTATCCAAAAAAAAAAAAAAAGTATAGAATTAAAATGATCACATCTATAATTTATTAATTAAATTGAAATATACCGCATATAATTCAAATATGAAATAATAATTTGACAAAAAAATATATCGTATAGAATATTGGGAGGATGATAGAAAAATAGGGGATGACATTATTTGTATTTTTCATCATTTATGTTTAATATAGAAGATAGATTAATAAAATGATTTATAAAAGAAATATTATACCATTAATTTTATAAAAATAAAAAGATGACAAAGTAGACATTAATTTTGTAATTTTAATCTTAAAGTTATTTTTGGACCAAAGTGAAAAACTCCTCCCCAAGAAAAATGATTCAATACAATCAGAAGATAACCACGTTTCAGTCCCATTTTCTTTCTCTCTTGTTTCATGCCAACCAAGCAATAGAAAATCATATTTGGTTCGCTCAATTTATATCTTCTTCCTTTCACTCCAACCAAGCACAAGATAAATTATTTAAAATTAAAAAAAATGAGCCACTCCAATTTTTCTGGCTTTCAAAATATTATATCCAAGGTTGGTGCACCGGTGCAGTGGTCGTGGAACTTGCCGTAAGATCATCATGGACCCCAATCCCAGCCGTCCAACTAGATTCATAAAAAAAAAAAAAGTGGATTCTATATTTGAAAGATTCTGTCTAAATGCGAATCTTTCGGGCTTTGGCAAGCTCAGCATCGTAATTCCTAAACTCTCCTAATTACTATTTTCTCATCCAATGCATTCCCTACACAAAAAAAAAAAAAAACCAATTAAGACAGATAACAATAACACGCAGCTGTTACCAACTGTAGAGCACAACTGACTGCCACGTGTCGGTCAGATTTTGGACGCTTAGAAAAATTACCTGCTAGCCGTACAATATATAGATTCCCGGTGGAGGATGAGTTTCCCGCTTCCAACTTCAACCACATCAAATAGATCATCTCGTGCCGAATCTCTCTCTCCCTTCAACAGTTTAACCCCCACTCCGATCATCCAGGTCATCACAGTCTTTAAGATTCTTGAATCTTTGACTTTTCATAGTAATCCCGCGAATAGTGATTATCAGGGATACCGTATCTGGGTCTGATTATTGGATTAATTAATTGATGCATTGAAATTAAGTCGCTTTCCTTTATTCTATATTTCTATATATATATATATATATGTACTTGCACGCTGTGTGCTTTAATTTTTATTGATATCCTCTCTTTCTCTCTCTCTTCATTTTCTCTCAGGTTTCATTTCTCGGGAAACAAACAGAATGAGAGAAATCGGAGAGGAAGGGGGATCAGCGGTGAGGAAGAGAGGGTGCTCGTGCTCAAAAGACGATTTTCTCCCCGAGGAATCGTTTCGGAGCTGGGGGAACTACGCGAAGGCTTTGAAGGATACGCCACGGAGGCTGAGAGATCGAGTTCTAACGAGATCGTTGGATGAGACGGAGCTTGTGGAGGTGAAAGGACAGAGCAAGCACGAGATGAAGAAGACGCTCAATTGGTGGGACCTCATGTGGTTCGGCATCGGCGCCGTCATCGGAGCCGGTATTTTCGTCCTCACAGGTCTCGAGGCCAGAGAACATGCCGGACCCGCCGTCGTCTTATCCTACGTCGTTTCGGGCGTCTCTGCTTTGCTCTCTGTTTTCTGTTACACCGAGTTCGCCGTTGAGATCCCCGTTGCAGGTATTATTTATTGCACGCTTTTATTTATTTATTTTTTTTTTTTATGTAATTGAGGAATAAAATCTAGGAGTTTTGTTTACATTTTTGGTCTGCTTGAGTCAAGGATATCATATAGTAGTCTCTTTTTTTTTTTCGAAGAACATATAGTAGTCATTTTGATATTATTTTTTGGTCTGCTTGAGTCAAGGATATCATATAGTAGTCTTTTTTTTTTCGAAGAACATATAGTAGTCATTTTGATATTATTATTTATGATGTAGCAGTATGTGGTGCAAGATTCAAAACCATCTTAGAGTTAAGATCATATGCACTACAATTATAGTTAAATAAAATAAAATATAATAGAAGAAGAGAGGGGTTTGTATGGTGCTCAAAATTCTTGTAACAGGATTTTCTCCGATTGAAATAAAATAGAGAAAATTCATTTCATGGTTCAAATTAAATATTACAAATCTAACTGTGTGATTAGTGGAAAGTTTAACATAATATGGCTTTTTCTCTCTTTTATTTTTTGTCTAAATATGAAAATTAATAATTATTAAAAAAAAACATTTATTATTATTGCGTTTATATATAATAAAATCTAGTATTAGATATTTATTATGATTGTGTTTGTATATATGGAATAAGGATATTAAAATACATATTTTTTCTATTAAGGAAAATATATATTAAAATAATGAGACGTAAAATTATGATAATAATTAAAAGTTTATGTGGCGCAATATTATGAGGTCAATTAAAAGTAAAAAAAAGTTTCAGTTTTACATTATAGTATAGATTAATTAAATAATTTTAATGGGATGAGATTCTTTTCAGTATTTGGTAACTAAGGTGCCTTTTATTTATTTATTTATGAAAGTTACTTTTTATAAAAGTAAAAATTTCATACTTTTGTTTTAAAGTTTAGGTTAAAATCAATTTCATACCTTTCTTTTCACTGTCAACTTTTTTTTTTTTTTTTTTGAGACTTTACAATTGTTTTTTATTTTATTTTTCGTCCAAATGGTTAAGACTTAAGAGTGTCCATATATATAATAATAGATAGGTTAAAAGTGCTGACTGTTTTTTTGTAATATAATATGGACCATATGTTTTTTGATTTCCGTCACCAGTTACATATTCAATCGTGTATCCTTGTGAATATTGCTTAGTTATTTTTCGAATCATGATTGGTCCTTGTAAATAACGACCCCCATAAGGTCCAAAAGCTGATTTTGATCCTGATTAATTTGTCTTTATGTAATTGCCGTAATGTTTGTAAAAGTCCAGACACAATATATATAAGTCTTTTCACTAGAGACTTCCGTCACCAGTGTTTATTTTAATCCTAGAAGATTTTCATTTGGGCTCACGTGAATAAGTTTATTATAATATAGGTAATACAACCTGTAATTTTGATTGATTAATTCTAACTTAAGAGTCAAATTATTAAAAAAAAAAAAACTTAATATATGACAATTGATTACGTTAAGTAATTGGAAATGCAAATAGAATCGAAATCGCATTGATTGGCGGAGTACTTTAAGAGTCAACAGTGACAGGCTGACCCATCTAGTAAGCAATTCCATACCAGATTAGAGTCGAAAATTCCAGGCTGGTCCATGCCTTACGTTTTTGGGCACCGCATGTTTCTTGGCATAGTAGAATTGATACCTAGCTAGGTCTTTGTTGGCTGCCTCGTGCAGTACAGTAGCCTCTTTGATTACCTACAAAACGAGCCCACATTGACATTGTACTACGAATGTGTTGAATTAGTTATTTGTAACACTCTCACTCTCGCACGCACATAAACTAGATTTAGTCTGTGGTCTAAATTAAAGAAAAAAGGATCTATAAATTATTTTAAAATGTCAAAAGGCAGTGCCCAGTACTTTTCTTTTTTTTTGTTATGTGGAGGCCAATGTCACTCACACACACACACACACAAATAAGAAGAAGAAGAAGCCAATACTTAGATTCTCACTTGTTTTTTTGGATAAAAGGTCCTCTGTTTTTTTTTTTTTTTTTTTTTTATGAGGTTGGTCAAAAGGCCCCTACTCCTTACTATTAAATCATGTTGAATTCGAGTTCCGGCTCAAATGGACCATATTAAGCAAAATGAGCTTTTGGCCTAAGTTAAAAACTCAAAGAATCGGTCTTTGTCTAGTGCTTTTGTGCACTGGACCTCCTTTCGTACAGGAATCTGGCACCACAAAACATATTAAAAAAAAAATACATATATTTATATATGCAAGTCCATATATGATATAAATCAAGCGAGAGGGAAATTTACAAAGTGTTTTTTACCAAATATTTTTCCATATGTGTTATCCATGTGACTTGAATGTTAAAATAAAGGATAAAATATTTTGATTTATCACTTCTATTGATTACGGAGATATTGTTTATTTATTTGTGAATTGTTTCAGGTGGATCATTTGCCTATTTAAGAGTAGAGCTAGGTGACTTCATGGCCTACGTTGCAGCCGGCAACATCCTCCTCGAGTACGTGATTGGTGGAGCTGCCGTTGCCCGTTCCTGGACTTCCTACTTTGCCACACTCTTGAACCACCAACCAAACGATTTCCGCATTGTAGCCCATAGTTTATCACCTGACTACAGATATCTCGACCCCATTGCCATTGTCGTCCTCGCCGGTATTTGTGTCATGGCCGTTATGAGCACAAAGGGCTCCTCGCGATTCAATTACATTGCCTCCATCTTCCATATCGCTGTCCTTATCTTCATCATCGTAGCCGGCCTCATGAAAGCCGACACCAAGAATTACACCCCATTCACCCCTTTCGGCGTCCGTGGCATCTTTACTTCATCGGCAGTGCTATTCTTCGCGTATGTTGGATTCGATGCTGTTTCAACCATGGCTGAGGAAACAAAGAATCCCGGTCGTGACATACCTATTGGTCTTGTTGGCTCGATGGTTATTACCACATTGGCTTATTGTTTATTAGCCGTGACACTATGTCTCATGCAATCATACAGAGATGTTGATGAAGATGCTCCATTTTCGGTTGCGTTTGAAGCCGTTGGTTGGGGTTGGGCTAAGTACATAGTAGCCGCTGGTGCACTCAAGGGCATGACAACGGTTTTACTAGTGAGCGCAGTGGGTCAAGCTCGATATCTCACACATATAGCACGTACACACATGATGCCACCATGGCTAGCCCATGTCAACGAGAAGACTGGGACTCCTGTGAATGCCACAGTGGTCATGCTTGCAGCCACAGCAATCATTGCCTTCTTCACATCGCTTGGGATTCTCTCAAACTTGCTCTCAATCTCCACACTCTTTATCTTCATGCTCGTCGCAATTGCACTTCTCGTGCGTCGCTACTATGTTAGTGGGGTCACAACAAATGCAAATCGAATCAAGCTGATAGTATTTCTTCTGCTTATTCTTGGGTCTTCAATTGCCACCGCTATTTACTGGGCCACAGGTACTGATAAATGGACTGGGTACGTTATAACCGGACCAATTTGGTTCTTGGCAACTATTGGGCTTTGGGCTTTTGTTCCAATGGCAAGGGAACCAAAAATTTGGGGTGCACCATTGGTACCGTGGCTGCCATCATTATCGATAGCCATCAACATTTTCCTTCTGGGGTCTATAGATAGAAAATCGTTCGAAAGGTTCGGGTTGTGGACTCTGATTATCTTTGTTTACTATCTGCTTTTTGGATTACATGCGTCCTATGACACAGCTAAGGAATCCAGTAGCAATGGGACGCAGTTGAAAAATGTTGAAGAGGGGGCTGTGCATTAGAGAAGTTTATAAAGTAAATGTGTTATGCATATGCTTGCGTAGTTTATGTTTATATTCTGAAGGAGACCAAGATTTTTCTTTTCTTTTCTTTTTTTAATATCGAAAAGTGTGTCCATGAAAGAACAACGAAATTCTCTTTCCATGTAATATACTGGTTTCTTTGCATTGAAATTCTTTTAAGTAGTTTTTTTTTTTTTTTTTTGGTTGTCTGTAGACTACATTCACAGAGGAAATTACTAAGCACAAAAAGAAAAAGAAAAAAAGAATGCCCTTGTATCAGTAGCAAGTTATTAGGAATGTAGGAAGTCGTATAGCTCATTGAAAAGTCCGTTTAGGATGGAACTAGGATTTTCTTCTTTGGGGTTAGAGTATGAACAAAAAAATTTCATCATTTAATAATGAGAATTTTCACGATTGCCATGAGAGGTTGTTCCTTCATGTTATCATTTGAGTTCTTGAGTGATTCTTCTTTTGAACTTAACAATACATGAAGGTCTTCTAATGAAACTGATTCATTGCGTGTTCGCACAGCATAGCAGAATGCATTATAATCTGGTTGGTAAGCCTTTGATTACGATATGCATGCAAGAGTTCTTCCCGAACACCTTGTGTAGTATTATTCCCAACTGCAAGTGATAGTGTAAAGAGGGATAGTGTGGCATTGACCAGTGTGAGAAGAGTCTGATCCATGGCAATCCATTGTTGATAGGCAGGATTTTCTTGTGAAGTTAAATTCCCCATTGTCATCTCTCATGAACTTTTCAAACAGTTTTGTGATCCATTGACAAAAGTAAGTAAAGAATACGATTTTAAGATAGAAGTAATTTGATATTTCAATAAGATATAGTTGGAATCATCCAACTTCACATATATCAGGTTTGAGATATTCGAAATGAGAAGAATTGGTGTTTGCTGTAAAAATTTCGGGTAAGAAATGGAATTTGTTAAGTCTCAAGATGTTGAAGATCAGTATGCCATGGTTTGAACTTTTTGGCTCTGATAAATGAAAAAGTTCATCTAACTATGGAAAACTCTAATGCAGAATGATGCAAGTATAAAATCAAACACAACTTGTCAATGGCACATTACCTTCTTTAGATGAGTGGAGTTAACATGAGAGATGATTCTTTTGTGACTTGTGAGAGGGATCCCCTGGACCAAAAGGTGAGGCTCACCTCTTATGTGAGAGAAGAGAGGAATCCCCCAAATGGACCTAATAATTTATAATTCTTCGTAAGGTTAGAGGCATCGATTGAATAGAGAGATTACTAATATTTTTATTCTTATTAATAAATTGTTAACTATTAGCTTAATTCAAAGTTGAGACGAATCCAAAATATTTGCAATATTATAGGTTTTAACATGTATTTATAAATAGAAGAGATTAAAGAAGCAGTATTTGAGTATAACACAACTCAATGATTTTGATAATCTTTACCTAATAGTCTAATACCGCTTAATTTTTACCTTCATCTTAATTTTTTTTTAATTAAAAAAAATCTTAATAAATTGTTTACGTTTATTAAGATTAAGATAAAACCTCATCTTTATCTTTATTTATGTTTATACGACTTAATCTTTATCTTCATCTTAATTTTTTTTTTAATTAAAAAAAAATCATAATAAATTGTTTACGTTTATTAAGATGAAGATAAAACCTCAACTTTATCTTCATTTACGTTTATACGGCTTAATATTTATCTTCATCTTAATTTTTTTTTTTTAATAAAATAAAAGATCACACCACATGTTAAATACTAAGCATGCGAAATGCCAGAACCTCAGTTAAGGTCTCTGCTATATATATATATTTAAACAAGTTACATGACTCGTTAAATAAATCATATAATTAAAAGTACACGTGGATGGTATTATGAGTTACCACATAATGGTTTATAATAAGAGTACTGTAAACTTGTTTGTAACTAAATTATTTTATAAAAATGATGTACCAATGTTTAGTATGGGGAATTCAAATTACCCCTTGGCATCTAGATTCCTAAGAATCTTGATGCTCAACAATGTAATTATTCTCATGTTTGATTTGATTAAAAATCTATTAAGATTCTATAGAAGATTTCAATAGCGTGAATACTCTATTATTTGTATATGTTGGTGTAGATGTTAGCTAAAATATTTTTTTTTTTTTTTTTTAATTATCTCTATTTAGTTGAAGGATAGGAGAATGTTGTGGAGGATAAGAAGATCAAACAAACAAAATAAATAAAATTTAGTTTGATCTCACTTAGTTAAATAATAGGGAGATGATCTTAAAATTATAATTAAGTTTATATGAAATATAACTTTCTTTATGTAGATGCCCACAAATTTTTTAGTAGAAATTCATATGCCCACACACATCTAGATTCCCTTGGTTGATTTACAACCAAACATGAGAATGCTATAAATTTTGATAACATTCTCAGGAGTCTTCCACAAGCATATGGGCCTTGCTGTCTTCTATATGTCATATTTGACAAGTCTATATTAAATACGTATTACATTTACAATGGATGAAAGCATCAAGAGGTCAGACCATTCAGGGTTTTAGGTTACATTACTTTCTTTCCTTACTTTATTTCTGTTCTCAAAATAATCTTTAATTATATATTCTATATTTGAAAAAAAAAAAAAAAAAACAATGGCCTTTGGAATTGTGAACTACTACCAATTTTATTTAAAAAACCTTACAAAGGTGACAATAAAAATGATTTGTGCCATTTTAACAACATAATAAATAAATATTTTAATTCAATAAAACTACGGACACTACACTTTTACAATAATGTTTAGGTGTAAAGCTGTAAAAGGTAACTAATAAAATAATGTAAGTGTTGGGTCCATATGAGAACTAAGAAAAACCTGTCAACTCAGTATTGTTGTGAAATTGTTGTGTTTGTAGCATTTCTCATCTTAATTACTCTTTTGTGATAAGTGCACATTAATTTGTAAGATTTTTATAGTGAAATTTGTGAAACCCCTTCAAAATTAATAAGAGAAAAATGAGTAATCAAAATAGGTGGTAAACAATAATTAAAGGGTAAAACTTAGGTACAGTTCCTTAGGTTAAGTACATTAGGTTCTCCAATTGAATTCAAACACATGGTTGCATTAACCAATGAAACACAAACAATGTTATCTTTTCCAAAAATATTTAAATTCAATTAGGAACCTAATGAACTTGACCTAAAGAATTGTACCTAAGTTTTACCCATAATTAAAAAAGGAAAATAACAGTTCTTTACAATTGAAGGGGTAACGAGAAATTATTCAATCCACTAAGTGAACCACGTCATCTATCCACCATTCCAATAATTAAATGTCACGTATGTTAATTTAATGACTCATCAATATTCACACAACCATGATGGAGAGAGAAAGAGAGGGTATTCTAGTCTTGGTTGTGTGAATATTGATGAGTCATTAAATTAACATAAGTGGCGTTTAATTATTGGAATGGTGGATAGATGACGTGGTTCACCTGGTGGACTGAATAATTTCTCATGACCAGGAGATGAACACGCAACTTTTTTGTATTGTTCAAACCTTTCATTTTAGCAAAATGCAATAAAAAATGATTTTTTTTTTTTAGCAGAATGTAATGAAAAAGGCGTTGGAGGATTTTGGATCTCCTAGATTAACAGAATCCCGTCTATTGGGAGATTTGAGATCTGATCCTTATCCAAGAACCTTTCCTATGTTGACTTCCTTCACTTTCAAATGCAGAGGATTATGCCAAGAGTTCCATGTGTCTTATCTTAACTAACTGAACCAGTTCAACACAGAGTTGTTTGTGCACTATACTGAATGAAATCGGATTTCAAGTGTTTTTTTATCACTGAGCTGACATAATAAGTTTCATTTGAGTTAGAGGTGCCATGTTATAGGCACATTTCAAGTATGCTATGCCTAAACCCCAAAATGTTTTTTTTACATAGATCCTCCATGCAATATCTAATGCAATTTCATCATTTTATCTTCTTTGTGTAATTCTTTTTTCAGGGAAACAATGGTGAACGGCACAGAAGATGGTGGCAGTAAAGATGTCATTGATGGGATCAAGAAAAGAAGATTTTGGAGGAAAGAGGATTTTTTGCCAGAGGAGTCATTCCAAAGCTGGGGAAACTATGTCAAGGCATTGAGTAGTACAAAAATCAGGCTCAAAGATCGCCTGCTGGCACGCTCCCAAGACTGCCTTGAGCTACAAGAAATGCGTGCCTGTAGCCAGAATGTAATGAAGAAAAGTCTGAATTGGTGGGATCTGCTTTGGTTTGGCATTGGATCCCTCATGGGTGCCGGAATCTTTGTCCTCACTGGTCAGGCTACCAGGAATGATGCTGGCCCTGCAGTTGTATTTTCATACCTTATATCGGGCATATGTGCAATGCTCTCTGTGCTGTGCTACACTGAGTTTGCAGTTGAACTCCCTGTGGCAGGAGGCTCATTTGCCTATCTTAGAGTGGAGCTTGGTGATTTTTTGGCTTACATTGCTGCTGGAAACATTCTTTTTGAGTATATGGTATCTGGTGCTAGTGTGGCAAGATCCTGGACTTCATATTTTGCTACCTTGTGCAACCACGATCCTAATGATTTTCGCATAAATGTGTCATCTCTAGCTGAAGGCTACAACCATTTGGACCCAATAGCCGTTGTTATTTCAATTGCAATTGGTGTTGGTGCATGCCTAAGCATGAAGGCGTCTGCAAAATTCAATACAATTGCAACCATCCTCCATATTGTTGTCATGATTTTCATATTGATAGCTGGCCTTACTAAAGCTAACCCTGCTAATTATGAACCCATTTTGCCTTTTGGTGTTCCTGGTGTTCTGAAAGCTTCTGCAGTGCTTTTCTTCGCTTACATTGGGTTCGATGGAGTGGCAACCATGGCAGAAGAGACCAAGAATCCAGGTAGAGATATCCCAATTGGGCTAATTGGTTCCATGTCCATTACCGTAGTAGTCTATTGCCTTCTAGCTGCAACATTGTGCTTAATGCAGCCATACACACAAATTGATGCTGATGCACCATTCACCGTTGCATTCGAAGCGGTGGGGATGAAATGGGCCAAGTACATTGTTGCAATCGGAGCATTGAAGGGCATGACCACAGTTCTGCTAGTAAATATCCTTGGTCAAGCACGATATTTCACTCATATTGCACGTACCCACATGGCACCACCACTTCTTGCAGTAATCAATGAGAAAACTGGGACACCAATGAATGCCACAATCATTATGACTCTTGTAAACTCCATTGTAGCATTCTTCACAAGCCTTGATGTGTTGGCAAACCTTCTTTCCATAGCTACCCTATTTATTTTTTCCCTCATTGCAATCGCTCTAATTGTGAGACGATACTATGTTACTGGTCAGACATCAAATGCAGACCGAAACAAGCTCATCGGGTGCTTGGCATTGATTATTGGATCCTCAATTGGTACAGCTGCATATTGGGCAGCTAGCAAGGATCACTGGATCGGGTACTTAGGGACGGTAACAGTTTGGTTCTTGGCCACACTGGGGCTACAACTGACACTGAAACAAGCAAGGAAGCCTAAATTGTGGGGAGCGCCATTAATTCCTTGGTTACCATCTTCAAGCATTGCAATCAATATCTTCATCATGGCTTCCCTTGATGTGGCATCATTTATTAGATTCGGTATATGGACATTAGTTTTGCTCATCTACTATATATTTGTGGCGCTACATGCTTCATATGATGCAGCTAAGGAGATTGAAAGGAAAGCTGAGGCAACTCAAGTAACGAACATTGAGGAAGGGACTACCACATAACATAACATAACAATATTTTGTTTAAATGCATGTGTTTTTATGAAGACTAGTTGATTTGCTTTTGACTTTTTCGTAGATAAGGTAGTTTTGTTAATTTTCTAAAATAGGACGCTACCAATCTTTGTTGCGTCGTTCTAATCATGAGACAGAATATCTTTTCGCAATTCAAATTTCCAATACACAACTTTAAGCATTGAATTCAAGTTCCTATTATTATTATTATTATTTTTTTATTTTTTTTGAGTTTCTCATATTCGTTCTTCTGCCACACAAAAGCAGTTGTGGAGACATGTAATGGTTCAACCTGTTACTTTCTATTTTATCCTTCAGTTCGATACTGACAAGCCTAATGTAGTAAGAGCATTCCTAGCCGGATAGAAGAAAAAAACGTTACTTTATCTCTAAAAATGTTACTTTTTCTATTTTACATATTAATTTTACAAAACATCTCACATCTCATTCTTTATTTTACACTATATTTTATTAAAATAATCTTAAATTTATTTTTCAACTGCCAAAACAACCACCCACCCATCAGAAAAATCACCACCTAACCAAAGCCAAAACAACCACCCACCACCGGCAAAATCACCATCTAACCAAAGCCATAACACCCACCCACCACGTGCAAAATCACCACCGCACCAGAGCCAAAACAACCACCCACAATTGGCAAAATCACTACCTAACCAAAGCCATAACACCCACCCACCTCCGGTAATTTCACCACCGAACCAGAGCCAAAACACCACCCACCCACCACCAGCAAAATCACCACCAAACCATAGCCAAAATACCCACCCACCCACGGGCAAAATTCCACTGAACCAGAGCCAAAATACCCACCCACCCACCGGCAAGATACCATCACAACAGCAAGCCGCGCCACACCAGATATGGCCTCACCCGGTTTTGACCCAGAAACCCCAACCATCAACCCACGCCACCGCAACCCCCAACCACCACCTCGTCACCGCCCCAAGCTAGATCAGCCACCATAGGCGAGTAAGGTGACGTCCATGGTCAAGGGTGTTTGGGAAATTAAGGGAGAGGAGAAGATGAGAGAGAGATTTCTGAGAGGAAGAGAGAAAAAAGATTAAAAAAGTCTAAACAGAATTTTTACATGTAGTTATAGTACTCTGTATATTTACAAATTACTTTAGCTTTTTGTAGAATAGAGGTACCCTTATTTATACATGACCGGTTGGAACCCATATTTTTTTATTTTTTTGCTACAGTACCCTCTATTTTGACAAAAAATATATTTTGGAGACCCGGCTGGAAATGCTCTAACATTCGGTAAAAAGAGTTGCTTTGAAATCTAAGTCATGAAATGGGCTCCCAACGTAGTGACCAATAATCTCATGTCATAACCAAATAGTACTTTTCCTCTCATTCAAGGAGGTCTGGATTTCAACTCAATTTTCCTCTCATTCAAAGAGGTTTGGAATTCAACTGTAACTGTACAAGCTGTGCGATTTGGCTAGCTGAATAGCGCCCAGCGGACAAATCGCCTCCTTGGTTTGCTATCTTAAAAAGAAAAGCGGATCCCGTGCGAATCGCTTCTTTGATCTTGTATATAAATATATAGATATTTATTTATAAACCAGGTCAACTGACGCCAGCATCACCCACTACGGAATGCATTTGTAGGATTAAAGATTGTTTTATCGCTATCTTTTTCAATAGGCAAACCTTTAAGCCGATTTAAAGCATGTTCCAGTACTAAAATCATTCACTAGAACCAACAGAAAAAGATACAATAATGTACAATGATTGTATATTACACACACACAACAGAAAAAGTTGGTACATCTAGTGCAACTAGCTTAAAAGTATTATCATTGAAACAATAATTTACAATGATTGTAACACGTATATATTGACCACTGCACAGCATATCTTACAAAAAAAAATAATGAACATTGCAATGAAACACACTGATAATGTGCTAAAAGTAGAATGGGAAAAAATGGAGAGAGAAGTGATGCACACATGCATGCCTCAACACCTATAAATTGATACATATTTTAAAATGAATTTACTTTACACTTCTTAAACAGACTTATGTATCTATTTTGAGTAGAGAATTGAGCGATGTACTATTGAATCGCTGAGCAAGGCCTCGGATCACAAGCACAATAACATCACGCAGGTGCCGGGACTGCACCATCAAGTCTACTTCATTCTCACTGTCCACTACAATTCTAAGCCGATGCTGGTCATTTCGGAAAAGCTCCACCTGTTACATAATTAACCCTTAGACTTCCTGAGTATTTATATTAATACTCCAAAACACACACACATACAAAGCCTTCATCCCAATTAAATTGAGGTTGACTTAAATGGATCTTTTGCAATCGAGGGTTGGTGAAATGCGTCCTTTTTTAACTTTCGATCTGTTCTAAAATAGAAAGCAATTATAATGTAAAGACTAGAGAAACGAGAAGGCAGAAATAAAGAGTTTTATCGTAGTTCGATCAAAAAGACCTTTGACGGTTACATTTTTACTATATATTTCATATGTTACAAGATTCCCAATGTAGGGTTTGTATACCCTAAAGAAACCCAGACTAGGTTTATATACAATTATATAGGCCTACACTAGGTTTAGGCCTCATGGGCCATCATATCTTTAAAACATGGGCCATAATATCTTTAAAACCACTTAATCAAGTTTCCTATGTAAAACAAATTTCTATGACAATCTGTGATTTAATACTTAAAAGTATAGTTATCAAACAAGCAAACAGAATGAGACAATTAAAATAAATGTCTTTGCCAATTGACAAACACACAGGATGAGAATTTTAAGTACCTAGAGTTAACACACAAACTTACATGAAAAGGAGGTGCATAACTTCCACGAATTTCAGTAGTTGGAAATGAAGTTTTTGAACCCGGCTTTACAACCTTAACTCTTTTTCTATTAACTTCTAGGACTCTTCTCTCAAGACTCCCAACTGAAGGTACCTGCAAAATTACAACAGAAAGAGCAGATTTGTTTTCTATATCAATTTTCTCAGTATAGTAGTACATAAACAGAAAAGAAAGGCACAAAGAGGATGTCAAAAGCAACCTTTTTAAGAGATCGGTCCTTGTCACACAGTGCCTGTTTCAAAGAGGTAAACAGTGAGATTATGGAGCACAAAGAACTAATAAATCATAACTTGACAATGAAAGAGAATTAATAATTACATGAATCCAAAACACAGATTGATATTTAGTTTTTACAATCCTGAGTTCTAAGACCAAAAATATAAAACTGTGAAGGATTTCCATTTTTTTAACGAAATGAAGAAGCTTTATTAGAAAGGACAACTATGAGTGCATAAAGTATGAACACAAGAGTGTCAAATAATTACGGACAATGAGGATGAGAAGAATGAACAAATCATAAAGAATCTATAAGACTAGCGATGGAAGAGCTAGTTCTAAAACCCCTAGCACGAGACTAATTAAACAATGAGTTAGCAAAAAACTCAAGAAACTGGCAGTCAGAACTCTTCATTATGATACAGTTATATTGGACATGCAACAAATCAAAAACCTTTTATACAGTTTATTAAATATGCAAGAAATCAAAATTTAAAAAAAATAAATAAAAAATAAAATAAGTGATGAGAGTGCTCAAATGATAGAAAGAACAACATTCCCCTAAATAAAGGGGTTTAGCAGACCTTGATTAGTTAAGTGGTGCTAATGTGCTTCAATACACAGTATTATAGTGGCCTAGCTCTGAGTCATGTATATTTTCTGATATCATCTGCCTATTTGAAGTATGAAAAGAAAAAGACAGTCTAAACCATTTTTGCATGTGATTGCCTGATTGGACTATCTACTTTCATATTTAATCATCGATTTGTGTCTGCTTTATAACCTAGTTGATTTGAGAACCCAATATGCATTGGTTTAATTAGAACCCAAAATTACAGAGTCAATAAGGGACATAAAATCTCTTTTACTCTCCATTAGATAGATAAACCTTATAAACCTTACGCCAAGAAAGATAGGATAAGGAATGAAGTTATTTGTAAACACGTGGGAGCAGCACCAACAGAGGATAGAATCTGGGCAAGTCATTTAAGCTGGTTTAGACATTTGCAACAGAGGCCTAAGAAGTATGAACTCACCAGTGTAAAATAAATGATTTTATTAATGGGGAGGGGGCAAAAAGATCAAAGGAAGGCCAAAAGTTATGTGGGTAGAAGTAATAAAGAAAAATATGGCTGTTACAAGGTAAAATGAAAACATGGCCCCATATCGGGCCGAGTGGTGTAAAAGGATCCAAATAGACAACCCCAATTAGTTAGGATTAAGGCTTTGTTGAGTTAAATTGAGTTAAGAAATTGTAACCACATAAGCAAAACCTACATGAATTTCAGTTGAGTCCTATTCAAAATTTAAATTCAATGATAATGTAATAATAGGAGCCTAAACAAGAAAATTAAACAGGGTAATATAAAGTGAAACAAATGAGAAATCAATTGCAAGCGATTCTATCTTTGCATAAGGAAAACAAAAATTACTATTAGGCTATACTTCCAACTCCAAGAGAATATTATTCTTAGTTCTTACTATAAGGTAATGGTAATCCATGCAATTCTTTCCCACCAAATCCAAATGCACCACATTAGACAAAAGGGAACAACATTCCAAATCTCATGTTACTGGGGTTGTGTCCCCTTCTTTAGAAACTCTTCAAAGTATTTTTATCAACTTTTATTGATAAAGGAGGGAAAAAAAAAAAGCAAGAAAGAAGGAAACGCAGAGCCATTTTCCGAACATTCATACAAAAAGCTCAGAAAAACCCCTTCCAACCTTCTTTTTTTGAAAAAAAAAAAAAAAAAAAAAAAAAAAAAAACTTTGGGGATGTGTGTTATGTATATCCGCATTTTTAATAATTTAAAAAAAGTTAGAAAAACATCACATCGTGCAATGATCTGTATACTCCGTAACTGTAGCAAATACTTTGGTTTATATGTGTAAGTTGATAGGAAATCAGAGCCAACAAAAGAGTTGAAAATTTGAAATACAATCACCTCAAACTTCACAGATCCAAGATCAAGCTTCTGCTTCACTTCTTTAAAAACATCAGGCTCTGCAAGCAAATCAATGCTAAACAAAATGAAAACATATCTACCAGGAGGATAGGATCTCTCCACCTCCCCAAAAGTTAGACAGCAGAGGAATAAATAAATAATAAAAAATCAAAAGCAGGAGAATACATTATAGGTACAAAGAGAACTGAAACCATAACCTTGCCACATTGATGTTTGTGCATTCCTTACATTGATGATTACCATTGCAACAAATATGTATGTTGCCAATATTGAACTTGTTTTATACTTATCAATATATATATATATATATTGAACGTATTTTATGAACCTTGGTGCTAACTTAGAGAGAGAGAGAGAGAGAGAGAGAGAGAGGCGATTCTCAACCTCTAGGCACTCCAAGTTGTACTAAGTTTTTTTTAATAAGTAACGACAACAACAACAACAACAATAGCCTAGCGTTAAATTTGGAAAAAAATTGGGTCAGCTATGGATCCTCAACAGACTAGTTAGGACTGGCCACGTGTATTCTTTTCCGTCATTCTATTCTATCTAAAGTCATACTCTCTGTTATTTTCTTAATTGACATGTCATTTTTTTTACTTCTATTATTGTTATTTTTTACCTTGCTCTATCTTTTTCCGTTCCTTCAACTTGAATCAACTCACTCTTTATTACCAGTGCATTAATCGCTCTTCTTTGAACATGACCAAACCATCTCAAGTGACACTCCCTCAATGGGGGTATTCTATTTTTTATTTTTTTAATAATTGACAGATTTACTAAAAAGTCCTAAAGGGGGGGCATCCTAGTACAATGGGGTATACGAAATAGAATGCTGACAAAAAAAGGGGGGGAAAATAGTAAAACTCAAATCCTGCTTTTAATAAGCTTTTCTAATATCTTAATGTGTCGTAAAAACTTTTCTGTTAGAATCTTAATTTTTAATTTTTTTAAATGTTATAATAGATGAACAAATCTAATGATACTTATCCAAATTGATTTTTCTTATTTACAAGACAACACAGACTCCAGGTTCCTTGAACAATGATAAGAGCATGAGTATTTCCGAATCCCAGGGACACACCCATGTCATCGCAAAACGTAAATATATTGTCTCCACTTACAAGATTGAATGCTACAAATCAAGAAATGTATGCCATCTCAAGAAATGTATAGCCAAAGATGGCATACATTCAATCACGGTTTAAGTAACATTACTAGAAAAAGGTTCAGTTCCAGAAAATCTTTCAAAACCTAATAGAGTTCAACTTATTAAAAGCAATCAACATGTGACAAGGTAGCTTATCAATTTTCATAAAGCATTGGCAATTCGTAATGAAATAAGATTCTAGCAGACAACCATTATGGTGCTTCTGATTCACTCAGATCATTTTTCAATGAAAATAGAAGAATTACAAAGCAGGCATCATGCTTGCACTACAACAGTTGGCACCCAAAAAGAAGGATGGCTTCAACTAACATGAGTAAACATAAAACACAAAATGCTAAAAAAGGAAGAGTTTATAGCAAAGTTATTTGCAAAACCATTGAAATTTAATAGCCATGAAAGATGGGATTCCAAATTACCAACTGCGATCGGCTCTGTTGATGCAGAAACAGGCTGTCCCTCAACTCCATCCTCTCTTACAGGAGTATAAATGGCCACTACCCTGTAGCCCACGTCATCAACATTAGCTTCATACATCCTTCCTATTTCCCCTGCAATCAATCCTTTGCTCAGATATTGGAAAAAGGGAACTTGGATTATCTAAAAATATATTTGGCAAGGTAGGAATGAAAGAAGAGCCAATACAACAAACTACACAGTTTATTATCACAAAGAGAAGAAACAAACTATGCTAATTATTAAGATTACTTTAGATCTAGAAAGAGAGATCATTGAGAGCACACAAGGAAAAGCTTTGACAATCACAATTTGTAGAGAATTTGAAATAAAATAAAATAAAAAATCATTTCCAAAATGTTTAAGAAATCTCAAGCTCTTATGACAGGAAGCACAGGCTTTCCTCAATCATTCTAGTTGTGTACAGATATTTTGTTGATGCCATCATGAGTGACAGGGTTGATTCAGTCAAAAAGAAGGATTGTCATCTTGTCTGAGAAAGTGAAATGTGGTGTAATTGCTACCCCGTGTCTCTACAGAAGCCAAAGTTGCCAATATGTTCACAAAACCATTTGACAAGACTCATTTGGATTTGTTATGTAACAATCTGGGCTTATACGATATATATGCCCCAACTTTTTTTTCTTTTCTTTTTTTATAATTCGATAGTTGGGAGAGGGTGGATTTGAACCCTAAATATCTCCGTTGGAAACAAAAGAAAATGTCAATTGAGCTACAAAGCTTTTGGCTATATGCCCCAGCTTAAGTGGGAGTGTTATGAGTAAAATTGTACGAGTGATGGGGGTAAATAAGTCTGTATTTTTTAGCATAAACTAAAAATATTACATACGTGTATTGGGGTTAATTGATTTATAGGTAAAAACACTTTACAATTTAGTCTGTTTGCAGATGCCATCAAATAATTAACATGATTACAATCAAATCAAATTGAAGTTCTTAATTTTGGAAGCAGTATATATACATATGGTATGCAAATCAAATTGTCTAGCCAGTACAGCACAAAGCACATCTCTCACTAGCTGAATAAAAATAATAATAACAATAACAAATGATTTATCACATTTGCAAATTTTACGACTTACCCGCATTTATTGTGACCAACGGAACAACTGCTCATGGATTTAAGCTCAACACAGTTGGCCAAATATCAGATATTTTAGACAGGCTATTTACTTTAAAAGTATTTCTATCTAACAATGAGCTGCAATGACAATGACTTGTATAGAGATCCAAAAGAATTACAAATTCAAGGATGACCCTAGTTGAGAAATGGGAAAAGTGAATCAAATAATACATAAAACTTCTGCACAAATTTTTTCTCATGTTATTCTGCAACCATACATTCCCTTCTCTCTTCTCTTCTCTATTGCTGGTGTGACTCAAAAAAATGATAAATAGTCAAGAAAATCCAAGGCATGCAATTGAGAAGTTCACATAGAGTCCCCTAAATAAATAAATAACAATTTTGTTATCAGCTTTACCACCCATTATCCCTTTTCTTTCATAATTTGACTGGTTAATACAAAAGTAAAAATAAATAACAACACATTGTCTTGAAATACACAAGATATGCACTGCTGAATTGTAACTTAAAGATTTAGCATACCAGGTATAGAGATGAGATCAGGACTTCCAACCATTGATCTCAGCCATTGAATTCTACTTTTGCCTTCCTTTCCTCCACTATAAATACCACGAACAGCATATAAGTTGGTGTGGAAACCCCTCCCTTCAATCTCCAGCTTATCTATTTTAGGAATCCCTACAGATGAACAAATAATTATGAGGGGAAAGAAACAAGAAACAGAGGAAGAGAGAAAAGATGCTTCCTGATACACAAAAATAAGAATATTATTAACACTGATCATTAATAAAACAATGTAGCTGGAAACAGTCAAATCAAATCAACATAAAAAGTAAATACCTCCACATACTTAATGATTTTAATACACCAAAATTTGGTTCAAAGCCTTCCAACACAATCACCAATTTATATGTATCCGGAGACTATGAAGACACCAATACTTGCATGAAGAAACTTAAGATGGTAATCAATCTAACTAAAGGAGCTAATGTACTCCACAAAGAAAACATTATACCCATATTTCAAACATCCAAATTTCTTTAAACAGGAACGTTTCACAATAGAAAATGCTAACGAGGGAATTGACTGTCGCCATTTTCAAAGTAATGGAAATTTTAAAATAAAGTCTTGAAACATCCAGATAGGGTCCAGAGCAATGCAATAATAGTATAGAAACACAGAAAAACTGAATCAACATAAAAGATTAGTAATATGCAAGAAATGAAGTGGCAGCATTATTATAGAATATTTAAGGCAAATCTTCCAAAATTGTCCCAAAAGAAGTTATATCAGGAACAACTAGGACATTATTTTATAAGTAAAAAATTTGCAATTTGCTCATCAATTCTAGATACAAAACGAAAACCCTAACCACCATGGCTTGGTAATCCTCCTCCTTGAAGAGCCCCAATCAAGTCAAGCAGTACAGCCCACGCCGTGAAGTTGGTCTCGTGGCCGGTACCATAGTCGATGTGGCTCAAATTCCTGAAGCTATTGGTGAAGTTATCTAGATTGTGGCGGATCGAAGATTGTTTTGGAGGAATTGGAGCATCAATGAATTGCTGGTTTCAGTGAGGTGGTTATGCCAGGTTCGGTAAGAGAGATTGCCATAGCAAGCAGCTTTCTGGACGGGAGGGATTTCATCAATCCATTGGGTTCGGGTTTCGAGGATGGAGATGATGGACTCGGATTGGTGGCAAGGGTCAAAGATTTTGTGGTAATGAATGGACTCAAAGAGAGCAACAACGAAGCCAAGGAATTTTTTATCAGAATCAGAGTCATGGAAGTGGCGGAGATCCTCTCGGTATTGGATTAGTTTGGTTGGGATTTGGAAGTGGTAAGGAGGGGAGACGAGTGGGACCCTTTGGGATTGTGAGAGGAACAACTAGGACAAGAACCCACCTTTGAATTAAATTATGATAAGATCAATCCTGTATGCCTACTTTTTATGATTGCAAATGAGCTGAGCTCAAACCTTCTTAAATCTTCATTGACCTCAACTCAAGAAGCCCAAAGCTCAGCTTTTTTCTAGCCCTACTATATTTAAATCATAAAACATACTACGACGCCTTTCTAACAGTATAACCTCACTACCTTTATTTTTCTAAAATGGGTGAAATAAAGAAAAAATACCATATGCCACTAATTGAGCAAGAAAAGTTTCACGAGTCAACTTGCTGCAGCAGTATAGAAAAATACCTGGCAATACAGTTGCAGTCTCAGCATATACTGGCTCAGTTGACCTCCCAAACACATCAGTCACAATGCATTCACATCTCAGACATCGACCGATGTCCTCAAACCGCACCTTGTAAGAGCAGGAACGCTGTGTAGGTAAGGGTTCATAGGACTTCCGATCTCCCACTTCTGATGAACAGAACCTGCAGTATCCCTTGTGTCATATATAAACACAATGCTATTTCAAGAGCTAATAACCAGTGCCTAAGTTTCTAAAGATTACATTTAAATGAATCAGAATAATGCAAACAAAATGACGGTCCAGAAAGATTGCTACTGAATGGCAAACAATTTAGTGAATGCCTTAAAGAAAGAGATCTGCAACTACATTTGAAAATGCTGTATGGTATTCAAGTGCGGCACCATACCATTGGTATCTGACATCTTTCTTGTACTTGCTCCAAACACATTCTTGAGTCTCACTCTTTGGAATCACTTCAACTGCAGTGAGTACATCACCTTCAACTGCCTTTCCAGTGAGAGCAAGCATCTCCACTTTTGGAAGCTCTGGACAGTAATGCAACACACTCACATTTGATTTAAAATAGTCTTCTTCAAGTTCACTATATAAAAAAGTTAGAATATATATGCTTTGGAAAACTTTCTACTTTTATTAAATCCATATCCCAGCTAAGGAATGCACTGATGTGAGTCCAACATCATGAATGACAAATGTTCATGCTATTTATGAAATAATTGTGATACCAAAGGGCCCCCAAGCTACATTATAACCAAACGGAAAAATTTACCTGGGAGAATAATATCAGTTGGCTCAGACAATTGGAGTTCTCCCACAACTGAATCTGAACGGACTGGAGTATACCTGTGAGATACATTAAAAAAGTTTATTAAACGGAATTCAGATATGAATTATTCCGGAATTTTGATATAAAGTTATAAACTTGCTTCTTGTCAACAAATGACAGCAAAAGAGAGTAAGGTAGAACAGTTACCCAAACAACAAACGGCAAGTGTAATCTGAATCCGTAACTTCATAAGTACTCGAGTTAGCCCCATTGATAAGAATAATAGTGCCCTCATTAGTTTCTCTATACCAGCTGCAAAGGCTTGATCCCTCATACCCACCAAAATATTCACCTTCTCCAGAATAAACACCCGAAGACAACTCCTTCAAACGAACATTAGAAACTACCGGAAGAGCTGCCACATTATTTATTTTATGTATCAAATAACAAGACTAAAAATACTTATCAAAAAAAAAAACAAGACTAAAAAATAAATAACATATTGAATGCCTTAGTATGACTAAGACCAAAGGCAACTCTGGATAGAAGACACAGCAAATGAATTACATAGGACCAACCAGTTAATGGCTCAAGAAAGTGAGGTAATCGCTTGGGCAAAAATCAGCTAGAGTGAATGACAACAACCACTTAAGCTTATCACTTGCTTAGAAATATAGCAGAATCTTTGTGTAACAGATAAAATTTATGGGAGAGTCTTCCAATCACCGAATCAGAATTATATTGATTTAATACCTAGACAAGGCCATTTTAGTGGTAGGTCCTCAAGTTTGCCACTAAAATTAGAAATAGATTTCCAATTTCAAACTAAAGACTAAGAACTAGCATTGTACCTGGGACGACTAGAGAGTCGGATATTGCAACCAATGGCTTCCCGCATTTTCCATCAGCACGAGTGGGCAGCCAATATAAGGCTAAATAAGATCCCACATCTTCAAGTGATGGTGTATAAGTTCTGCCACAGTTGCACATAATTCACTTACATTCTTTTTAGAGATGGAGACATGAATTTCTAAATTTCAGAATAATAACAATATTCAGAACTTACAGTGTTTTACCACATATAACAACATCTTCACAAGCAGCAGATATATCTACTAATGCAGATCCATGCAGCTTATTCTTTGTTCTGTACCAATTATATTCCCCAACACCTTCTTGTCCACCAAAATACGTTTTTTGTGGGATTACCTCCTCATCCTCAAGGCAATCAGGAATTTCTAGGTCCACTCCTATTGGATCCGCTGTTAAAAACAAAAAAGGATACAAAATAGGTCACTTGCATGAGTACAACTAGTATTATAGAATGATATTGGGTTAAAAAAAAAAAAAAAGATTTTTAGAAACACTGAAATATGATATAAATGCACTGAATTCCCCAAAAGAAAAAGGAAATGAGATAACAAAGTCAATGGTCATAATATCCCAATGAAAAAGATCCTGGTCAGCCTCAACAGCATCATCTTTGCTATTTATGTAGTTAAACTTTTATATGTAAGCATGCACCGAATGAAGTTTTTAGACTATTTCAAGGATCAACCTGTTCCCTACACTAAACAAAACCTATAGCATCTGGTTCATTTATTTCTATCGAGACCATATTTTATATGAACTTAACAGTCAATAGACAAAAGCTTCTTTGCACTGCCCCAACAGACTAAAACGAATGATTATAGAAAACATCAAAGAAAGAAAATGACAACAAATTTTCAACTGACCCGGAGCAATTATGTCAGATGATATGCTCACAGGAGTCCCCTTCATTCCATCTTGGCGCACAGGAGTGTAAACAAGTTCAACAGATCTTCCAACATCCTCAAGAGTCAAATCCAGAAAATCTGCTATAAAAAAGTTTTAAACCATTATTGTTGCAATTCCAAATGGATTAGCAAAAAGACTCATCTCATAATTCACATAAACTCACCAAAAGTACTTAGTTTCTCCCATACGCCATTACTTTTCACTCTAAACCATTCATGGAAGCAGTTACCTCTCTCCCTGAATCATAAACAATT
Organism: Fagus sylvatica; assembly: GCA_907173295.1. Taxonomy (NCBI): domain Eukaryota; kingdom Viridiplantae; phylum Streptophyta; class Magnoliopsida; order Fagales; family Fagaceae; genus Fagus; species Fagus sylvatica. The sequence continues at coordinate 25,821,073 of OU015767.1, read as the reverse complement.
ACTTCCATTTCAGGGGTAACAGTCAAAACAGTACGACTAGGAGTTGTGGCATTATCAAATATAAAAGGTAGTGAATCAAATGTCTCACCCTCCACTATAAGATGCAATAAAGCTCACACGTTGCCCTTCTATCATTGATCCAAGAAACTCTAACGACTGACAAGTAGGGGGGCCTGCGTTGCAAGATAAATTCAAAACAATTGTCATATCTATTAAGTTTCATGCTCCTGCAAAGATAAATTTATTCATCATCATTCTCATTTATCTACTGAATTCTAAATGACTAGATTCCTGCTGAATAACCCATTAGGCAACAAAAAAATAAAGTACATTGAAAATTTAGATCCGAAGAAATTAACTTTCTACCAGGTATTATAGGTCCGATTTGTTCAGAAAGAACAATTGGACCACGAGCCCAGTCACTTCTTACAGGCTCACAAGAAACTGAAACAAAGAAGCCAATGTCGTCTACTGAGAGCATATATGATCCAGTAGTTGCACCCCAAATTTCACTTTGCATGCCATCTGAACCGGTCTGCATATACACTACATTGGTTAATCAAACCTACAACCAGTTACCATACTGCTAAAACAGCAGAAAAGAAAAGGACATCAAATAATTGATAACGCAGAATTTTAAAGAAACTGTGACATTCTAATGCTTGAATGCCAATTACAGCAATGAGTATTGTTCCTGTACCAGGAGATGTCACATAAAGTTGTTCTCAATCCAGTAATGCCTTGCAAGATCAGGATACAAGAAAATTTACTAATACAGAATATTAAGTGGAAATACCCGGAACCAACGGAACACTGAATCTCCCTCTTCACCGCCCCAATATTTTTTGTCAACACTTAGTGTGGCTCCTTCAATAGCATTCCCAACTATTTGTAGAGAAAGCAACCTTGGGCTTCCTAATCATCAAATAGCACTCAGCATAAGAAGCAAAATTCTAGAAATGAATATACACCACAATCACAATTGAGGATTTACACAAGATGACTTGTTCAAATATTTCCACCAATTACAAACATTGCACTAGTACAAATATTGGTTTGCAAAGCAGCACATTATGAACATATACATAGGGGTCATGACAATTACCCCAAATCAATATCAGCACCAAGAGAACAAAATCACAAACACTGAGTGCAAATCTAGGTAATAGAAACTTTCACATAGAATCTATTGACCATTGACTCTCTAAAATGTGTTAGTGCCCACGTGAGATGTAAACCAGCATGGGTATGAGATATGCACGTGACACAATTGCTCTCAATTGCAGACCAGTCAGGAGAGTCCAGTTAAGAATAAGAGGAAAGATTTTCAACAAACGGCAAGTTCATTGAATTAGATTAATTTATTATTTAAGTAACATAGATCCTCCTATATCAGTAGCATACCAATGTTTGCCAAGATATGCTTAAATTAAGTGAAATCAAGAAATTATATAAGAGTAAATACTTTCACATTCTGCTGATTAAGAAAATTATCTCAACTCACAAGTTTCTGAAAATTGTACACTGTATATACAACATTTTTACTATACTTTTCCCTAACAATTATAAAATTCCAACTGCTGACATTACACATCTTTGAAAAAACAATAATTTAAAATCCTTCCATGCATCAATCTTATGTGAGAACCAAATTATTAATATATTTTGATATGCCAATAAAATTCCAAGAAACAAATAGAATGAAATTACCAGGGCGAAATCGTTCCTGCCCCATGCAAATTCTTGGCTCACCAACAATCCCATCATCACGTATCGGAGTACATTGGAAGGAAATGAATTTACCAATCGCTTCCTTGGTAATACGATACTGAAGAAGTCCTGAAACCTCGGGAATAAGAGAACCAGAATCAGTTTCAACCTGCAAATTCCCAAGAAAGTGTAAATTAAAATAAGCATAACAATCCTTTGAATGTTAAGTGTGTGTGTGTGCAGTATTTTTACCAAAAAAGGAATTTTGCACCAAATTGTTGAATGATACAAGGTGCTAGCCCCACAAGTCTTTAGTCTTTTTTTTTTTTTTTTTTTTTTTTTTTTTTGAACTTCAAGAGAAGTAGAGAACAAATAACTTAAATCATATCTGAACATCTATAGACATTTAGAACATGAAAGGATGGTGAGAAGAAACATTTTGACCATAGATTAAAATGATATGAGGACAGTAGACAGAAATACCCACAGAATATGATTCAGGAAAAAAAAAAAGAATAACTAAAGAGCAAAAATTAAAATGCTTAACCCATTGGACAGCAGTGCTGAGTAAGCTTCCTACTGCTGATAATCTACGGAAGAGGGGGATGGTGATGGTTAATAGGTGCTGTCTGTGCAAGACAGCAGAAGAATCTGTTGATCACTTACTTATTCACTGCCCTGTGGCCAAGGAGATGTGGGACAACTGTCCTATCTCTTTTTGGAGTATCTTGGGTAATGCCTTGCCATGTGAGGGGGTTGATTGATTGTTGACCGAGAGGGTTGGTTTGGCATCAGTATTCATTGATTTGGAAAGCTATCCCTCACTGTCTCATGTGGTGTTTATGGAGGGAACGAAATATGCGAAGTTTTGAAGACACCGAATTGGGTATCCCAGACCTGAAGCTAATATTCTTTCGGACTCTTTATGATTGGATACTTGCGTTGGGATTATTTTCTTTTTCTTCTCTCCAAGATTTTCTAGATTCTTGTAATTGTTTTGAACATCAAGTATATGCCTAGTGTACTTGATGCTTCCTTTCTTCAATAAAACATTATTACTTATAAAAAAAAAAATAGGGTAATAAGAGTTGCACATATTATGAATCCAGGTAAATAAATCCTCAAAAGGTAAACCTTCCACTAGACAATGCCATGTGAGCCATAAATTTAATCAGAGGCCTTCAATTTATTTCATAACCTCATATTATTCATTTGGAATCTTAAACATAAATTTTGCTTCTAAAACAACAAATTCAATGCAATAAGGAATAATATTAATTTATAACTTTTAGAAAACAATAAGACACACAATAAGGAATAATCATGTGACCACTAAGGAGATTGTAACAATGTTCACCAACCTATGAGTTTAAGAGAAAGCAATGCAACTGAAAAGGCAGGTTAAATATATGTCGGGTAAAATTTAGATACAGTTCCTTAGTTGTACCTTAGGTTCCTCAATTAAATTCAATCATATGGCCATGGAAGTTGTAACCACAAGGAAATACTTTGGCCAATAAGCCAATAAGCCACATGGTTGAATTTAATTAGAAAAACTATAGTACAACAACTAAGGAACTGTACCTAAGTTTTGCCCATATATGTGTTTTAAGTCCCCCATATCAGCATAATTTACTAGGATCTAGAACAGATGTTTTAAGTTATAAAACGAATGCTGCCATTGTCAGAGTGGTGAGATAGCAATTCTAATGACAATTGGAATGTGATTACCATCAATGAGTCCCACACAGTTTATACATATGGTTCTACCAAGAAGCTCTTTGTCCTTTTAGGGTAGATAAAACAGTTTAGAGCAATTAACAATTACATGTCATGGAAACCAAGGCACCTAAACTGTGCATAAAGCATTATTTATTGAAAAATAAAAAAATAAAGTGCACATAAAGCATTACATCATGTTGCTAAAAGAATATACCTCGTGAAGAAACCAATTGTAGATACTTTTACCCTCATGACCCCCTATGTAGCCATATGAAGCTGTCAATATTCCATCTTCAGTGTAATCACCAGTAATAGATAAGAAATTCAAGCTTGGGGGAAGAGCTGCAAGAATGTAAAATATGAATTAGTGACAAATATTGCTCTAACATTAAGGTTTCAGGCATGATTCTTCTGCAAAACAAGAGACTTGTTCATTAATTAGATAATGTGTTGACAGAAGAAGCAAGAGATATTCTTACTCTCAACTGCTCTATCTGATATAACATATGCTGGTTCACCAGATTCACCATCCGGAGTCATAGGAGTAAATTTGGCAACAATGTGATAGCCAACAGCTCCTAAGGGTACGCGGAACGCCTAAACAAAGAGCAAAGCTCCCCTAAGAATTCCCATCGAATACTAAAGCAAAAAGATGATACCCAACAGTTGAAGGAAGACTGCACACGGATGCTCAGAGAAAATTAGCATCACCTACCTTTGCAATCTTCGATGCACTCAATGCTTCAAGATCTTTCTCACCATCCAATATGGATGATCTTGTTTTAAACCACTGTACTCGGCTAGAACCCTCAGTTCCTCCAGTAACAATACCAGTTACAGTAATCTTGTTGCTTTCCCTCAATTCACCAATTATCTTTACATTTGTTACCTTTGGTGGTGCTTGAATTTGGTAAAGACAAGCATCACAAAAAGAGGAAGTCAATAACAATATTCAAAAAGACAAAAGCAACATAGCAGCAATATAATTAAAAACCCAATGCCCATGTAAAAGTATAATACATAAATAAAATAAACACATTGCCATTGATACTTAAAGAATGGACCAAGTGATAGCTACGATAATGCCAGCATCAACAAAAATCTAAAGTACCATACACCTTGGAAAAGTATCCAGTAAGTCAACATCAGCAGACCTCATGTACGTTTCAAGACTCAGGACAAGTGTAAGATATGATTTTTTTTATAAGTAATAGTATTTTATTAATTAAATAGATTACTTCATGCTCACAATAATGAGCACAACGTAACCTGACAGAATTACAAAAGAATTATGTTCTAAAGTTAAGTGATTCTGTAAAGTCTAATAAAGAGGTGCAATCAGTAAACCCCCACATACGAGACCAAGAATACAGAGTTCGAAACAACAGTAGTTCCAACTGAGTTGTGGATCTTTCTGCTAGTCCTATTCCACTCCCTCCACAACAACCACATCAAACATAGCGCGAAGAAATTCCACATATCTGATGAGTTCTTCCCAAGTACAAATTTTCATTTAAGTAGTTCTAAACTGAGTCAGAAAACAGAGTACAAGGAACAGGTAGGATGAAAACGAGGCAATTTGTTTTTTGCAGGATACCATGAGCACATGCACATGGTACAAGGCCAATTACTTACAAGTAAAGCCTTATGCTAAAGCTCAAGTAGCTTATACAAAAATGATCCTAACAGGGGGGGTGGGGGAGATCACCAAAACCTGTCCCGTTCCCAAACCCTGTCCCCATCCTCTTACTGAGGCAGGGCAGGGTGGATCCTCCAGGTTCGGTTAAAAATGTCATTCCTAAGACAGGATCTTTGCAGTCCTCCCAGACACCACTGACGAACACTTCCCCCCCACCCCCCCTTTATTTTCCCCCATATATATAACGGTAACCCCGGAACGGTATACTGGTACCAAAATATTTCATTCCCCTAACTAAAACAAAATGGCCTCCAGTACGGTATTGACTACTTTGGTCTTGAGCCCACAACCTCACCCTCCATTTAGCTCATTAGTGTGGTCTTATAATACCTACTGCATCACCATATTTAAAACCACAAATTTTTCTTAAAGAACAAATTGCTATGGAATTTTGGATGGAACAAGATAAAATTATGAAGTCTACCAGTGTGACTGGCTCTGTATATTATTACTTATATGGTACTCTCTCTTTTTTATAGGTAATAGAGCTGATTTATTAGAACAGATGACTTAGTGTGCACAAAGAACATCAAGTAGTTACAGAGTTGTCAATGCTAGAAGAGTAATGTAAAGAGGCAACAAAATCTAAAACAGAATTATTAGAAGTGAAACCCAAGGCCGAAGACCAATCAAATAGCTGAGCAGCAAAACAATCTATAATTTGCTGCATAGATTTGGACACATCCTCAAACGTACGCCGGTTGCGCTTAAAAATTTAGGGAAGTGTTCTTCTGATATTTGGAACCTAGTCCCCTTATTGATACCTAACTCTCTAGATACGTATAAAGCAAATATAAGCTAAAAAGTTGTTGACATCAAGAAGTACCTTGCTTCACTACATCAGACATTACTGATACAGATTCCCCTTCCTGCCCTGAAAGATACACCATTTATGATGTTACATAATAATCTTTGAGAAATCTACCAAGTAAGAATATACACAATACAGAAGGGCAATGGACAAACCCTCAAAATTGGTCGGAATATATACAAAAGCCAAGTGTCGCCCAACATCTTCTTTGGTCAAGGTATACTCGGATGTTCCAGTTGACAGTAGTAAAAAGTCTCTGCCAGCAAAAGCCATAAATAAAAATGGTGGAGATAGCTGAATTGTAAAACATAACAACCTAAGTGAAAATCAATCTCTCATGGAAATAAAAGGGTCTATCTCAGTGTTTTAAAAAATACCCTTAAAAAAGTTTTTAATTTTAAAACTAAAAGCATATACAATAGTATATCCTGAACACAAAAAAAAAAAAAAAAAAAAAAAAAAAAAAAAAAAAAAAAAAAAAAAAAAACGAAACAAAAGACCCAAATAAAAATAAATAATAATAAGAAATAAAAATTAACCTTCACTCCGTAAGCATGCAAGCTAGAAAACCACAGCACAAGGTGAAATTTAGCAAGACAAAGTATGTGTATACTAACCCTGTATCCTTTTTCTCACGTAACCATTCAAACTTGCTGGGACCCTCTCTTCCTCCAAGGTAATCACCAACTCCTTTTAGCGTACATCCTTCAACAGCATCTCCAATAATTCGGACATTATTGACTGATGGATGAGCTGCCATCATGAGACAAGATCAAATAATATCCGTTACCATGCACTTTGGGGCTAAAAAAAGGAATAAAAGAAGAAAGGATAACAGCTATGGAAGGTAAATATACAGAGAATAAGTTTAGACAGCATGTGCTCTTTATGAAATCTAATTAAAGTTTATGACTGCTAAGGTTGAGGTACAAAGATCTCTAATACAATTCCAAAGCAGCAATGCTAGCAAGCATTTACCAGGTAAAAACCACAGCCACAGACAATTAGTTCTATCCCAAATGGAACCTCCTCCCCCCCAAGACTGGAGAGGAGGATGTGGTCTTGGGTTCAAGGCAGGACACATAACTTAGCAAAAAAAAAGACACAGACTACCAGATCCATCACCATTTCGAGATATAGGACAAAAAACCAAACCCATAATTCAACTCCATGAAAATTTTTATTAGTGTTGGATGGAAGCCTTCATTCCTTTTCCATGGCTGTCTTCCTTTTGCTTTTTTTTTTTCAAAGGCTGAGCATTGAAGAGCAGAGAATGTGATGTTGTGGGGAGGTAGCTCAAGAATGGGCCCTCAGTCAATTCTTCTTTAGCAGATCATAGCACACAAATGTGACGCCTCCTCCAACTAAGGCAGCCTAAAATTCTTCAGCATACTCTAAAGGAGCATCATTTTTGCATGAACAGAGCTCAAACTAAATTGCCAAAAGATCATGTAACCAGTCAGTGGATTTTGGTTTTTATGTGATGATTTCAGGAATCCTTATGTAACATCATAAAATCACCCTTATTGAGCATAGATGTATTTTGGAACTCTAGTTTGTTAGAGCTTGTTAAACCCCTGTTTTATTGTCGTTTTAGGGGTTGGAAAGATGTTATGGCCTTTATGTGATGATTTCAGGAATCCTTAAGTTAGAATTTTGTTGCTAAATGTTTAAGTTTTGAAGGAAATACTTTCAGGTTACATGGAGATAATTATAGATTAGATACCTCTGGCATTTTGGTATTTGATGGTTTTCTATCTAGTGGGAAAATGTAAAATTTTGGATGCTTTGTTTTACCAGGAAAGGTTGGATTACCTGTCTTCAATTTTTTTTTGGTTCATATTATTATCGAGTTGGACTTAGTATTAACATGTTAGTCATGCTCACAAATCCAGAGTATGGGTTTGGGTCCTGACATTCTTCCTGCTGTCTTTTCTGGGCATCTTGCAAAATTTTCTGTCTATAGCATTTATTAATAAAAACAATTTACATGGCCCCAATCCAACCATGGAATAAATATCCATCCATGTAAAGGCAGCAATTGAACTAAGAAGCTGATATAGGCCACCATTCCAAGAATATATCTCATGTTTCAAACCATAGCATAAGCAATATGCAATCTCCAACTCTGACAAGTATATACAACAACTAATAGAAGGAGTAACTACAGATTTGAAACAATTGTGATTGCAATCAAGCATATCCACAAAGGAAAGTTAAAACTCACCTGCTTTTACAAAATCTGTATATTTATATTGAGGTTCTCCTTTGGCACCTTCCTCTGTTACTGGTGTGTACATAAAAACCAGAATTGAATCAATGTCATCTATATTCAACCGGTACTCCTCATCTTCTGCTCCAGCAATTACCACAGGGCTGCTGTTCCATTTTTTCCTTAACCAACTGAAAAATGTGAATTGTAAAGTTAGATTGTATCGTTCTATTGTAACAATTTATACATACATATACACACGTGATGTAGTTGTGTACATTTATGTGTAAAACCATTTTCACAATGCAACTCACCTAGCAACACCTTTCCCTGGAGTCCCACCACACCATGCAACCTCGGCATAACCCCTGATGATATTTCCCTCCACCAGTTCCCCTCGGATTTCAAGGTTCACGACCTTTGGAATTCCACTTCCTTTGCAAAACAGGGGAGATGACAAAATGGAAAGTTAAAGAAAAGCTCAAATAATGGCATGATGCAAGTTGCCATACATATAGAAATTATTTTAATAACAATGGCTGAATCTGCAAGAGACTTGGACTGATAGTTTAATCCATAAAGGTGAAACTCAAAGACATATATGAAATAATATGGAACTTGAACCAAGGACATCAGACAACTGAGCTTTGACTCTATGGTAGAGACCATCAGTCCAAAATCTTAAGCTATCAAGAAGTTGACTAATGATATATCAAGCACAGACCAACCGACCAACAGAGGGATCAGAGTTACTTTCTCTTGCATCCTCTAATTAAGCCAGATGATCAAACAAGACCCAAGACCACATAAATGTGAATATCATTCTCCTTAGTTCTTCCAACACAAAAAAGGTTATTGATCAGGTGAACTAGTAAGAATGAAATAAAAGAGTATGTAGGAACAGACAAGAAAATTGAGGATTGAACAAATAATTGTCAAGCCTCTTATTCTCATTGTGTGTTGCATAAGCAATCAGCTATCTTTATCCCTCAACCAAAAAAAATGCCTATACACATAAATACACAATTAAATTTTAATAAGTAATAAATGTAAATATTTTGGAATTAGATACATACTTCGGTCAGCCAGTACATGTTCATTTGCTCACAACTACATATCAATATTCCCAAAAATTTCCATTGATTTCATGCATTTTTCTCAAATATTACAGGCTTATAATTCATTTTTTAAGCTTCCCTATTACTCTACAAAGGACTCCCTTGCAACAAAACTTTAAAACCATATGCAACAGTATAATTGATCAGGCAAACTTTACCGGAAGGAATTTTAGTTTGGAGCTTACAGTTCTTCCTATTATTATCAATGTAATGGACGAAAAAAAAAACATGAAGTATGACATAAATTAAGTACACAAGGGTGACTTTACAAATATATCATTTTATGAATATCCTATTGTAGCAAGAAATGCATTAATGTATAGCTATAACTACAAGTTTCACATTACTCTCCAGCTAACATACATGAGAAATATTCAAGTTCAATACTGGATTTTCTAAAAGGAACATCTAAAATCAACTATTCAATCCCAAAGAAAACAAGGAAAAAGTATACCTGGTGAAACCGGTGAGGATATGACAAAAATAGAAGGATACTTGGTTTCTCCTAGTAGGGGAGTACATTCCACTTTCAAGATTTTGTTTATGTCTTCGTGCTTTGGCCAGTAAACCTTGCAATTACAACATGAGCATGACATAGACAAAGAAGCATTAATAGCGACTCAAAACTTCAAATGCTTCAGACACCCAGTGCCAATAAAATAATAATAATAATAATAATGCAAAAACCCAGTACCTCTCCAGTAGCATCAGGAATAGCAGCAAAATTTGAAAGCATTCTCTCTCCCACAAACCATTGATAGTTTAAGACTAATTGTGGGTCAGTGCTCAATGTGCCATCTTGGACAAAAGTAAAGTGGCATCGACAAGCATCTTCTTCAGAAGGCTGATCCACAGAGACTTCCTTGAGCAAATACCCCGAAGGCAAATTATCTTTCCATTGCTCAACAAGAAAGCGAAAAGTTGACTCTGTCCACAACATGACACATAAAATAACGGGTCATATTGGTTTTAAGACCATAATAATAACACGTATCATGCACAATTATCCTTGCCTGAAAGAGTTCCTGTTAGGGTTGTAAATGAACCAAGCTGTTTATGAACAAGTTGAGTTGGTTGTACAAAGCTATAACGATCAAACTGTGCATATGCACACATAAATATACATATACATATACATACAGTTAATGAATAAGTACAGACTCACTAATATCTAACCATTACCTTGAATATTTAAGTAAATAAAAAACACATGAAAACATACTAAGATCTAACTGTTACTGTTACGGTGAATTTGAGAATAAAGAGATTAAAAAAAAAAAAATCAGTTTAAGTATATATATACTTGTAAGTATTACCTTTATATATTCACTTGTAAGTATTACCTTCATCTCACTATTTATGGGAATTTATGAGTTCATCTAATAGCATGGCCATACCATCATGCATTTCCATAAATATAAAGTACAATACATAATAAACTAATATTTCATTCACTCATTTGTGTGCCAATGTTTCACATGGCAAGTACATAGAATAGTAACTAGTTTACTTATAAAAAAAAATAAAAAATAGTAACTGGTACATCTCATAACAATTAAACAAAATAGCAACTTGGCCATCCACAGCGCTAAGAACAGTAGAGACCAATATGATGCAAGAAATCATTGATAAAAGATCACAAAGCAGCTCAAAAAAATAAAGGTGGAATTTTCTGATTATGCACCTGCTGCATGCTCTGGACGGCAAAACTCCCAACCATCTCTAATGCACAAAGCTGTGTGTGCAGGATAACGCTTTGCTATTGCTCGCTCCTCCCGAGAAAGATCTTTCCAGATACAGTACAAAAGGAAAAAAAAAATGGAAATCAAACCATAAGACCAATCTTAAGTTGTAAAGATCTTAAGGAGTAAGAAGCACAATAAAGTGAGCAGCAGCAAATAAGTTAGATGTCAAAGCCAAAAGATAAGTATATCACAAGATACCTCTATCATTGAACTTTTTCAAAGTAGGGCCAACAAGCAAAATGGAAGCTGCTTCTAAATGAGGCATCTTAAGAATCGGATTCTCCTCCACTCTTAAATGCTGCAGCACAACATGATAATCACAAAAGTATGAGAATACATAAATATATGCTTGTATATTAAGTAGATAGATAATTTGGTAAACATATTCCCAAATCATGAATTCCTCACATTTTATCAGTCTCTTTATGATGCAGGAGCATCTCCTAAACTTTGTAATCTCTTTGTAATTCTTAGCTTTAGCCTTGTCAATAGGTGTGGCAAAAGGCTGGTTAGTTACAAACTTGATATAACAACCTAGTAAAGCTTGCAAACTACCTCGTACCATGTCTCATTCTGGTAACAAAATTATTGTAGCCTAACTAACTACCAACAGGAGGTCAATTCTGATTGGCTACCTTAAAATAAGGCTTAGATGAGTTGGTTATGAGGCTAGCCAATGGACGGTCAGTATTTTCCAGCCAATCATAGGGCTGCTAGCAGTAACCAATCAGCTTGCAACCAAGATATGCTATATAAGCATGATCTTGCCTTGTAATCTAGTTAGTTGATTTTTGTTGAATGAATGCATTAGCTAAAGTGCTATTTCTTGGAGACTAGTTTTCTTGCAGAAGGTCCTTTGTGGCACCTTGAAACTTTGCTCAAATTAACTCTCATCTCATCTACTTCTAAACACACAACCTATCAAATTAACTCTCATCTCATCTACTTCTAAACACACAACCCATCTTAAAATTCCACTGCATCATTTTACCCCAAAAAAAGGTACATATGAAGTGAAATATTTTACAAGTTGAGTGCATAAATTAAGCCAAAAATCCAAGCTTGAAATATAGTAAACTGAAATTGATAGTTACTGGCTTTCTTTTGTTATAAGTCAAAACAGCAATGCACCAGATTTTAAAACAGTTTGTATCCATAAAACTTCTACAGCTCCCCTTGCACATAGTAATTATTAAAAAAATTGATGGCTTTATGTCAAACTCTACATGTTGAAAAGTTGGACGATCAAGATACTTCATACCTTCTAACTTTCATTCACAAACCCTACTAAGCTCTATCCCAAACTCATGATTAGTTACTTAAATCTGTAGCTGTATTTCTGAAAATTGCAATATTAACCAATTCAAATTTCTTGATTATATCATTTGCCATGTTGTAGATAAGACAACCTAAATTACAGTGATTTTAACCTACACAATTACTACAGTAATTTCATATCACATGAAATCTGCTACATGGTGAACAATAGTCCTAGTGAATCACATAAGACTACGTGAGTATAAATAAGAAAATGTAAGACTACTTGAGTAACTATTTTGCACGCAGCAAGTCTAACAAACAGAATTAGATTACAAACCTCAAGAACTGGTAAATACGGGAAGCCCTTTAAAGTGGAAATTTTGTTTTTGCTGGCAGCCAATACCTAAATAAAGTTTAGAGGAAAAAATAAGAAATTCAGGCATTTGTGATGAAGAAGAAATAAGCTGCATAAAAACAACATACCTGCAGTCGAGGTTGACTTGCCATCGAAAGAGACTTCAGCTTATTCTGAGCAACAGAAAGAAACTGCAAAGAGGAGGGGAGTATGGAGGAGAACTTATTTAAAGCACCTGAAATGAGAATCTTTATTGGTGATCAGCAAAGCTGAAATCAATTTTCAAAGCTGTACCTCTAAATTAGGAAGCTGTGGGAGGCTTGCAAGTGACGTGATTTGATTTCCAGCAAGATATAGTTGCTACACAAGTATTAAACAAGTCAGACCCAATTGCATTGATAATTCCAACATGTGCTGAGTCATTGCAATTCAGCAATTAATACACATGAGACACATACCTGTAGAGCTTTGCAATTCTCAAGAGGTTCAAAACCAGGCCCTTTAAAGTCATTGAAGCTTAAATCAAGAACCTAGCAAGAGACAGTACAACCAATATATCAGCAAGTTTTCTATTCAAACTTACATTTCTATTGATCTAGTTTCTGGAAAAAATTTTCATTGAGATGAATGAAGAATGAAGTTGGTATGTATATGTCATGAAGCAACAAACCTTCACCCGCTTCAGTATCTCAACTCCTTCCAATGTAGACAAGAGGTTGTCTCTGAGATAAACAAACTGACAAAGAGGATCATCAGTATATCTATGTTCAACTCATGCTTTTAAGACTTACAATCTCACGCTACAGAGCCATGATGCAGACATTATCAACAATCAGTTTAGTTTAGAGAGTTCTGAGTTTTGAAATAGTTCAGGGTTTTTTCATATACCTCTGAAAACAAAATATGGGAGCACTGTAATGCAAATTAAGCAAGGGTTCCAGGAAAATTATCATATCACTCAATTTTTACCGATAAAAATAAAAAATAAAAAACAATTATCATATCACTCAATTTCTGAAAGTAACAAAAGAGCCATCATCTAATAACTTCTGCAGATTAGTGAAGAATTCCATTATCAAAAATAAAGATTCTAGACATGTTTTTGAAGATTTTGCATGACACTTCCACCACTTTATATGCATCAACAATATTGCCCTCTCTATATCAGAAAACCAATCTTTCCAGTCAACAAAGACTGAATTACAATCAGCCTCAAAGGACCCTTAGGTTGATGGTAAAGTTCCTACTCTGTAACAAGAACACTGCTACAATTAACACTATAGTTAATTGAAACCAAAACATACTACAGGAACACATCATGAATACCCTATCACGCTTAGACTTTTATCTTTAAAAAGTTTAAAATCAATTGCAAAGCCACTTCACTCATCAAACCTTCAGGGTATAAAAGTTAATCCACAAGAAATTACCATGGAATTTTAAAAATAATGATATTAACACCACATTTAATTAAAAAATGGTAAAATGTTTCCCCATTAAAAAGTTAACCATATACATGTAATGATGCATCAGAAATTAAATCAGTTTACCTCTAAATTTGCTGACAAGTTCAAGCCACTAGCATTGAGACTGCGAACTCTGTGACCCCGAAGATCCAACCTCTAATAATAATAAAAATGAAGCACTGATAAGTAATGAAGTAAAAGCTCACTACATCTAATATAATAAATTTTTATGAGTGATTCATTTCAAAACCATATACAGAAGTAGAAGCAATATAACATGACTATTCTATGATTTTTCTAATTCATTGAAAAGAATACATATATATATAATATTCTTATATGCTATATCACATGAGAGAAATTGCATGGGCACATCCCCTATGGGGGAGGGGGTAATTGAAGGAAATCTATCAATTGCTCCAATTGATGAAAAACTGAAGAACCACTAATTTCCTTCACAGCCAGCACAGCTATTTTATATTCACTAATATCACATCCCAAATTCTTAATTCCTGAAGTCAAACTGAAGCTATCCTATTTTTTTATGGTTAGTGAAACTATCCTTTAAAAAAAATGGGCAATAAATAAACACTTTGGCAACACCAATGAGTAACTCCACTGGCACCTCCATCCCATATAACTTCTAGTTGGAGAGTGAGGTTGTGGGTTCAAGGCCCATTGATGTGTGTGTAACTTACCAATAAAAAAAAAACTAAACACTTTGGCAACACCAATCATTAGCTGAATTCATTTCAAAATTATGGGTCAGGATCAAGTTATACATGGTGTAACTTTATGCAATCTTATACCACCTAATAACTTTTTATTGATATCATATTTTATAAATACTACCATTGGATTACATGTTCTCTATGTTCTTAACACAAAATCCAAATTTGGTGTCAATTGGATGTTATTTACTCTTCGATCTATAAACTCATCTTTAATTCATAATTTTAAAATACAAAAACTTAAAATTTAAAGATTTTATAGATGAGATAATTATTGATCTCTAATCATCTTGAAATTTTGCAAGCATAGAGGGTATAAGAAGAAAATATAATCCACCGGTGGATTTGTCAAATTTTGCATCCAATTAATAAAAATATTATGTGTTGTTCCATAGTGTTCATTGATATGCACACACACACACAAAACAAAACAAAACAAAAAAAAAAAACAAACAAAAAAAAAAAAAAAAAAACAATGTCAATAGAAGACAGCAAACTAATTACTAGCACCTTTACTTTCTTCAATTTTAAAGCCCTTCAAAGTCAACTATATTTCTATAAATAAATTAAATAAATAAAATCTCTTGGGCAAATAAATCAGCTAAACCCAGACATCGTAGAACCCTAATTAAGTTACTCTTGTACCACCATGCACAATTAAAAGGTTTGCAGATGGTGCTTACCACATCATCACCAGCTTTAATCTCCACCTGTGGAAGAACAATGAACCTAGAGTCCCGGCTGTCAGGAGTCCCCACTTTTCTCCGTCCAGATAAACTAGAACTCCTGTCTAGAGATGTCGACAAAGACCCACCTCTCAATCCACTGGAAATTGAAGGCGACCGAGATGATGGGGAAGATAACTTCGAAACCGTCCTCCTAATCCCACTGCTGCCACTACTATCCAATGACGTAGAAGTAATCCTCCTCGAAGACAAAGAAGATGAAACCGATAACGCCGGCTTAACCAAAGACTTCCTCACAGTCTCCTGCTTACTCACATTGGACCCAGTTGGTGTTGTTTTCGAACTCCGACCCACTGGTGAAACTGGAATTGACTTTCTAGTCTCTGAAACACTAGCTCGAGTCGAAGCCTTATTAACAACCGAAGGCAATGAACTCCTTCTAGGTTCCAGGAGAGACTGCCTCACTGATTCTGAACTCGAAGGACTAGCAGTCTTTTTGCCTGCAAGCAAACCAGCATTGCTTTGCCGCTTCTCAGGCAATCCTCCGGTGCTGTTTCGCCTTGCAGCCGGAATGGCATTCGCAGTTTTCAACGACGCACTTAAAGTCGGTTTCATCACACTCGAAGTAGGCCCGGGACCCATTTTGGAGTCCAATCTCTTCCTAACAGAAGCACTCGCCGCCGACACCTTCGCCGACGACGCTGCAACACTAGAAGTAGATTTCACAGTTTTCACAACCTTTTTCGCAGTTTCCGAAGCCGCAGAAGCCGAACTCTGTTTCTCTGAAACTCGGGGCTTTTCCACTGGATCTTCAACAGGTTGTACTGATGGTTCCTCCATTTTGAAACCTAACTACCTGATCCAACGACAGCCAAACAAGAAAAAGGTGAGGAAAATGAAGTGAATTTGTCACCAACGCCGTGTTTGGCTTGCGGGAAAAAGCAGGAAAGAAAAAGAAAAAGAAAAAGACTAAAGAGAAAGCCTGTAAATGTAATTATTTAGTTAGCCGAGCTGTCGTTTTCATTTCTTGGCCACAAAAAGCACAACATCTAAAATTTATTTCTCCAATTAAATGCAATTCAGCTGAAACTACATTTTCAAAAGAAAAAAAAATATATATATATATATATATATATATATATATATATATATATATATATATATATATATTAAAATAAAAATGATCTAGAGCTACTTACAAAGCAAAAAATTGAAAGATGTTGAAAAGCTTTCAGAACCGACAGCTTCGTTCTTGGAATAAAAAGATTTCACTGGGATCTACAAAAAATGCAGGTTTTTTAGCTTGAAATCCAAGCCTCCGCGCCGATCTAATTCAAAGAGAGAGAGAGAGAGAGAGAGCAAGAAGCACAATGTGAACGCAAATTTTAAAACTGAGACGGCGTGAAGAGAGAAGTAGAGGCTAGAGAAGAGTGTACCTGGATAGTGCTTTCAGATCTGGTGAGGCAGAGAACAGAGAAGCATTTCTAGGGCGGAGAAATCATTGGAAATTTCGCGGCGTGAAAGAAGAAAAGCAAAAGTCAGAGAGAGAGAGAGTGAGTGAGTGAGTGAGTATGAGAGTGTGTGTCGGAGGCAATGAGCTAAAGAAAAGTTGGGAAAGGTAGCTAAAGGACAATGAGGAATGGGATTAAATTATATATGAAAAGGTTTCTGGAATCTGGATGAAAAAAACAAAAACTTAATAAAATAATTTGACGAATATGGAAAATGGCGGAAACAGTGTCCGCTTGGCGTTTAAAATTGCTGTTTTCTGAGACTTAGATGGATGAGTTTGAAATTTGAACCCGAATGAACTCCAGCTCACATCACATCAGTTAACCCGGGTTCGGCTGGGACTTGGGACTTGGGACACATAACCCAGGATTTAGGAAAGTTTATAAAATGAGTTAAAAAAATATTAAATTATAAATTACACCCTTTTAACATTTATCAAATTTCAATTTAGTATTCTAAATGAGAGTTTTAATTTAATTCTCTAACTATAACTATAGGTTTATTTCAATTCATTTCTTCTTCTATTAAACTCCGTCCAAATTAAACTTTTAAACCCACATTATTTATATTTTTTTCAAATTTACTCTTAACTCTCTTTTTTTTATTTTTTCTTTCTTTTTCTCTTCCATCATTGACTTTATGATGGTGCCATCCAAGTAATAATTGCCATTGAAATGTTGGATTATCAGACAACTGGTTTATCATCATAATGTTATCTTAAAATGGTATTAAAAACATTTTCCTATTATTTTAGCTTGCATGAGAAATTATTAATATATCATGTAATTTTGTACAATTATATTAACAATAACTTTTCATTCACAGCATGAATATTATGTAGAAAAACTAGAAAATCGATGATTCACAAAATGAAAGGCACACCCATCCACCAGTTAAAAAAAGAAAAATTCATAATCCATATGCTTCAAATACTAAAAATATAAGAAAAAAATGTCTTTGGAACACAACAACAAATATAAAAGGACAGAGTTTAGCTACAAACTAAGTTTGTAACCAGCTCATTACAACCTACTACATGTCAATTAATAAAGATCATCCACTTGTATTTTAGTCACATGATCTATTTAACAAGTCATGTGACTTCTTTAAATAATATATGTGGATGGTCTTATAATCTGTCACATAATGAGTTGTAGTAAACAGGCTACAAACAAACCTTGTCCAATATAAAATACTTTTAAAATTGTTAATGTGCTTCCATATCCAAATTAGGGACATTCATGTTCTACTATATATCCATGATTCAAATATAATAACAAATATTAGTTTATAGCACAATACAAAGTTAAACCATTCATTTATAATTCTCATGTCACTTTGTTTTTGTGGGGGAAGGGATATCATGGAAAATGTTTGACACCTTTAAAAACATAAAATATTTTTATGTATTTTTGGATTATTTTTTGTTGACCAAGATTTTCAATTACACCAAATATACCTAAAGATGCAAATTATTATTTTTATAAATTATCTGATACCAAAACAAAGAGAACTTATAAGAATAGTATGTTAATCAATTCCTTATAACGATACTAAAATCGATGAACCTGCAACTAACAAAAATAATATAAATAATAATAATAGTTTAAGTGCAAGACAATCATAGTCGTTACCTGGATCACATTTTATGGATCCCCATCACCCAATCATACTAGATTTACATTTTTAAATTTATTTTATTTAATTCATTAACGAAAATGGCTAAATGCGAAGTATAACCCTTATAAATGGTTGGGGGATTGAAAATATAACGATGATAGAAAATCAAAATGAAATAAAAGACTGTTGTTTTTCATATTTGATAAAAAGGATAAAAAGGTGGAGGAAAAGAAAATATATATAACTTTATCTTGTTTGGCTAGAAGCTAAAAAATGAAGGAAATAAATAATAATTTTGTGTTAATTATTATGCCTTATTCTACACTACACTATTTTTTATTATTTTCCTAAAACTTTAAAAAATTATTACAATAAGGACAAAAACTTAGCTGTATTCTCTCGCCCTAATATTTATTTATTTATTTTGGGATTAAATTTGGGGACTCCGATGAAAAATGACACACATCATTGTTTCCCATCCTCCCATTTGTCTTTGGTATAAAAAATATCTAACAAATGAAAAAAGGCATATAATAATGTTCATCTAAAGTCTGCTACCCAACGGACCCGCATTGAGAAAAAGCGAAGTAATGAGTCCGCCTTGAGAAAAAGCGGAGTAATGAGTAATATAAAGCATCTCTCTCTCTTTATTTTTTTTGCTGAAACTCTCTCTCTCTATTGATATTTGATACAGTGAGTACTTTATTTATTCCTATTTCCATTCAAAAAGAAAAAGCAACAAGCAAAGCAAAGCGAAGAACTTTCTCATTTCCCATTTTTCTCAGAACATTGACCAATGGCAAACGAGAAGCCTCTGAGGAAAATATCTGAGGCGTTCAAGGAGCTCGAGGCCACCGTGAATTCCCAAACTCCAGACATTGAAGTGGAGGTCGCGCCTTTCTCTCGCGCTTGCTCTCTCATCTCGCCTCTCTTTGGCTGCTTGGGCATCGCTTTCAAGTTCGCCGAGATTGACTACGTCGCCAAGGTACAGTCTGGAAAATTTTGACTTGTATTCATGATTTAACATTTTAGGTTTTTGGTTTTAATGGATGATGAAATAACAGGTGAAGGATCTGGGAGAGGCATCGAAGTCGATCGGGACTTTGCAGGCTCTGCTTGAGCGAGATATAGAGGCGAACACTATAAAGAAAGCTGGTTCTCATTCGAGAAACCTCTTGCGAGTGAAACGCGGGATCGACATGGTCAGAGTACTCTTTGAACAAATACTAGTTACAGAGTATGTATTTCCAACAAATCCTTCGCATAGCTTTTTGCTGTATTCAATTGCATGATAGAGCGTGTTTGATTTGCATAAATATCAACCTGATTATATACTATGTAACTATTGAATTTATCAAAATTTATAATGCTTTGTTTGGGTATATGAGGTTGGAGGTTGATGCGAAATGTGATTTTGAAGCTTGCAATGCTAAATATTTGACTGGTTTTATAATTGGGATTACTATGATTAAATATTCATTTTTGTTTTTCAAATTTGTTGTCAGAGGAGTATGAGTGTGTTTTAAAAAGTATGTTATGTAAAAGAATAACAAAAGTGAGGCTTTAAAAAACTGGATAAGAAAAAAAAAGTTGGCATTTTATGCTAAAACAAACAAACATATAGAGTTGAAAATTTCACTTCAGAAGTATTATATTATAAGACTTGCAATGATAAATATCTGATCTGTTGTGGTAACCATGGATTCTGGTAAAATAACCTTGTCAAGGACTGAGGAGTTAGGAGAGGTGTTATTGTGTCTCGAGGGTACTCCATACTTAGACATATGAAAATGGATCAGTGGTGCTTTATTTGGGTTGCTTTATGGTGGCAAGGTAAATAGTGCAATTGAAGATTAGACATTTTTTTGGCTGTCAAGGATTAAAAAGATAAAGGTAATTTCATTGTTTAAAATACTGAGGGACAATGGAGATGAAGTATTTTCTTGGAAGGTGGTTTAGCAATCTTGTGCACCTTCTATGAAATTGTTTGTGAGTTGGCAAGGGAATTTTGGAGGAATCAAAATTAAGGATTTCGTTTGTAGTCCTGTTATGCTTAAAGTTGTGTCTATAGGAGTATATTTTTTGAAATGCTGTCATGCTTAGCTATGGTATTGGGTCAAAGTTGGATTTGGACAAACGAGGGCAAAAGGGTCGACTCAAGTGCTTAGCTATTTTATTGGGTTGATTCAAGTGCTAAATGGATGACATGGGCTTTAGGTAGTCTAAGATTCAGATCTTACCTAGCAATAAAAAGAAGATGCCAATTCAGCTTCCAACTGAACTAATTGGTTAAGAATTATCTGCATTATATAGAAATTATTTGTTTTTTTACCAGAATATAGGTAAATCATAAGCAAAGAGTTAGAGTACTCCTTTTGAGGTGAGTTTGGAACTAACTTATCAAAAAAAGAGAGCAATGAGCTACTATTTTCCCCTGACCTCTTTTATGGTGGAGTGGTTTCCTTCTTCTTTTTTGTGTGTGCTTATGCCTTGACAGGGTTTAAGCTTATTCTGATGTCATATCAAACTCGTCCATGCAATTATATCACCTATTTTCTGTGGTTGTAGCATTGGACTACACACTTATAAAAAAGAAGTTATCATTGGACTACATGCATACTTATTAGTTTAACTAGTCTGGCATAACCAACTTTCCCGGATAGTGAAGGTGTGAGGTTAACCCCTACTAATTTACTAAATCAAAGCACCTCTTCTTATAAAAGCAAGGTGGAGAGGTTCAAGACCCACAAGATGTGTGTTTATTTACCAAGAAAAAAAATTCATAGATATTACCAAACCTTCCATGAAGTTTAATCTCAGTGTGATCTACCTTTCTTGGTTTTTGTCCCACTTAAAGTAATTCAAAGTACCCTTTCCTTCTGTTTAAGGTATTAATTAATTTAACCATTTTTTTTTTTGGGGGGGAGGGGGGGGATATCATTCTTGTGATTCAATTAATTAAGGAGGCCTAATTATAACTTATGTGTATCATATTAATAACTTCCGTTGATGTTTTAGTCGTTGGTATAACTTTATACACAGTGCATAAGGGTCCCCCGCTTTTGCGGGGTCCGGGAGAGGCAGTTGGTAGGTAGTCTTTCTCAGTTGATTTTTGTGGGTCTGCGGGGTCTCAGTTGTTGGTAAAAAAGTTGGAAATAGAAATGCCTTCCTCTTGAAGATTTCATTTTGTCCGGATAGAAAAATTATTCTAACAGTACATCAAAGCAAGTAGAGCTTGTAATGCTTTAAACTTTGTTGCCAAATGCCTTAATCTTGAAAATATATCTTTGCCCAAATGGGCTACCTGTAAGAGATTAGCCATAAAAAGCTAATGTACCAAGAAACGGATAATTGATTTTTTTTCCCCTAGAAATTCAGAAATTTGTTACAAGTATTAACCTGATTGATCTTGATGCTTAAATTGATGTAATGTGTTAATTTAATAGACAAAGCTAACAGTTCTTGATTATATCATATGGCAGTGGAAATTCCCTGAAGGATCCAGCTTCCAAGGCTTATGCACAGGTATTTGCTCCCCATCATGGGTGGGCTATCAGGAAAGCCGTAGGTGCAGGAATGTATGCCCTTCCTACAAAGGCACAGCTATTGCAGAAGCTCAATGAAGATGGTGAGTTCATGAAGCAATTCGAACAATTGTTCAGTTACAAATCTCCAAAAAGTTTTTTATTTATTTTGAATGCATGCCTGTTCACATGCTTTTAGTATTTGAATCAATTTTCTGAATTGTTTTGAACAGTTCATACCCATATGACTTATATTACCTTTTGATTGTTCCAAAACCTTTGGGGTCGGTGGGTAGTGTCTCACATTGTTGAGGAGTGACTAAAGAATATGGGCTATTAAATCAAACCAAATTGTACTTACATCCTTAATGTCGATAAATGAGGCTTGTCTGAGCAACAAAAGAAAAAGTAAGGGGTTGGAGCCAGCTGGCACGGAAAAGCTTGTGCTGTTTAATTTCTTATTTCTTGTCTTTTAAATTTATGGTATCACTAATGGCATGTTAATTTGCCTTATGTTACTTTCAGAGCCGTCGGCAAGGACTCAGATGCAAAGTTACATTGCTGCATCAGCTCCTGTAATCCTGTACATTGACAAACTCTACCTTTCAAGAGGATTGGGTGTAGATTGGTAAACACAAGTTGTTACGTGACTAATATATATTCGACATAATCAATTTTTGTCAATTGGAATAAGCTCGATGTTATGAATTTCTATCAAATATCACGAAGTTATTGTATATCATGATAATCGTTATGGGAGTCGGTGTGGGATCCGTAGAATAGTGGGTCAACTTTAACTATCCCACAAAATGACTTATAAATTGGAGATGCTCTAAATTGAATATTTTTGAGAATGAGCAATTGGTTTGTTTATTGTTTGATCAAGTCAGGGCGCCTAGCGTATAGATTTCGATCTAATTTTGCTGTTTGAAAAATGTCCGAGGATACACTTTTAAATATATCCCTTTCTATGGCCTTTTTGGTCATGCGAATTTAACTAAAATGATGCCCATAGTACAATTCTTCACTATATTTGTTAAAAAAAAAATGCGTATAGCTGATCTAGACAACATTAGTGGATTTAGAATTTTGTGACAAAGTGGACCAAACTTTTCTCACATGCAGCCATTAGCTACTAGTTGCATGAAGTTGTTTTATATTTTCCTTGTCCTTTGCAACTTATCTATACTATATATAAAACAGAAACTTTTTTTTACTTTTTATTGACTTCCTAATAATTTGACATATCAACTTTTAAGCTCTCACAATTTTTCACATCATCACTATTTTTTTTAATAATTTTTTTCTATCACTTTTCACTCGATGATACTCTCTCTCTCTCTCTCAAGTTGAAACTCTCTAAACTCTACGTTTCTCCACAGACAGCCATATCTGATGAAATGCAAATTATGAAACATATATAAGCAAGCACGACCCCCACCAAAAGACGAACCTAAGTGAAACACGACTCCTTTGGGTTGGCAATGATGGAAATCCTTCTTTGAAACTGAGAACACAAATATGTTTCCATCAAAAAGTTACACTATCCCCAAAACTAAGAACCCAATTCTTTTGCCAATAAGAGCTCCAATGGAAACAGAGGAAAGAACTGATCTTTGAACAAGAATCCAATTCCTTTTCCAATAAAAGCTCCAATGAAAACATAGCAAAGAACTAATCTTTGATTAAAATTTCAAATGTTCTAGCGATGGGTGGGGTTTTCCTTTTTTTCTTTTTTTTTTCTTTACCAATTCAAACAATCTTAGCGAGATTATCTCTCACCCAAAAGAGCAGCTACACCACCTGGAATTCAAATGTTGAAATAAAGAATAAAAATTTGCAAGCCAAAGGAGGTGTTCGGTGCGTGGAGTTGTGGGAAAAGGCTCGATTCATACATCTCAATCATTCCCAATGTGTTTGATGAAATGTCTAAGTTAAACCCTCCACCTCCAAAACTCATAACATTACTTTGCAACAACAAAGCAAATCCCATATCAATTACATAGGATTATGCCGATATTTTCTTTGGATTTTACCTAAATTGAGTGGCATAAAACTACTCAACTGACTTTGTAAGTAAACACTTCCATAAATGAGTTTATTTTCCTATACTATCAGTTGTAAACGTTGTATAGAGTTAGACTATTTTTCAGTAAATTTGGGTAAAGATTGAAGTATATTTTCCTTGCTCAGAAAAGTTAACATCACCTTGAAAGTGTTATGCTTATATTTTCATAAAAGTTGAACCCAATCAATGAGATAAAAACCTAGACACTGATAATTAAAAGGGTGCTTACATGTTGTATTTGAGATAGGTAAAGAAGTTATAGTTTATCTTAGACGAATGATGTCAAGCTTTAGAAGTTCATTTGTAGAGTGTTAAGCAACCAGTCAATCAGGTACGGTGTTAACAAATAACAATTAATAGAGAACTCATGTTGCTAAATGTAATTGGAGTAATTTTCAACATAGAAATACTCATGGTAAGGTATGGATAGTATGCTATGGCAATATATAGTTGGTTCTATAAATATGAATATAAAAAACCATAGGATGAAACTGAGAGCTCAATGTTTGTCATGTAAACCACGTAAATGTAGAAGATGAAACTGAGAGTGAATAGAAATTGGTTTCACCAACCTCTTATGTTTTTTTAATATGAATTAGTGCATATATTTTGTTATATGTCCAGCTTATGTTTGCGCATGAGCATTCACCCTGTCTTAGAAACCAAAAAAAAAAAAAAAAAAAAAAACAAAACAAAAGTTTGCGGATAAAAGAACAAAAAATGATGGTTTTAGAATGAATAGTTAAATACTATACAACTAATGAATGAGATAATTTGATTTTTTGGGATACGATGGATCAAAAATTTGTGAGAGAGTAACAATTTGATTGGAAATATTACTACAAATCTTTTTTTTTTTCTTTATATCTTATTTTAAAAAAAGTTTCCATGCATCACACCGATTTGCAATTAATTCAATCAATTAATTTCACCAATAGGTTTGAGCTAAAAAAAAAAGTCACTAATCACAACCAATCACCAATAAGAGAAGGTACAAGATTGTGTTATCACCTACAGGCTACAGTACGCAAAATTCGATGTCAAATCATGAAAGTAAGAATTGCTTTACAAAAAATTGTCATTTATTTAGCAACAAAACAAAAAATTGTCATTTTATTTTTTTCCTATTTAAAAAAAGAAAAAAATTCATTTTTTTCCTAAGCTAAAGGCAAAGTGGATGACCATTGACAAAAGTAAGTAAGAGATACATCAAGAGATTGGCCTCAAAGCCAAGGATTTTGTCTACCCCTTTGAGCACTTTTAACAGCATGAGGAAGGTCCAGTAAAACAATTAAACCATGTACTACGTTATTTGCTGCCCAATGTCCCAACTCATGTGCCACCTTGTTTATCTAACGAAAAAGGCAATGATAAAGCAAGTTTTCCACCTTTTGGATTCCGTTAAACTCTTGGCTACTTTTGGTACGGTGATATTGCTGATGAGATGTACCACACTTGTGGCTTGACATTACTAGTTAAAAAAAAAAATCATATAAAAGAAAAGTTAATAAAATAAAATAAATAAATTCATTAGCAAGCACAAGGTACTATAACTTTTTTATTTTGTTGCTAAAATACAAAAATTGTATGTGAAGTTTTAACTAATGATATAAATTATCAAGACTTTTTGAAAATATTTGATTTGCCCATGAGTGTAGATAACACTTAACACCGTTTGTTTATTTTTACCAAAAAAATTACAAAATTTTAGAACTGCTAAGGTGGTAAATTGTTATTGATGTATAATAAAATGATGATCACCCGCGATGGTAAAGCCATGTCAAACCCCTCACTTTACGGGTTTGAGGTTGGAGGTTTGATTTTTGGCACACCCTATCAATGCACGGATGATCCCACGCCATGTGTCCTAAAGTTTAAGTACGGTGAAGGTATGTGAACACATCAGTGAACTCCATTTTTTATTATAACAAAAAATAAAGTGATGTTGACTTAAAAGTGATGTTGCACTAATCATAATCTATCATTTCAACAGTTGTGAAATTTGTTGTTTTGTATCATAGTTCTAGAAATAAAAGTCTCTCATCAATGTTTTAGTTTATTTAAGACCACAAATTAAATATTAGGAAAAAGTACACAAACGATGTTAAGTACTATCTGCACATGGGGCTAACTAGATATTTTCAAAAAATCTTGACATTTTATGTTATTAGCTCAATCCTCATGAACAATTTTTATATTTTACAAAAAAAAAAAAAAAAAAGTTATAGTACTTGTGCTTGCTCTCGCTAATGATTTTTTTTTTTGAACTAGTGGTAATGTGATATATTCATATTTAGTCATTTGGCCTAAACACTTTTATACAAATAAAATGTGTAAGTTTTATCAAATATTTTACAACATAAAATTATAATAGAATCAACATAATTAAAATAATAAATATTAAATTACTCAAAGTTTAGTTATTTGAAACAATCAAAACTTTTAAGACTGTGACACAATATATTTCACAACAAATTTCACAACCGTTAAAATGACAATTTTTTATTAGTTCTCATTTGAATCCACAATTATATCATTTTTTATACCATTCACAATTTGATACATAAAAAAATATGATTTATTTATTTATTTATAAATTTTGTGTACTTAAAACCAAACAATATAGCATATGCCGTTTTTATTTTTGTCTGAATATACAGCATATGATGTTAAAAGAGATCTGGACTCTGGACTGTATTATAGTTAACATTCATCAAATCATACTTTCTGTGCCGTTATTTTCAGTTCTCCCAGGTTCAACGCAAAACCCTGTGTCCCTGTGATAGTTACTCCTCCATTCAAAACTCACACTCTCTCTCACACAAACTCAAATTAAATGCTTTCCAAAACCCTAATTCCTTAGCCAAGCCAGCACCAAAAAAAACACACGCAGATAACCTAAAAATAAAAAAATCAAAGTAAAATTCCCTCTAATGGAGGACCCAGAGGGAGTTCTCAGCTTCGACTTCGAAGGCGGCCTCGATGCCGGTCCCACTTCCATCGCCGCCAATCCCGCCACCACCTCCGGACCCCACCTAATCCAACCCGATTCCGCCGCAAACAACAACAACAACAACAACGCCAACGCCCACGCCCATTCCGTGGGCCCCACTGCCATAACAGTAGCAGGAGGTGGTGGAGGTGGAGGTGGAGGTGGAGGTGGAGGAGGAGGAGGGGAGCCTGGGATGGGAGATATTGGGATGCGGCGGCGGAGCTTTCGGCAGACGGTGTGTCGTCACTGGTTGCGGAGTCTGTGTATGAAAGGCGAGGCCTGTGGATTCCTCCACCAATACGACAAGTCGCGGATGCCCGTCTGCCGCTTCTTCCGCCTCTACGGCGAGTGCCGCGAGCAGGACTGTGTGTACAAGCACACCAACGAAGATATCAAGGAGTGTAACATGTATGTATCATGTATGTATTTTTTTTTTTTATGTGTTAGGTTTTTTATACTACTTTACTTTAAGCTGTTGTTTTGTGGATATGGGGGATTCATATAGTTTGTGATGTTAATTGAGGTGGTGGGTAGGTTTTAATTTTGATTTTTGTGGTTAGAAATGTAGCTAATGTTTAAATGAATAATGGGATTGCTATTGATCTTAGTTAGATGGAGGAGCACATAATTCAAAGAATGAAATGAGCTTATATACATATCATTTAATTAAGTAACAAAGAGTTTGAGCTCGGATAGAATAAAATGGCGGCCGACCCTGACTAATTTGTTGAGATCCATAGCCAGCCCCAAAATTTTTGGGAGTATATATATATATAGTAGGAGTGAAATTTGTACCATAAAAAGTGGGGGAGGGGAGTTGCAAGAATGTGTATGCTTGTCTTATTAGAATTTTTTGTTGATTGTTGTTTTATGGTTTCCAGTGTATATACTGCAGTCTGATTGTGAATTCGTATAGAAACTTAATCAATGGAAATCTTTGTTTTGCAAAAATGGATATGCTACATGTTAATTTCTTTTCCTGGATTAATTTTGTATATTGTGTTGAGACAAAGCATCGGTATTATAACAAGAGCATGGAAGTTGTTTACTTAATTGGGGTATTCTTTAACTGCAGGTACAAGTTGGGTTTTTGTCCAAATGGTCCTGATTGTCGGTATAGGCATGCAAAAATGCCCGGGCCTCCACCTCCTATCGAAGAGGTCCTTCAGAAGATTCAGCATTTGAATTCTTATAATTACAACCCTTCAAACAAATTTTATCAACAACGGAATGCTAATTTCTCCCAACAAGCAGAAAAATCTCAGTTTCCACAAGGTCCCAATACTGTCAATCAAGGTGTGGTTGGAAGATCATCAACGAATGAGTCTGCTAATGTCCAGCAGCAGCAACAGTCCCAACAGCAGGTCAGCCAGAACCAGATACAAAATCTTCCAAACGGCCTGCCTAACCAGACAAACAGAACTTCTACACCTTTGCCTCAAGGAATATCTAGGTGTGTTCAGAGATCTGAGGTCTTTAATTAGGTTTTGTAAAACAGTTTTTGTATATTTATACGGGCATTGTCATGAAGGGCTCATCATTCAACCAATAATTGCCCAAAAGAATTCTGTCCATGTTTAACAGCTGTAATCAGCCTCCCTTAAGCTTATGTTAGTTAATTTAGATTTTTATACACATTTTATGTTGTACTGTTATCATTTTTCACCATTATATGTATGGATTTACTTCTCATTTTATGGAGTGTACTTAATCATTATAATTTTTTAGCTACTTCCGTAAACAGATATAGATTCATTCTTCGTACCTGGTCCAACTTCACAACCCTTCGCGGGTTGGTCAGAAGTAAGTCTGCTTGGGGCATCTAAAAGTAAAGTAAACACCATTTGATGTGTGGATTTGCTTCTCATCTTATGCAGTGTTGTACTTCATCATTATAATTTTTGTTTGCTATGGATTTTTTTTGGTTTGTTTTTTGGATAAGTTGCTGGGGATGTCTAAAAGAAAAGTAACAACTTTGGTAACTCCATGATAAGTTCCTGGCCCAAAGTTTGCTTAGAGACTTGGAATGGTCTTTTTCTGTGGATTTCCTCTTCTTTTTTTTTTTTTTTTTTAATATTTATTTTTTATAGAAAAAAAGAAAGAAAAAAGTGATTAGCAACACTGATATGAAGGTAAGCAGAAGTTTCTATTTTGATAAGTGAAGGTGAGCAGAGTTTAAAAGTTTTGTGATTAATTTGCTATCATCTGAGAAATCTTATATTTTGTGAAGTGGAATATGTTGTTTTAAGGTCGATAGAGCTATATTTCAAGTAGTAGTTACAGCATATGCCTTGAGTATTTCATCTTAGTGATGCTCATGGAAGATGCCTTCACTTCTTATCAGCTGCTTTTATGCCTCGATTGCTGGGGCTGACACCTTTTGAGTGCCTTAATGTCTTTCCTTGTGGTTAAATGCTTGCTGATGGGAATTATATTTAATTTCAGGCAGGTTACATCATAAATGGATCGGCCACAGGTTAATGTTTGATATCAGTAATATATCAAACTTCAGCTGAAATGTGGAACTTCTTGTTGAATCTATATTCTCTTTTCCTTTTCTGTTTTTTTAGCTTATTTATTATGAGTTTCATGCAATGGTCTTTAGACTTGTTGAGCTTTTCTTTGGTTTATTATTTGATTGGGCTCGGGTTGGGGGCCTTACTCCCATGAATTCCCTTGCTGATTTTGTAGCATCTTTATGTTTCACCTGTATTCCTTCTCCAGGTTCCTTGTAATTTCCTCCTGCTAGGTGCATATTTTATGCACTTAGTAGGTGTTTTGTTTCTTCATTAAAAGTTCTCATTACTTATCAAAAAAAAAAATGGTCTTTAGACCAAAAAGCATCTCGTCTTCCCATAAATAAGTGGTGGGGGGTGAGGTCACGTGTTCAATCCCATATGAGCATGTGAGTTATATTTACCTATATCAAAAAAGTGTCTTATGTGCTTGGGTTCATTCTTTACTCTTTAGCATTTTTAATGTATGTTCATACCTGGACATGTACATATGTGCATATATGCATTTGTGTGTTTGTGTGTGTATAGTATGTAGAATAAATAACCTTTAAATTTTAGATTAGGGTTAAAGCCACCAAGGACTGTGTTACGCACGCTAAAAAGTTATATTGATTCGTCTAATTTCTGGCACCTAATTTCACTAGATCTAGGATCAGATCAATAACACGTGTATAAAATTGATTTTGTTCGATTTTATTGAGTTTTGCTAATAATGCTTGACAAGATTTGCACTTTTCTATACTCTAGAACATATTGTTATTCTCATTTTACATCATAATATGTTTCTACATAGAATGAAGAGAATTTACTTGTTAGCATGTGGTAAATCAACTGTGGGACTTAGATTACTAATTTAAGTAGTTTAAGGGAAGATGAAAGATCTTTTGCAAGAGTGAATCTTTATCCCTAAACATGTGATTTTGTAAACTTTAGTAATTAAAGGAGTCTCAATTGAATATCAGACAAAAAGGGTTTCGAATGGATCTATGAGATGATTAATGACAGGCTTGATGGAGATCTAATAGGTGCTACCACCCTTTCATTCTTTGTTCCCTTCTTGCGTCTTTTAGGGAAAATCTCACATAGAATGGGCTTGAGGCTTGATTGTTCACTATTTTTTTTTCTTATGCTGCTGTTTTTTTTAGTCTGCTCTGTGTTGGTTGAGATTAGGGGTTTGTATTGCATGGGGAAGGAATAATTAAGGTACTATTTTAATGTAATTCTATAGGTTGAATTGGGTTCTTTCTTTGTGGGTTGATTACTAGGGAATTTATTATGGAGGATGCTGTCTGATAACATTCTTTTTATAGAATCAATAAAACTATAAGACGTAATTGCTTACTGTTCTTTAGAGATTCTTCAGAATATAGATTTCCAAGATTGACGAGGCAAGGACATTGAGATTGCAATTTTATTGATTATTGAATAGGAATGAGGGAATAACTAAAGTTTTTGATAAGAGATACCCAAGGATGATTATATTTAGGTGTGAGTGATGAATAAAGTTGGTAGTGGGTCTTTCTGCTGTTTAATTTTATTATTTATGTCCAATTGCCTGGGAAAGTTTATCAGACTAGAAAAGTTGTAATACGTTGTTTTTTCCTTGGCAATATAGATATGTAAATGTTGAGAGGGGTTAGTGTCAAGTTTCGAAAGAAGAAAATATAATTGATACATCCATAGGATGTAGAGTGTGCCATCGGCCTTTGTAGTCAAGTGATATTCTACTAGAAAAAAGAAGAAAAAACCCCCCAAATGCTATCAATTGAGTTGAAGTGATGAAGAGCGTATTTTATTTGGACGTGGATGATTACGCACCTTGCAGACTCTGTTTGTGTACATGTTTCTTTGGGCTAAAATTTGGCATCCTGTGGAGGATTTTGGCGCTTTGCACTTTTTGAGAATTCTTTTTAAAGGAGGTCTTGTAGATTGTTAGACATTGATGCTGTTCCTCTTATTTAGCAGCGAAATAAAATTCATTTTCTGCAAAATACTGCCAGTGAGCCTTGGCTCAAATGACACTTTTTTTCTGACACAAATTTGGATGGAGCATGGAACAAGATCCTTTCCATTTCACTTGAAATGGATGAAGACAATCCATTTCATGGTTAAGATTTTATTTTCTGAATCTAACAGTATTTAACAGAGAGTATGACTTCAGAAAGAATAGAATGACGGAAAAGAATACAAGTGGCCGACCCTGACTAATATGTTGAGGATTCATAGTCGACCCCAAAAATCTTGAGACTAAGGCTTGGTTGTTGTTTTATTTCTTGAAGAATGCTATTGGTCAAAATGATCATTTTGAGAGAGGGATTTTTTTTTCCTGATTAGGGAGTTTGGATGACAATAGAATTGGGGTTCTAGATGGCTTTGTCATGCATCTTATAGAAACTAGTGGCACTTTGTTATCACTCTTGGTTGCAAAATATGTTGGTTAATTTGGTTGTATGGATATGATGTCAGTGGCATTTTGTGGTTCTCTCTTAAAAAGATTATCCAAAATTTGTGGTAATATTAGGTACCATTACCATGATGCAGCCAATGAGCTTTAGCTCAAATGAGATATTCTCCACATGTAGAAAACATGGCATAGGGTAAAGTCATGGGTTCAAACCATACTTGGTCTGAATATAACTTACCAATAAAAAAACACAGTTATCACAACACAATAAATATGAGGCAAGAGATTTTTCCAGCAAGTTTTGTTTCTAAGCATCACCAGTATCCTGCTAAATTTCCAAGTATCTCACTTCCTTACTTTTGTATGAGTATATACTTTTGTAATATTAACAATTTCTTTTGGCCTTGCTGAATGTTCTAGTTTACTCTACACTCCAATGTGTCTAATGTTTTAAATCACGTGTAATTTGATGGGCCATCTAGCTATAATTGGGAATAGGTTGGACCATTGGTGTGATGGCAAAATGCTTCCGCCCAAGCGATATATCGCAGGTTCAAGTCCAGGAATCAGCCTCTCCAAAATTGGGGGGGTAAGGCTAAGGACCAACCACCTCACCTAGACCCCTTAGAAGTGGAAGTCTTGTACACTGGGTACGGCCTTTTACTAGCTATAATTGGAAAATATGTCTTTTGTGGTTAGCATACTTGTTTATGTTAGTTGGCCATATGCCATCTAGCTATTGTTATGAACCATATACCTCTATGCCTTTTTTATTGGTCTTGAGGCCATGCTGTATTACGATGTAAGTTAGAGATTGAATGCTGGATCAAGGTACTAGAAGGATTTTTCTTGATGTTTATTAACAGTCAATTTTGTAACTGTTGATATCTGATTAGATTTTAAGTTTAATGGCTGTTATTATTTTCTTTCCTGAAGTACCTGTTTGTTTATATAGATTGGATATTATGAATTTGGATCTAATTTATTTTCAAACATGAAATCTCAGGTATTTTATTGTTAAAAGTTGCAACCGTGAAAATTTGGAATTATCTGTACAACAAGGGGTATGGGCAACTCAAAGAAGCAACGAAGCTAAACTGAATGAAGCTTTTGACAACACTGAAAATGTCATTTTGATTTTCTCAGTCAACCGGACTCGACATTTCCAGGTAGATTTCAGATTTAATATCCTACAAGGGCTATTTAATCTGTGCTCTAGATCTCTGTGTTTCTCAATGATTACATACTAGGTTTTAAATTCCATCTGGTCGGTTTGAGTCTCAGTTTGTCTGTTTGAGATAAATGCAAAGTCCTGCATGTTTTGTCAGGGTTGTGCAAAGATGATATCCAGGATTGGTGGGTCTGTTGGTGGGGGCAACTGGAAATATGCGCATGGAACTGCACATTATGGGCGGAATTTCTCTGTCAAATGGTTAAAGGTACCTTTTATTTTATTTTTTTTCTTAATGGTACTAATTTTTTTCACACTTTTTCCCAAAAAGTTATGTAATATTTCTCTTGGTTCCAAAAATTCTTATGCTGAAAATGGTGATAAAAACCAGGATCCTGACGAGGCTTCTGTACACGGAATAGGATCCTCTCCATTTGAAATGAAATGGAGAGAGTCCATTTTATGGTTCAGATTAAATTTTACAGATCTAACAGTGTACAGTTTGCCACATCATTTAAAATTTTAAATGATGTGGCAGTATGTACACTGTTAGATTCATGAGATAAAATCTGAAGCATGAAATGGACAAATGGAGAGGTTTCCAAATGGAGAGGATCATATTCCTTTGTACACCCCATCAAATGACCCAAGTGTTATTTTAATTTTAATTTTTTGTTTTGTTTTGTTTTTTCTTTCCTTGGAGATTCTTGTTAAAGATCAATGCGTTTGATTTGAGAAATGTAATAATGTTTTATTCAAGGAGCTTCCATGATATGCTTTACATTTACCAGAGCTGGTTTTTCGAAGCTTCTAAAGAAAAGGAAAATCTGTGTGGGATGTCTGAACTTTTGGCATTTTGTTTGAAATTATATTTGAAGTCACTATCCTAATTTGGACACCAGGCAAAGAAAATGGAGCAGAAAACCGAATAAGCTGCATGTGTTAATTGCTTTATCTAAGTGGTACAAATAAAACTTGTCACGGCTAATTGCAATTTATTATTTGCAGTTATGTGAACTGTCCTTCCACAAAACTCGCCATCTAAGGAATCCATACAATGAGAACTTACCAGTGAAGGTATTATTTGGACCTTTTTTTTTTAAAGCTGACTTATGGCTATAATGAGAGTTGTTTTCTGTTCTTTTTGCTGCTGCTGCTGCTGTTTTTTTTTTTGTTTGTCTTCTTTGCCTTCTTTTTTCGTCTACCTGTTTTCTTTTACTGCTTGAACCATGATCAGGTTTGAGCTAGGCCAAACTATAGAGATAGGTGCATCATCTTGGCTTGACCCTGGTTGTACCCAGCCTCACATGGAGATATGAGTTAGTAAATTGATTCTCACCTGACCTTCTAGGCCCACAACACATGCACAGAGAGACACACAAACAGATGCTAGGAAACACATACACATACACAGGATATGGTACAACACGATATGGACACGGTTATACGATAATTCTTGAAAAATTAGGATACAACATGGAGGGAGGCTATTAATTAGTTAGTAAAAAAAATTTGGGTGGATTTTATGTTAATTTTAGGTTTAAAAAATAAATGAGGGCTGATGTTGACCACAGAGGCAAATCTAGAGCCCCCACCTCTTTTACCAACCCTAACTACTCCCATAAAAAAATCTGGTGTTCTGGATCCAGAATCCTCGTCATACTGTGTTGAGCCCTAGAGCCCATCGCCGCTGCTTAAGGTGCAGAACTTGATCCTCTTGTTCTTCAAACGTTGCACTGCAATTCCAATCTCTAGGTTTTTGTTCTATCCCAGGATGTTTCCGATATGTGTCAGACACAGAGACACTGGGGTGTTTGCTGTGTCCGTGCTTCCTTGCACGTATAATGGATAAGCTAGTTACCCTGCCTTGTGGTGGATACTTGTAATGCCTTGAATTAAACAGACCAAAAAACCATGCTATTCAAAACATGTAGTAATACAAAGCTTCATTTTGGCCAAGAACCTTATAGCTCAACTGGTTGGTACCTCTTGGTTTCTCCAACGGAGACATCCAAGGTTCAAATCCCCCTTCTCCAATTATCAAATTGTCATTCATTTTGTAATCTATTTTTGATGTATAACAAAACCGAAACTCCACTGAAATTGAAGAATAGAAAAATAAAAAAACAACCTAGGATCCAACACCTAGGCTTGCTTGGAATCAACACCTAGGCTTGCTTGGAGTCAACACCAAGCAAGAAAGCACAACCTAGGAATCAGCACCTAGGGTTAACTGGAATCAATACCAGACTATTGAGAAATTTCAACGGAAATTTTATTAATCAAGCAAACTGTAAAAGCAAAACAATACTGAACCTTGGGTTCCTTTAATAGAGTTCCAAACTTATTATCCTAGTAGGAAAAGAAAGTAAAGAAAAAGAATGAAATTCCTAAACCAAGTAGGAAAAGAAAATATTGTTTAACCGATTACATAAACATAAACAAAATAATTCCTAGACATTAATTTATTAGGCCTTAGGCCCAACTAATAGCAGAATCCATCCATAAGGCCATGGGTTGGGTCGTCTTCTTCTTGCATTTTTGTCCATACATATACGTAATTGGAGGCCTATAACTTGTGTCCGCACCAGGTTTTCTTTCGCCTTTCACATTTTGTCAGCCTAAATCCCGCCCAACTAGTTTTCATGAAAGGGCATTGCAGAAACAGCTCTACGACTTCATCTTTCTCCATCATGATGCAAGTAAATAATATCCAATCTCTTTCTTTCCCTTATGATATCTTTTCTCTTCAGGAATGACAACCAGAGTTGCAATCTGAAGTTGGTTTTAAGACCAACCTGGATTGGATTAAACGGTTGGGTAATCAGTTCTGAATTTAGGACTGTAATTAGATTGAATAAGTCATTTGTTCAAACAGAGAGACCTCTATACTAAATAAGACTTATTAATAAAAGAAAACCAAAGGCCCATAACTGGGGCCCATACCTAACAAATCTAGAATTACTAAAAACCTTGGCTCTAGAATAACCAAATAAACATAAAATAAAATATAAAAACCTAGTTAACTACCAGGGACACTTATTCTTGGGCTTTGCCTTAACTTTAGGCTTCCAAAGTTGCTTCTCCAACCACATTATGGTTGCGTCATCACTTCTACTTGCAAAAGGGGAAATGGAAAAAATAATAGTTGCTTAAAACAGCAAAAAGGAAAATTTCTGCACTAAGAATTGGGAAATTGTACAGTTTTTTTACTGTTACTGACTTAACGAATGAGAATTTATACATACTAACAAGGTACCTTTGCCATTCTGATGGAACACTGTTAATTACCACTTGATCTTTTGACACATTAAGTGCCAACTGAATTTGTTGGAACCAAATCAGGTTCCTTCGTGTTGCAGATAGGTCATTATCCCACTAAGACAATTGGGGAACCTGTAAACTTTAAATCATTTTTTTTTTAATATGTAAATAAGTATTAAATTAAAGAGAAAAAGAGGGGCAGAGCTTTTTATGATTACCAGTAAACACATGACAAGTTGGAACGAAGGGCAAAGACTAAAATGCATAAAGGCCTTCAAGTTCCAATGCTATTGACAATTAAAACATAGAGTTTCAAAATCTGGTGCAGATAGCATCGGTGCACTTACTGGGTTATGGTGTTAGCATTGTTTGGACTCCCCTGGGTATGCCGTGGAGTGTGGAGGAGCTTCTAGCATGTTGGCAAGACAGATTTGGTAGAAGAGGTAGCATTGTGATTTGGAATGCGATCCTGCATTGTCTTATGCGGTGTCTTTGGTGTGAGAGGAATGCTAGGACTTTTGAAGGATGCGAAAAAGCCACTCCGGATCTTATTTAAAAAAAAGAAAAGAAAAAAAAAAGCCAATCCTGATTTTCGTCCTCACTCTCTATGAGTAGATGAATGCTTCCAGTTTATTTTCTTTTGCTGATATGTTTGAGATGCTTGATAGTTGTTCTTTGTGTACTTAGTTTGGTGTACTTTATGTACACATCCTGTGTACAAGAATTGCCTTTTTATGGTATTTTAACGAAACATTTACTTATCAAAAAAAAAAAAAAAAAAAAAACTTAGGTGCACTCACCCGAAGATGGATTGAGGATGTTTGTACCTATTTTGCCTGCAGTTTCACCACTTTCTTTTACTTGCAATCATTTATAGTCCC
The DNA here is from genome assembly GCA_907173295.1 of Fagus sylvatica. Lineage (NCBI taxonomy): Eukaryota > Viridiplantae > Streptophyta > Magnoliopsida > Fagales > Fagaceae > Fagus > Fagus sylvatica. The sequence continues at coordinate 25,783,606 of OU015767.1, read as the reverse complement.
ATTATGTATGTTTGGCTTGTGAGACACCATAGCTTGTAGCCATGTAATAACTTGAGCTCCAACTCATCTCATTGTTATGCTTTGGTTGTTGCAGATAAGTAGAGACTGTCAGGAGCTAGAGCCTCCCGTTGGTGAGCAGTTGGCTTCCTTGCTTTATCTTGAGCCGGATAGTGAACTTATGGTATGTTCTCTTTTTTATTTTGGGATGCAATGTAGTAATTAGTAAGGTTTAGGAAAAAGAAGAAAATTAAACTAGAAAAGGAAATGGAATGAAATAAGGGTGTGTTACTTATGTAGGAATATGAATTGTTAATTTCCGAGATTTCTTGAAAATTTGGGTGTTCATTTAGGTCGTCCAAAGCGCGCTTAAAGCTCAAAGCCCTAAGGTCTAAGTGCTTTGCTTGGCTAAAGCCAAGCTCATTTAATGAAGCATGCCTCAGGCAAGCTTTTTTGGTGCTTTTTGAAGAAGCATAAAGCACGCCTATGCCTATGTGCGTCTCAATTCTCATGATTAACGGGAATTCTGAATTTCTGATTTCCAGCTTTTAGGTAGAAATGTCAATTCTTGTAGATCATATCTTTGTGTGAATTACAAAAAGTGACACTGATGTCACTTTTTTTTTCTTCCTTAAAACTAACTATAATTGAGTTCATTTCAGAAGGTAAAATGTTTAATTTTATTCAAATAATATATTTATTAAAGTTCAAGGATATTGTTCTCATTTAAAAAATAATCCATAATGGTCAAATTTTAAACATCAAATGACATATCTTTTTAGGTTTAGTGTTGTCTGAAATATGGTATAAATTCATGTTTTAAGTATATCCAAACAACATAAATGTCAATTCTTAAGAATTTTAATGTTTGATTTTAAAGTGTAAACTCTCAAGAATCTATAACTCCCAAGGTTTGAAAATTTCAGCCACTGAACAGGCCCTGAACTGAAAAATATGTATCTTTGTTTGCTTGAAAGAGGGATTATATAAGTGTGTGTGTAGATGGAAGTGTTTAGATATTATCACACATAAGATACTGGATTTTGGCGTGTTGAAGTTTCAACTCACTCTCAAAACAAATGATACAATGAGTGTTTCTTAGGTAGGAATATTGAAGTGTGTATGTTTTGATGAACAGGTTAGTGAGCAAAATTTGTCGAGTCAAAATTTGAAGTGTGTATGTTTTGATAATAAATTTCCGACATGATTAGATTTTCCTGTGATTTGGTGGCATTCTGCACTCTAGATATCACTATAGAAAAGACAGATAGAATCATAGAAATGAAAACCCCAAGTCAAAAGTCAAAGACAAATGACTTCGACTATAGTAATGTCCATGGCATGGCAATCATCAACAGTTTGAGGAGATACAATCTCCCAGTTTGCAGTCTTGTAAGAAATAAGAGAGAGCACACAAAAGACGGTGATATAATGCTAATCCCAATGTTGCTAGATTGTTTCCCTTGCAATAGGCATTGAGCTAGTGAGTGAGTGGAAGTAAGAGTAATGCATTATCTTGTGTAGCATGAAAATACAGAATGATGCATTGCATTATGGATGGAGAAAGGTGCAATGGAACTCTATCCATGCCTCCACCCTGCCCTTTGTGGCAGGGGGTGATTAGTGGAGGGGAGAATGATCTTGATGGTACTACTTGGTGGAAGATGGATTACGCATAGTCGATGTTTAGTGTTAGAAATGTTAGAAATGGATGAATCTAATTGGTGCTGTCTTTTTTCCTTGGATGCAGGCGATCTCACTTGCAGCAGAATCAAAACGGGAGGAGGAGAAAGCAAAGGGAGTCAATCCAGATAATGGAGGAGATAATCCAGATATTGTCCCATTTGAGGACAATGAAGAAGAGGAAGAAGAAGAAAGTGAAGAAGAGGAGGAGAGCTTCGGTCAGGTTCCTGCCGCAGCAACTCAGGGCAGGGGAAGGGGCAGGGGAATCATGTGGCCCCCTCACATGCCAATGGCACGCGGAGCCAGACCTATGCCAGGGATGCAGGGTTTCCCCCCTGTTATGATAGGTGCTGATGGGTTATCTTATGGACCTGTTACACCTGATGGGTTTCCTATGCCAGATCTTTTTGGTATGGGCCCCCGTGCTTTTGCGCCATATGGTCCAAGATTCTCTGGTGATTTTGCAGGTCCCACGTCAGGCATGATGTTTCGTGGGCGACCTTCGCAACCTGGGGTATTTCCAGGTGGTGGATTTGGGATGATGATGGGTCCGGGCCGCGCTCCCTTTATGGGAGGGATGGGGGTTGCAGGTACAAATCCTGCTCGACCTGGCCGGCCAGTTGGTATGCCCCAAATGTTTCCTCCACCCCCACCACCATCCTCTCAAAACAGCAACCGGGTTGTGAAGAGAGATCAGAGAACAAATGATCGGAATGACAGGTATAGTGCAGGATCCGACCAAGGCAAGGGTCAAGAGATGCCAAGTCCAGGTGGTGGACCGGATGACGACACACAGTATCAGCATGGATTCAAGGGTCACCATGATGATCAATATGGGGCTGGTAACTTCAGAAATGATGAAAGTGAAAGTGAGGATGAGGCACCTAGGCGGTCAAGGCATGGAGAGGGGAAGAAGAAGCGACGAGGCTCAGAAGGAGATGGTATCACTGTCTCGGATCACTGAAAGGTGCCACCAGCTGAGTGTCACTGTGCTAACCAGGGAAGCTGCCTTCCTCAGGCTTACCTGCTTTCTTTTCAACTTGATCAAACTACAATTCTCCACCAGTTCTTTGTTGTATGTGATTAATTCAAGGTGATAATTTTTAATTTTTTTTCTCAAAATTGGTTCAAAATGTTAAAATATTTTACTAGGATCAGGATGTGTTATATTTATGTAACGATCAGGGGGAGATTGAACATACACGGCAACTTCACTATTGATCTAGATTAACGTACTTGTAAAGAAATTTTTACAACATTGAAGTCAGTAGGCTGCTCAGTTGATCTACAAATTCTCCACTACTACTGATGGATAACATATAAATGCCGTCTATTTTTATTCTATTTATTTCACAAGCATAAGATTTTTACGGAAGTTTGTATAAAACAAGACTGTCCACAGGAAATTTAGAACTGTGAAATCAGACAATTTTGGTGGTCAGTCAAAATGCCCGCAGCCCGTTCTAAGATGAGGGCCATAGCAACTCACAAATCTTTTCTGCTTTTATTTTTATTTTATTTTATATATATATATATATATATCTCTTTTAAAATGCTCTTCGTATATCAAGATTTCCATTGATTAGCTAATATTAATTTGTTTAATGACGGTTCTATCTATCAAATTATTGTGGAAGATGATTATAAATTTATAACCATTTTTTTATTGGAGATTTGTTAAAAAAAAGAAAAAGAAAAAGAAAAGAAAAGCTTTCTATATTTAACTAAATTTTATTAATTTCAAATTATAAGAAAAAAAACATGATTATAAAAAAAATTATAAAAAATTGGGATGACTAGCTCGTGAACAATGACAAAAACCTAGCCCAGCAGAGGATGATGGGAACCCTCGGTCAGTTCCTGTCATTTGCAATGTCGTGAAAGAAGAAGCTCCCACTACCCTTTTTTTTGGAAATGGAGCTCGTCCGGTTGACCAGAAAAGGGTTTTAAGAGCTCTAAAGCTTTCTTGTAAAAAAAAGAGAAAAAAAAGAAAAAAGAAAACCGAAGGGTATTTGATAGCAAGAATGAAAATAACTTTTAAGTTACATAAAACTTCTTATAGAAAATTGAAATTTAGTTTTAAAGTTATGATCTTTTCACAACCTTAAAATGTGAATAATATTATCGACAATTTATGAGCATGTTCAATTTTATGGACAATGAAGTCCACAATTTATGGATAATATTATCTACATTTAGGTGATTTAAGGTATAGATAGTGTGACAGAATATTTTTCCAAACTATTTATACCCAATTTAAAATGAGAAATTATTTATTCACACCATCTACACCTTACATCACTCAAATGTGGATAATATTATCCATAAATTTGTACATATTCTCAAAGTCCACAATTTAAATGGTGTGACTTGGTGGTGTGAAAATATTAAAAGTCTAATTAAAATCCATGCTCACCCAATTAAAATCAAGGCAGAAATACACTTTTGGTCCCTATATTTAGGGGGTGTTTTCAATTTGGTCCTAGTGATTTAAAACCATTCAATTGGGTCCCTGTGTTTTTAAGCCGTTATCAATTTTACCCTTAGAGTCAACTCCGTTAAAAATTGTCTACGTGGCAAACGGAAATTGCCTACGTGGCAAACTGTATCATTTAAAAATAATAAAACAATAAATTTAAGTAGGCCACGTCATTTATCTTAGTATTTTTTCTTTTCTCTTATTTTTTTCTTTTTCTATTTTTTCTTCTCTCTCCTCTCTCCTCTGTTCTTATTTCTCCTCTCCCCAGATTTTTTTTCTTCAAAATCTCTTCAAATAAAAAGATCAGCTGCTGGTCAGTTGGATAAACTCCACCTCCCTTTACATCTGCGCTCAAATCCTCAAGCCCAAGACTCAGGTAATAGATCTGACTCATGCACATAAGATCTGGAATGCCCTTCATGAGAACTTCGCTCAACAATCCCAAGCTCGAGAAATGCAGCTGCGATTGGCTTCTCTCCTACTTCCAGGATTCCTATGCCCTTGCTTTCACCTCCAAAAATCGATTCTGAAATAGCCCATCCGGAGTTGTGGAATTTCAACAGATTTGAAGGATAACTGTGAGCCTTGAAATCAGATCTATTCGGCTAACCCTCTTCAAAACCCTCATCTTCAAAACTCCAATAATCCCTCTCATCCAAAACGAATGGAGACCCCACAAAAAGATGAAGAATCCCGAAGCTCCGATCTCCTCCGCCGCCGCCGCTCCGGCACTCACCTTTGAGGCAGCCACCGATGCCCATCCCGATCCCGATTCCACCAACAACATCTCTTACGGCCTCAAATCCAACACCGTCGATGAAGATAACGAAGGGCCAAGATCTAACATCGTCGATGAAGATAACGAACGGCCACGATCCAACACCGTCGATCCAACATCGTGGGTCAGGTGAGCCAGTGTGGGGTTTGAGTCTTGGGTTTCATTTTGCTTTGTGTGTGTTGGATTTGAGATGATTGGGTTGATTTTTGGCATTATGGTTGACCCACGATGTGAAGTATGTGTTTGATTTGGGAATGGATGGTTCTTGGGTGAACTTGGGTTTGATTTTGCTCTGTGTAGCTTGGGTGTTTGGCTGCCAAGAAAACGGAAGTGAACATAGAAGTGTGTATGTTGTGTTTGGTCTGCAAGAAAGTGAAAGAAAATTATAGAAAAGGGGTTTCAGCCTTCCAGTTGGTGTTTTGTGGGGGAAAGTGGTAGAAGTGAGTGTGTGTGTTGTGTTTGGTTGGCAAGAAAGTGAAAGAAAATAAATTGGGGATTGAATTATTTTTATTTTATTTTTTCAGAAAAATAGATTTGGATATTTATTTTATTTTTTGTTTTATTTATTTATTAAGATGATGATGTGGATTTTTTAAATATTAATTAATTATTTTTTAATTATTTTATTTTGTCATTTCATTTTTTAGTTTGTCACGTAGGCAATTTCCGTTTGCCACGTAGGCAATTTTTAACGGAGTTGACTCCAAGGGTAAAATTGATAACGACTTAAAAACACAGGGACCCAATTGAATGGTTTTAAATCACTATGACCAAATTGAAAACACCCCCTAAATATAAGGACCAAAAGTGTATTTCTGCCTAAAATCAATGTTAGCATGACTTTTGGACATGACAAGTGGACCAGTTTAAGAAAGGTTAAATATGGGCAAAACAGGTCCATATTTGTACTTTGCTATATCTAACACATAACCCATAACCATATAACATATTTTGAAAGATTTTGATAACTGGTAACACTTACGTGAACCAACTTTAACGCGCACCAACTTTAACAAATATAGCTATTATACTGTATCCAAATTAATTCGAAAGGAATTGGGAATGACGGTAGTTTTAACCTAGTTGAAACTTCCTAAACAAAACCTTCTAAATATAGAAGTCTGCCATTGAAAGCACGAAACAAAAATACTTTCTCTTTCTCTCACTAATTTGTGAAAGAAACTTCTCTTAAGATTGAAGAACCCATTTACATCAAATGACGTGCCACACTTTGGATTACAATTTGAGCAATTTGAACATGGAGGGGTTCAGATTTGAAGACTGATCACCGGAAGAATTCAAAGTCATTGAATTTTGATTGAGACAGACGTACCAACCCCAAATTCCTCACGTCAACGGTGACGTTAACAAAACAAAATTGGTTTTATTGGAAAATATTGTCTCTCCAAATTTCATTAAAGTTTGGGATGTTCCTCCATTTGTTGTTGCAAGGTTTCAAGCTTGAATCTTGTTTTTATGAAGGTTTGTAGCCCGCAATACTGATTCCTAGTGCACAACCTTGTGTTTAGTTTACTCCAATATCCCAAACTATCAAAATATGAATATATAAAAAGCATATAAGAATTGGATTTTATATAGATGTTGAGTTAATTGATGAAAACTTTGTTATCCTTTTGGCAGGTTACAAGTTTCTTACAAAATGCAAACAAAATATAACATAAATGTACCAAATTTATTAAGTAGAGAGCATGTCTTTTGTGTTTTCAAACACAATTTTTATGCTTATAGTTATGAAAACGAGACATTTTTCAAAATTAGTAACACGATTATGATTTCTCGTGCAATACAAAGTGCATTTTAAAATATTTTGTAAAGCATTATCTTATGACCAATTTAGAATACTTATTATGTGTTATAACATTTGAGAAATCAAATTCAATTAAATGACATGTCATCAGAAAGAGATGTGGTAACAAATGGTAATAAAGCTTGTACTTACTAGGTGGTGAGAATTAATTTTTTGAAAGAAGAGAAGAAAAAAAAAAAGGTAAAAAAGAGAGAAGAAAAATGATTATGACATGGCTTAATGAGAAGATGATGAATCTAATGTGGCCTAATGAATACAAGGCTGAATTTGTTGCAGAGCACTCGGCTATTATATATTAGTATAGTTTAGTAATTTTATATCTCAATACAGTACTAAATTTTTGTATTGAGGTTTTGCTAACATTTCATTTTCAATTGATAATATTGCTAATCCAATAAATCTAAAGTATGATTTTATCAATTTTAATTTTGAAAAAAAAAAAAATCTTTCTACAAAAACAACTATAAAAAGTATTATAGTAAAATTCTAGGAGCGATATATAGATTTGAATATCATTACAATTATTTTAATAATTAACTTTTTCTTGTATTATTTCATTATCTTCTAACTCTATTTGATGAATTTTTTATTCATTTGTGAGATTTTCATCTATATTTTTTTTACATAATATATATATATATATATATATATATATATATATATTTTATTTCTTGTGCAAATTTATCAAGAGATCCTATTTAAGATTCGACTAATTTTTATTTAAAAGTTTTTCATATCCAATTGATAATTTCAAATAGACATTCAAAATTAAAACATATTTACAAATAAAATAAACAGTCTACAATAAAAATGGTAAGAATAAAATAAAATTTCAAGCATAGAATAATAACTTGATGGATTAATATTAACAAAAAAAAAAATCATAAAGAGAATTAAATATCATCCTTCAGCGGTAAAATGCAACAAAAATAGATGGAAATTTATTATATTTTAAAAAAAAACTAGTTTTACTTTATTTTGCACAATGTGAAGTGTGGTGAAGGGAAAATGAAATCCAACTCAAATTTTAATTTTGGTGTTGAGAATGAGATTGTTTTGTGTGAGGGCATGTGTGAGATTGAGTGGATTATGTTGAAAATTTACCGTGTGGGAATATTGACTTAAAAAATTGCAACATCAAATTGTTAGGAGAAATTGATGATCAAAAATGATTTTGTATTTACAATATTTTTTATTTAAACAACTTAGGCTTTCAATTGGAATGAATTTCTATCGAGGACTTATTTGAAAATAAGGTAAAGAGCATACAACTATATATATATATTATATATATATATATATATATATATATATATATATATATATTATATATATATATATATATATATATATTTTTTTAAGTGCCCTTCCTTTTATTGGGGCCTTTAGGACTAGGAAACTTATGAAAAGAATTCTTATTTTTCTTCCCAAAAATCACATTTTAAATACTTATTTCTCAGCTGAATTCCTTATCTTTGATGAGATGTTGAATTAACTTCAAAACTATTGTAATATGCTAATATGGCTGCTTCAAGGTTAGTATTGCTATTCAATTCAGTGAGGAGAAGGTGTGGTCGGATGATTATTTAGTTTAATATTGAATCAATTATGCTATGTTATAAAAAAAAATACATATATATTGCTTAAATATAAATCAAGATAGTGATTCAAAGTAAAGTGCAAAGATGTCAACAACCTTGCTTGTAATTGAGTGATATTGTTTGCTTTCGAATGTGAATTAAGTGTAATTCACGTGTGATTATAATGCACATTGATGACGGATCACGGAAGCTTTCCACAAAGGGGCTCCATCAGGATAACAAATACGAAGTCCTATTCGCACTATAATCCGTCACTGGAAGAATAACGTCATCACTAGGTTCCACATTTCGTGAACGATGCTCTCATTACGCCAAAAAACATTATATTACAACTTCGGGGAAACCAAAAACTGTAGCCGACCTTTACTTGAGTGAAATCCAGAATTTTATTAGGAAGCCCTTGTTTGGTACAGTACGATAATCAAGACATTCATGTGGAATTAATTTCCAATAATAAACACTTGACATTCTTGGAGGAAGGACAATCGTACAATATAGACAGATTCTTGTCGCAACACGTGACATTCAGTCTCTGCATCACCTAACAAAGGTAAATGATTTATGAAACATCGAATTTTTTGGTAGAAAAGTTTGAAAATCAGAACCTGCCCTTTCCATTTTTCTAAACGTTGGAGAGAGAGAGAGAGAGAGAAAGACGAAGAGCAACTTTCATGGGTGGGGGTAAAGAATCATCAGCCCTATTTAACAACACTGCCCCATTGATGATGTACAGAAGGCTTTTAATGTTACAGTCGCCTACCCAACCTCAAGAATCCATCTTCCGACCTCCTCAATGTTGCAACGTATGAGTTAGCCCAATCAAACCGGTTCTTGGAAATTTACATTAGTTCTCTGCTTCATTAACATCCTTTTTATCACCTTCTGCTTCATTAACATCCTTTTTATCATCTTCTGCTTCAGTAACATCCTTTTTGTTATCTTCTGCCTTACTAGTGCCTTCCATTCCTTCAGCCACCACATCATCAGAATTGGTTGGGGCTAAACTTGAATTCTCATTACCTGATTCTGACTGCTTGGAAGGATCAGAACTTGGGTTATCGTCTGTTGATGCCGGCAGAGGCTCAGCAGCAGTTTCATCATTCTTTTCTGATGCCGGCAAATGCTCATCAGCAGTTTCATCATTCTTTTCCGATGCTAGCAAATGCTCAGCAGCAGTTTCATCATTCTTTTCTGATGCCGGCAAATGCCCAACAACAGTTTCATCATTCTTTTCCAATCCATCAGTGGATGTTGAAGGTTCAGCTGCATCTGCCTCGCTAAGTTCTAATCCAACTTGAATCTCACCATTGGGTAGAACATCAGATGGCTCACCAGATTCTGTAGTCTCCCTCCATTCAACCCATTCAGGTGGTTTATCAGTTTCAACCTGTCCCGTTTCTCTTGAGTTGTTAGACACAAGAGGTGTAGTGTCTTCTGGTTTTGTTTCTGCTTCTGGAGAAGATGTTGCAGTATCAACCAAGTCATCATCTTCACCAACAATAACATTATCATCATTGCTACCATTAATTACACCAGTCTCCTCAGTATTGGGTGATGGGGAAGCAAGTGAGCCAGTTGAGCGTTCATTGGCAACTCTCTCATCCTCAAAAGCAAACCAGTTGGAATTTGTAAAGAGTGAGCCACTGCACACACCACAAGAAATGCAACAATATAGGTCAAGCCACTGGGATTGAATATGAACAGAAAATCTGAACTACGACAGCCAAGTTTACATGAATAGAATATAAAGAATGAAATCACAGTGACAACACTATTCATGTCCCAACATATCATTAACAGATTATCCTCTGTTTTACAGGCACCACCAAAGACAATTAACCCCTGCATTCTTCAATGTGCATGTAAGCCAAAATCACAAGTTGGCCAGCACTAAGGCTCAAAATATTCACAGAAAATTCAAAAACTAGCTCCCCTAGCCAATTGTAGTATAAGCTGAAATTCACACTGCACCCCTGCAATTCTGATTAGCAGGAACACATTAGTTTTTTCCAAAAGGCCAACGGCAACCATTCTTCTCTGTACAGACTTGGACTAGTGAAGACCATCATGAAATTCAACAAAAGGCTACAAATGTTTGGTTTTGGCCTATAAGTGCTATTAAAAGCATGCCTAGGTGTGCATTTGAAGCACAAAGTGCGGAGGAAAAAGAGCTTTTTAGTCTTAAAGCGAAGTGCATTTCGATTAAGCACGCAAAAAGCACATGCTTTTTTCTTAAAGCACTATGCAGTAAGGCCACTTATTAGTTGTACACGAAATTTATTAAAATCACATTCACTCAGCAACCAATTCAGATTGGCCGTTGATTTGTATACTCACTCCATTGTTATAATCTATTTCACTACACATAAGTCCATTATTTTTCTTAAGCTTAACTGCACCTTGAGCTTCTAACAACACTGTCCTACATGCATGAATTGTCATCCCCCTCTCACTCAAAAAAAAAAAATAATCCAACAAAACAGAAAATAACTGCCAGCTGTGAAACGACAAAACTAACTGAGTTCTAATTAAGAATCGACAGAAAGAAAAGGTCAAAGAAGACCTTCCGTGTACCTTTCCTGGTCATCTCCCAGTCGTAGAGAAGATAAGACAACTTCAGCAGATTCATCATCAAAGTAGACATCCTGCCAAGTATATCCAGGTAAGAAACTTCTATTATTCAAAAAACTTCCATTTCCCACCAAAACACTAATATCAAAAAATAGAACAGTAGCTACATATAACATGCATGTCTAAGTGAGATCATTGATCTCAATCAAAACCATCCAAGCCATGGACCAAGTTTCTTGTATTATCTTTCTCTAAAACACATATCAATATAGTAGATCACTTTGGGAATGAAACAAAGGGGCAAAACATTTTACTGCTCTGATAACTCAGTTATGGAGAGAATCACCACTTACAGGGACGAAGTACCAACAATAGTACCCATATTAAACTGCAACCTATTTAATCTAACTCACCCTTTAACAAAGTTCTTTAACCCATCTAAGTTCTTGGACATTTGACTTTTGAAACATGACTCGTGTATGGCCCAGCAAAACACAAATGTTGAAAAATTATCCAAATTGATTTTTACATGACACATTCATGGAAACATTGTTGCGTTCAACCCAAAAGACCAATTCAGATAGGATCACATCAAACGATTTCCAAATTAAATATAAAACTCATTAATTGCTTATACTCCTATCCATTTAATGCCAAAAAAAAAAAAAAGAGTATATCCTCAGGAGGAACGTTAAGCAAATAACACTAAAATTCTTTTCTAAATGTACTGTTCTGATGACTACATCAAACTTCCTGGTTGAAAATGCAGGTAGCAGCAGATATTCATGGGATACCAAAAGCTGAGCTCCCCTAGGCGAGTTAAAAAACATACAACTCAACATACAAAACCAACATGTAATATTTTTCTAACTCAAACCATTAAGAGTTTGTAATGTATCTCATACCTCATCATCTCGTTCGAGTGAGCCATGAGCCTGAAAAGTATTAAGAAAAAGTCATATAAGTAAATAAAAAATTAACTAACAAATGAATTGTAACTGGACATAGCAGTAGTCACAGTAAACATGAGAACAGTAGTATTGACAATAGGGCTGAATAAAAAAAATTACACTAAATTAAGATGAGTAAGTGAAATTGCATTTAGTGTGGGTAGTGGCCTTCCAGTGATTGTTTTTTTATAAGACAAAAACTGTGTAATCAAAAGGCCAGCAAAAATCAATTATTGAAAAAAGTTAAACTAACAATGCACCAACCCAATGCATTTAGAGTAATAAGACAGACTTATATATAAAAAAATAAAAATAAAAATTAGAGTAATAAAAGCAAATCAAGCAGAAAGTACCTCAAGGGTGTGGAACTTATCAAATTTTTTTTTTGAATAAGTTAATAATAAAAAAGAATAAAATAAAAACAAAAAGTATCATGCCGGCGTTAAAACTTTCTAGAACATCAGCGTCTCAACATATTCTCTAAGATTACCAAGTTTAGTCCAGACTAAACTAAGCTGGTGCCACTAGTTATCTCAGGTAAGGCAACAAATTCCACAGATTGCAAGCACTATACTCAAAGAAATTCCAGATCAGAAAAATGAAGATGCTCAGTTAAGCCTAGTTGCCAATTAAAATGGATAAGTGAAAATACAAGGAATGATAAAGTACAAAATGAAAAAAAAAATCATTCAAAGGTAGGGATGGCTCCTATTGATGAAAAGATCAGGGAGAGTCGCTTGAGATAGTTTGTTCATGTGCAAAGAAGGGTGATTAATGCATCTATGAGGAAAAGTAAATTTGGTTCAAGTAGAGAGAACACAAAAAGGTAAAGGAAGAATATATGTGGAACCCATATTAGCCATTGAGGATCCACAACCAACCCAAAAGTTCTGGGACCAAGGCTTTGTTGTTGTTTGGGTGCATTTTGGGTTAAATTCTTATTAGCATGATTGCATGAGTAACATACAAAATTATTAAAATCCTAAGAGCTCAGAGGAAGAAAACAGAACATAGTGTAGTACTAGGTAGTTGGTCAGGTAAAGGCTGACCAAGCCAATGATGCTTAGCTGGTCTTTTCGGATGATCTGTCACATTTTTTTTGTTACCATATGCTTACTGCTGTTTATCTCTAGAATTTTTGTTGCAAGGTTCAATTGGTTTTGCAGAATCATTCATCGCTTGATATTGAATAAAGTAATATTTATTCAATCTTTTCCCCAGGATCCTAGGTTAGCCAGACCAAAAGCTAATATATGGCCATAAGATTGGTCTTGAGGTATGCCCAACAAATCAGGCTTATGTCTCATACATTTGTTGCCAACTTGTTTTACTCCTTGCCACTATGGTAAAATCCTTCTTCTTTTTTCAATATCGTGATCATAAAAACTTCTTGCTGTACCTTTCATACTTCCACTTAACATTTTTGTTTCTTATCTAAAAAGATAGCCAAGAAAAACAAAACTAAATAGGTTATGTGAAAGTTTTAAAAGGCACCTCATCAATATCATCGTTACTGTAAATGCCATATCGGAAGGCCTGGCTTAAGTTATTTGCAAGAGCTGCAACATCATAGTCTCTATCTTGGTAATCATCATCGTCGCTGTCCCTAGTCCGATCTTGCAGTGCTGTTGGCCGCCTATTTAAAATTATTAAATCATGATAAATATAAAAGTAAATATGAGGAAAAAAAGGGAATAAAAACAATCACATTATTATATTAGATATGGTTATAACCAGCTCAATTTCAAATTCATTCACCTCGTCCCAGAGATGATTGAATAGCATGAAATATATACAGTTAAGTAGGTTATTTGAGGCTCTGACCCATGCCTGATATACCTCACATATTCACAGCAGTTCCTGAGTAAAGCAATGTTGCCTAACAAAAGCCCTAATTGTGAGCAAAGCACCAAATAACCTAAATCTAATAACCAGAAAACCAACTAAAAAATTAACGACACACCAAAAACAAAACAAAAACTTAGCCTTTTGCAAGCATCAGTGGCTCATTTACTACAAACTACCGACATAATCAATTAATGAATATTTTAATTGTCAGTAGTATTTCACAAAACTATCTAAATAAGTCAAATGAAAATATATTTACAATATTCAAACTAAATAAACTATCGTATTTTCCAAGTTACAATGCATAAAGTAAATACTTCACAATTCAAATTTAAAAGACTCACATCACACCCAAAACTGACAACACAGATATATAATGCAAAAATCTTTTTTGTCATCATCTTTGCCAAAGTAGAATAGACTATCTAAAAACTAAAAACTGTATCCAAAAGAGAAGGAAAAAAATTATCAAATAAATTCTAAAAATCAAAACTAAAAATAAATGGTCCATTCTAAAGTCTTCAAAAAACCCCAAGTATGAAGAACAAAATACTGTTAATTAAAAAGTTTCCCCTTAAAACACGAACCCCCCCTAAAAGTTTTTTAAGTGCAACACTTAACCTTCATGTGTATTACTTTATGTGTGTTTATTAATTATTTGTGAAAACTGAGTTACTCATGTGATGACACGTGTCCATATTATTTTCACATAAAACAGTACTACAAAAAGGTTTTGTATTACACTCAAAATCTTCCAGGGGGGTTAAGTGTTACAAAATCAACAGTGTACACACAAATATATCCTTTTAAAAAACAATTGGTAAGTTACTTTTGCAATATGCACAGTATGGTTTTCAACAAGCTGGTCCACTAGTTGCAATACGACTGATTGTACTCATATAGTTCAAATTATTCCATGCATGGTAGAATGCAGAGTGATTTATCAGAATGTAAAACTTGTCTGTCAGGACCATGCATGTAGCAATTACAACTATATGAAAATACTTATTCAATCAGAATATTGTGAACTGTAGATGTGAGAAGAGTTGCAAAATTTGAAATGAAGAAAACATACCCACAGGCCCACTGAAAGACATTTTCCACTGCATTCCGCTTGGATAGAACATTTGTATGCCAGTCAGTCCATTCACTATTTTCCTGTCCAAAGAAAAACCATTTAAAAGCATGACTTTTGCAGATAAAAACAATAAAGAGGAACACTGGTATTTAGCTATTTCGGCATCACTTTATTAATTCTACAGTTTCACACCCTATGTACATGCGGTTTCCCCCTCTTTATCAATAAAATTATTACTTCTACAGAATCTCATTTGATAACCACCCACAAGCAAATAACTAATTGAAGTCAAAAGTGATTATGTACCATAGAACTAATGGAAGAAAAGAAATTTAAAATTATTAACTAATCTCAAGTCTCTAACTTTTTTTTTTGATAAATTAATCTCAAGTCTCAACTATAAATCCTTTTTGCTAAACTCAACTATAGATCTTACTCACATAATTGGAACAACCAAAATTATGGAATGGAAATTTTAAAGGCCAAAGAGACATCGTACGGAAAATGTAACTTATATAAGAGAAAAGGCACATATTTAGATTGCAAAATTGTGCTAACAGACTCTAGTCCATTTTAAACTTTGAAAAGCATGTCAGGATAGACAAGTTTTTACGCTGAATCATAGCCCCACAAATATTGGTAGGATAAATTTGTCAACAAAGGCAACTATTGGTGACTTAAGAATATACCTGCAAATATTCCTGAATCTTAGCGCTGCTATTCCCCAGTTGAATGAGTTTGTTACATATACGAGTCAAGTGTCCAATATTCCCTATCCTCGGTGGCAATCTACCCTCAGCACAGGCAGTTGGCTACAGAAAAGGATTAATCAAAGATAGTGTCAAATACTGTTTACAAATCTGCAGCAAGATCTCCAAAATATTTAAATTTAAAAGAACCAAAACAATTAATAAAAACCCTAACATGAAGATATTAATATTTATATACGACTGCATCACTACCTTGTTCAAATCAGCTGCCAACTTGTAATTATTTTCAGCTTCAAGAATTCTCCCAATAAGATTACATTCTTGAAGAAGATGTTCAATAAAAGGAGCATTCTTACTCTCCAAACACGACACTAGAATGTTCTCTATGTGATGATGCAGAAAGTTATTGTACGGGTACCTTCACAAGTAAACAAAGAAATAAGGGTTGAATTTCTGTTACCCTTCATAGACAACTTTTTTTATTTTTTTTTAACTTACTCAAAGAACAAGTCTAAAATTCTTTGTACAGCTCCAAGGCGAATTAATTCCTTCTCAGCAGCTTCGCTACCAACTGTCACTAAGACTGAGATGAACTCTACAATCTGAACAAATTCAATGATCAGTGATAGCCAGCTAAAATGCAAATATAGCTAATCGGAATCAGTGAATATATGGGTACGGGTAATATGTTAATATAGAAATTCAAACAAACAAACATCAAAAACAGTCCACGATTATATAGGAGAGAAAACATAGAAAATATTCAATACTGATAATAGACCAAAAAAGATCTTAAATACTCATATAACCAATACCTTTAAACGATGTTTTCCAAGAGGTGGTTGTAACTTGCCATAAGTAGTTAACAAGACATTCTCTGCAGATGAGACCTCCAAAAGCTTGAGCAAATCACCTGCAGGATAGAATATGATCACTATTTGATTTGTCTTGTAATAAAAAATGCACTCACACGATTTTTTGAACAAAAAAAATTCTATCCCCCAGGATCAGCACGATAATAGTAAAGAAATAGAACCTTACATGGCATGCATGCAAACAAATTACACAACCAGACAATTAGGGATCTTAGCAAGTACTCTTTACACTCAACTGAACCCCTCAAATTTTGATATCCACTATAAACTCCACAAGATTTTAATGCCCTAATGTTCAATATAATTGTGCCAATTGATTCAGCAGCTTCCATTCCGTGTCCTCCATGGTTAATATCTATGTTGCAGATCCTAATCCTATATGGCTTCTTGTGGGCCAGTCTCCAAAACATAGGAAATTTAGGACCAACAATTAATGCTTCTCAAATATAGCTTTCAAGTAAAAGACAAATGATGATGACAATGTGTGTTCCTAAGGGGATTTTCTTTTACATAGGAACTTCGGATGAGAATTGTTAATTCTTGAGAATTTGTGAAAATTTGGTTATTCGTTTGAACAAGATTCTCGAGAATTACAATTCCCATAAATTGTGGGAATTCTATTTCCCATCTTTGAAGTAGGAAATCTCAATTCTCATGTATCCTACATTCATGAGAATACTAAAGTAACACTTCAATTAACTTTTCACATGTTCACTACCTATATAGAGTTAATCTTAGAAAATCATTTTTTTTTTAATATCTAAATAAGATATTTATTAAAGTTTGTGGGTATTTTTGTCATTTAAAAATTATCCATAATTATCAGATTATCAATAATTTAGTTATCAAATGACTTAAACATCAATTTTGTTTAATTATGATGTTTCAAATAAGGTGTAAATTCAAATTATAAATATATCTCATAAATTTAAAATTCTCAGTAACTGAACAGGCCCTAAGATAAGTTCACGTAGCAAGAGTCCACCCATTTGCTAGCTCTCCATACCTAAACACACACTCAACCAGCAGCATCCCTAGCTTTTCTAAGCTAACAAATCAAACAATTCTTTATAACTCCACAAGTACATCAACTAATTCTCAATCCCAATTAAAATGGGGTCAGATTTATGGGTCCTAAACAACTAATTGGGGTCGAGCACATATATTCTTTTCCACCATCCAACCTATCCAAAACCATATTCTGTATCACCTCCCTATTTAGCATATCTTTTTTCACTACTTGCACCCAAGTTATTTTAGACCTCACTCTAACTTTCCTTCATACTTTCCTCAATAGGAACTAACCCTATCTTTGAACGAATGACTTCAATCCTTATCCTATCTTAGAGCTCCCCACTCATCCATCTTAATTTCCTGATTTTCCTATTCTCATTGTATGAACACATCACCTCTTAACAGCCCAACATTCTGTACCCTTACAGCAGTTCATAGAATTTTCCCTTCAACTGAATCAGTATTTTGCGATCACATAATACTTCTGATGCACTTGTCTGCTTTATCCACCCTACTCTTATCTATGAGCCACAGGGAAAGTAAGTGTTAAATTAACTAAAAAATCAGACACCAACATAAAAGGAGGTACCCTTACTCAAGCTTTCCAGCATGCCTTCAACTGTTTCAGGATTAGCAGTTACAGCAGCGCCCTGAGTTATTTGGCGGTTGTATGTATGATACACTCCCAATGTTAGCCTCTTAGGGTCTAACAAAGATATGCATACAGACAATGAGTTGACTAAAACAGACTTTGGCCGTGCGTCTTCCAAAGCATGACGAAATAATCTTCCTATAAAACTGCAAATAACAGACAAACTTCAATAAATAATCGAAAAGCCAGAGCAAAATTATACACATATTTACATGCAGTGGCAAACCCAGGATTCAAATTCAGATGGGCAAAATTTCTCTCTCTCACACACACAGTATTTCAATCCCATTTGAATAATAAAAAGCCACTTTTGAAAATGCTAAACAGTATTTTAATGCAAAAAAAACCTAAGAAGCACTTTCACAGACACAACAGATGGTGACACAAAAATTCTTGAAAAATTAAAACACGACACAGTGGGGATACAACATTTCATTAATTAATTAATGTATATTTTAGATATATCTTATTTACTTATAGACATTTATTTTAAGTTTTCAAAATAAATAACATCTATCAAAATCTATAAAATCAAAGGAACACTACGAGGACACGCATGCAAGAGTGCCCCCGCCCCGACGTGTTTATGGTTTTGAAGTGTCCTTGCTTATTAGCCAAAAACCCACCAAAGGGTAGCATATTCATTATTTTTTGCTTAAGCATTTTCACATGAATTTACCATTTTTCCAATTTCGCATAGTCAAAATTCCACATAGGTTTCATACGAAATGATTCTAGTTGTTAGATAGACCCAATTACAATTACCGATTTTTTCTTATTTTGAATAATTACAAACTCATAATCTATTCAATTGTAACAATTT
>OU015767.1:25715794-25764619 GCA_907173295.1 Fagus sylvatica | reverse complement strand
CAACAACCTCAAACACAATCCACCTCTCAATCAGATATGCCCCAGAAACAACCAACCTACTCACAGCCAACCCACCTACCACCACCAATACATTCTAATGCCCCAACCCATATTCAGACCAACCAGAAACAGCCAACACCTCCACCACCCTCTACACAACACCCTACCCAGGAAACCACCAAACAACCAAACACAATCCACATAGATAATAAGTTTTTTCAGTTTTCATTGGGTGGGGGTAGAATGCACCCTTGTTGCATTACGGAAAAGAAATTCAAAACAATTTTGGGAAAGATTTGGTTGGGTTTGAAAGACATGGGATGGTTGGGTAACACCATAGAAAAGGCAGCAAGCAATGACACGGTGGGCCAAGATTTCTTTCGACACCATCGTGATGGGTATAAAGCTATACACGTTATCCGCCGATCAAACCAACATGGTCAATATCTTGAAGTGTCAGAATTTCACAGCGGTGCTCGCAAAGGGGTTATCAGGATTCCGGCGGGATTGGAGAAGCAGGGGTGGAGACAATTTGCATTTTTTTGCAAAGGGCATCAAAACACCCAAGTTCTACCCACAAATGACCGCCGTGGAGTGGGGATGGGGGCGGCGGTGACAGAAAAGGCAGTTGAGGGAAATAAGCCGAAAATCATGCACAAAAATCATACGTTTCAAACGCACGTAACTGCTGCCGTAAAAAGTGCAGTGGGTTCAATTTCGGCTGATACGCAGAAGATTGTCAACGCTCACGTGCAACTAAACCTGAAATTGGATCTAATATGTGGGCTGGATGGAGAATGGGCCGTGACAAATGCGGAAGTAATAAAAACTGAGCCCAAACCAACTTCGTTACTTAAGCCCGTAACGAAGCCAGTTGGGCCAGTTGCTAGGCCCGTCTCTCGACAGGAGTGGAGGCCCAAACCTTCTCAGGCTTCTCATAAAGCCGATTCGGGTCCGGAAGCTTCTGCGAAGGCCAGCTCCTCCACCGTTGAGTCCTCATCTTCTATCGAGCATATTCCTGATCCCGTCGTTACCTCGCCCACTCCCGAGGAGTCCGATGATGACGCAGGTAGGTGGGTTATGCAGTTACGGCAGGGGAAACGTTTGTTTATGCCGCAACCACCGCCGCTCCCTCTCTCTCCAAACCCATTTTATGCTCTTTCCTCTGAGCTATTTACGGAGTCATCGGAGAAAATAGAGATCCCGGAGGTGTGGACCGCCGATGACCCAGCCCATATATCCTCCTTGATAGTCTCGGATCAACTTATCGGAGGGGACGATGGTGATGAGGATGAGCAAGTTGAGTGGATTGAGCCGTTGGCGGTTGCTTATCCGGCGGTGGAGTGGAATGGGGAGACTGAAGTCCAGGAGGTTTCTGTGCAAAGCCAAGATCCAGAAGTTATGTCGGGACTTCAGTCAGACTGGGTTATGGAGAAAATGGAGGAATTTGGGGTGGTTCTTGGAGCTTCGTATGTGGGTTTTGAAGACAGGGTGTTGGCTTTGTTGCGAGCAATTGAAGCTGAAACTGGAGGTTCTAAACCTGGGGGGGTTCCAGGTAAGGAAAAATCTCGCGTTTCAAGGGAATTACGGAATTTAATTTCTAATGTGAATTATGATGGGGGCAGCTCAAGAAGAACAACTTCAGCTAGTGGGAGGGCTTTGATGTTGTCCAAATGAATTTAAACCTTCTTTCATGGAATGTTAGGGGCTTAAATGATGGGGTGAAAAGGGCGCGTATTTGTAATCTGCTTCATCTTTGGAAGGCTGATGTAGTGTGTCTTCAAGAGACCAAGCTCATGGCAGTAACCCAGGGCCTGATTAGAAGTCTATGGAGGTGCAGGTATGTGGATTGGCTTAGTCTAGACTCTGTTGGGGCTTCTGGAGGCATCATTTTGATGTGGGATAAAAGAGTTGTAGATCGGGTAGATGTTGCTATAGGAAATTTTTCCGTATCTTGTAGGTTTAGAGAGGTAGCTACGGGTTTTGAATGGGCCTTTTCTGGGGTGTATGGTCCTAATAGGGCTGTGGAGAGGAGTTTGATGTGGGAGGAATTAGCTGGGATTGCTTCTTGGTGGGAGGTTCCGTGGTGTGTGGGGGGGGATTTTAATATAGTCCGGTATCCTTCCGAACGAGTGGGAGCAACTGATTTTTCGCCATCAATGAGGGAATTCACAGACTTTATTTTCTCTATGGGGTTACTGGATTTACCCATGGATGGAGGTAATTTCACATGGTCAAATGCTCGTTCAAGATCAAGGTTAGATAGATTTCTTTGCTCTCCTTTTTTGGCTGATCATTTTTCCAAGATTGCTCAGAGGCGCCTGCCCAGGTTCATGTCTGACCATTTCCCCATTTTGCTGAGTTGTGGCTTTATGCAAAAGAGACAGAGCCCTTTTCGTTTTCAGAATATGTGGCTTAAGAGTGAAGGTTTCCACAATAGGGTCCAGCAGTGGTGGAACTCTTATCTTTATATTGGGTCTCCTAGCTATGTGCTCAATCAGAAGTTAAAATCTCTGAAGGTGGACTTGAGGAAGTGGAACAAGGAAATTTTTGGGGATGTTAATTTGAGAAAGAATGACCTTCAAGCTCAGATCCAAGATTTGGATCTTGTAGAAGAGATTAGACCTTTATCTGCTGAGGAAGGTGTGACTAAGGAAAATCTCAAGGCGGATTTTGAGAAATTACTTTTGTTGGAGGAAATACAATGGAGACAAACTTCTCGGGCTACTTGGCTTCGGGAAGGAGACAAAAACACCAAATTTTTCCACCGTGTGGCCAATTCGAATCGTAGATTCAACTCCATAGATCACCTAGTGGTTAATGGGGTAGTTACTACGGATCAAGCTGAGATTGGTAAGGGCTTGGTCAATTTTTATAAGGGTCTCTTTTCTGATGATGAGGTGCGGAGACCTCTTTTGGATGGGGTGGATTTTTCTACCATTGATGAATCGGATAGGGACATGCTGGACCGGCCTTTTACTGAGGATGAGGTGTGGGGAGTAGTGCGGAATATGGGTGGGGACAAAGCTCCAGGACCGGATGGTTTCTCTTTAGCTTTCTTCCAAAGCTGTTGGGATATTATCAAGCAGGATGTAATGAATGTATTTCATGATTTCCATACCTCTAGGAATTTTGTGAAGAGTCTCAATGTTACCTTTTTGGCTTTGATTCCGAAAAAGCCTGGGGCTCAGGAGTGTAAGGACTTCCGCCCCATCAGTTTGGTCACAGGGATGTATAAAATCATAGCGAAAGTTCTGGCTAATAGATTATCTGGGGTTTTGCCGAAGCTCATATCGGTTTCCCAAAATGCCTTTGTAGGGGGAAGGCAAATTCTTGACTCGGTCTTGGTTGCTAATGAAAGCCTGGACAGCCGCTTGAAATCTGGTTCCCCAGGGGTGTTATGTAAGTTGGACATAGAGAAGGCCTATGACCATGTGAACTGGAATTTCTTATTATACATGTTAAGGCGGTGTGGTTTTAGTGAGAGATGGCGCCAATGGATATACTTGTGTATTGCCACAGTCCGTTTCTCAGTGCTTGTTAATGGCAGTGCTCATGGTTTTTTCTCCACTTCCCGAGGATTGCGACAAGGTGACCCTTTATCCCCTATGTTGTTTATCATTGTGATGGAGGCTTTGAGTAGGATGTTGGAGAGGGCGGTGTCAGGAGGTTACATCTCTGGATTTTCTGTGGGAAACTCAACTGGGGTTGAGCTGAGCATATCTCATTCCTTATTTGCGGATGACACGCTGATTTTTTGTGGGGCCGACCCGGAGCAAGCTTGGTATTTGAGGGGTGTTTTTATATGGTTTCAGGCCATATCTGGTTTAAAGATTAATTTGAGCAAATCAGAGCTAGTTCCAGTGGGTCAAGTTACTAATGTCCCTGAGTTGGCTGGAATTTTGGGATGTCGTGTGGCGTCTTTACCTCTCACATATTTGGGACTCCCCCTTGGGGCTTCTTTTAAGTCGAAAGCTATTTGGGTTGGAGTGGTGGAGAAGATGGAGAAAAGATTAGCGGGCTGGAAAAGATTATATTTATCAAAGGGGGGGCGTGTGACTCTTATTAAGAGTACGCTCTCTAGTATTCCAACATATTTTTTATCTCTTTTCCCCATTCCAATGAGCATTGCTCGTCGTATTGAGAAGCTGCAGAGGGATTTCTTATGGGGTGGTCTGGAAGAGGAGCACAAGTTTCATCTGGTTAATTGGCATCAAGTCTGCACTCCTCTCTATGATGGAGGTTTGGGTATTCGGGATGTGGCAATTTTTAACAAGGCTTTGTTAGGAAAATGGTTGTGGAGATATTCCACGGAGCCCAATTCCTTATGGCGTCAAGTTATTGATAGTAAGTATGGTGGTCAAGGAAATTTTTGGGTTTCGAACAGAGTCAATACTCCTCATGGGGTAAGTTTATGGAGGCACATAAGGGCGGGCTGGGATGTTTTTTCTCAGCATATCTCTTACACAGTCGGAGATGGTTCTCGGCTTCGTTTTTGGCATGATGTGTGGTGCGGGGATCTTCCTTTGAGGTCCCAGTTTCCATCTCTTTTTCAGCTGGCCCGAGCTCCTGAGGCTTCAGTGGCTGACCTTTGCCACTTCCAAGGTACGAATTGTGTTTGGGACATTGCCTTCACTAGATCTGTCCAGGATTGGGAATTGGAGATGATTGAATCCTTCATGACCCTTCTCTACTCTAGTAGAATCCGGCAGGGAGTGGCAGATTCTCTTTGCTGGACTCCGTCGAGTCGGGGGCTGTTTGAGGTGCGTTCTTTTTACTCTATTCTGATTCACCCGACATCCCAAGACTCTTTTCCTTGGAAAGGTGTGTGGAAAGCTAAAGTTCCTCCAAGAGTGGCTTTTTTTGTTTGGACTTCAGCTTTGGGTAAGATTCTTACTACGGATAACCTCAGAAAAAGAAGGGTAATGATTCAGGATTGGTGCTGCATGTGTAGGATGAGTGGAGAGTCGGTTAATCATTTACTCTTACATTGTCCGGTTGCTTGGGAGTTATGGTCTGTGATTTTGATTCTGTTTGGCATTACCTGGGTTATGCCTCGAGGTGTGGTTGATCTTCTCAGTTGTTGGCATGGTCCTCGTAATAAGTCGGAGGCTGGCAAGATCTGGAAAATGACTCCCCACTGTCTCATGTGGTGTATTTGGCAGGAGCGTAATGATAGAACGTTCAATGGGGTGGAGAAATCTATCCCGGCCCTCAAACTTCACCTGCTGCACACCCTCCTTAGTTGGGCTAAGGCTTCTCATTTAGATTCTTCATGTTCATTGTCTGACATGATTGATTATTGTTCAGCTTGTCTTTAATTTTTGCTGGTTTCATTCAGGTCCACTGCCTGTGTACTTGTATTGACTCCTTTCTTTTTCTCTTAATGAAATTCTTATTTATCAAAAAAAAACAAAAAAGCCTGAAAAATCTGATTTTGACCCCTATGTCTTCTAAACGCTCTAATACAAATTGAAAAATCTGATTTAGACCCCGATGTGTTCCAATTGCTCTGATACCAATTGAAACAGTTTTGACCCAAAACAGTTATGCAGCAGATTAATTTATCAAGTTATGATTGATTCCAAGCAGATTCGCACAAAGACTTATCTCAACCAAAGTTATCAATCACCAAAAAATTTTTTTTTTTTTTTTTGGATAAGTAAGAAAAAATCTATTAATGAAAACCACCTCTAGGTACACGATGAGTGTACCCCAGAGGGGAAAGTAAAAGAATCAATCACCAAATTATATTGGATTGTGTCATATAACTTTTTTGATAAGTGTATGTCATGTAACTTTTCACTATGCCAATTCATATTGTAAATAGATTGGAAATACTCCAAACAGAGGTTTTGTGGAAGGGATAGGAGATGCCTTTAAATTCCATAAGTAGACTAGGATGGCATGTTCTCCGTTGAATGATGCAGGTTTGGGGATCCGTAAATTGAGTACATTCAATAAATTCATTTTAAGGAAATGGTTATGAAGGTTTGGAGTTGAAAAGGACCACCTTTGGAGACATGTTAGTTCAGTAAAATATGGAGAAACATGGCAGGTTGGACAATGGAGGTGGTTAAGGGATTGCATGCGGTTGGTGTGTGGAAAAGTATTAGGAGGGTTGAATGCCTTTTCTAAATATATTAAGTTTGATATTGGGGATTGTGTTCACGTTTGGACTGACCCATGGTGTGAGGATTGCCCCCTCAAAAATTTCTTTCCTGAGCTGTTTAGACTTTAGATTGGCAATGGATAAGGATGCATCAATAGTCATGTATATCGCAGTCAATCAAGATAATTGGCACTGGAATCTTCAATTTACTCGGTCCCTCTAGGATTTGGCCATTCCAGAAAATCTGAAATTTAACAAATTTCTCTTAAACTTAATTAAAACTGAACCAACAACTTTCTAACCTAAAGAAACTTACTAAGACTCAATAACTAAATTAGCCTATGAAAGGTGCCAAGAAGATCCCACATCAAAACTATACCAAAATTCTTAAATCTTTTGGAATTTAATCTTATTTTTCCTCGAACTCTCTTTATTGTTTGCATCACACTTTTTACTTCATTGTTCAGATTGGGGATAATACCAATAAATTTAATCAAGTTGCAACTTTTTACAGCATTAAACTTGATCATAATTATGTTATCTATGCACCATCTTGAACTTAATGTAACAGTTCTAGTAACAGGCTAACTTCATTTTTGATCTTCATCAACACCAAGTTCATAGCTAATTAGCACAAGGTAACTTGAATGCCAAAAAATAGGCAATGCTTTTGCTTTTATGGAAAACAATTAAAGATGAATATTAAATGACCCAGAAAAGTTCGCGTATACGTACAAGATATGATACAGACTCAAGAGGAACACCCAAACATACTAACAATAAGGCATCAAATACAAAATGAATACCAAGAATTTAAGAAATTCTTTAATAGATTTAGGAGGCCAAACCTTCTGAATCCAATTACCCACAAGCTGATTAAGTAGAAAGACAAAATCTGTAAGAAAGGAAGACCAGTTTGTCCGACTGCATGGACAACTGTTAATTCATGACCTTGAAGTGTAATGCCTAAGAAGACAACACTTGTTACTACCACTACTGACTTAAGCCTTATATAAACACTATGGATCCTTAATAGATAAACAAGTGTTCAAGATGTTGCCTAAGCAACATTATGCAAAACCAAATCTTGAAGATCATCATAAACACTAGCTTGACAACACCTTTTTATCAATGGTGCTACACATTCGCACCTTAGAACATGGTCATTACATGAATATGCTAAAGCAAGTGGTTTGAAAAACTAATTATTTACCTAGGTGACACACAAATACCATAGTGTCCAGTGATCCAGCTAGGCTAAAATATGGTCTACTTGCAGAACGTAAAAGATTAGACTAGCCCTCTTAACGTCTACTTTGATAACAAACAATTCTTATTGAAAACTGCAAGCATTACATGGAATCAAAATTATTCGGAGTGCATACCAAGTGGAAAATGTACGGAATTAACAATAAACTAAATTGATGATTTACTCAACAACTTATATATCAAGATAAAACCCTTTAAAACATTATACTTAAAGGTACTTTTTATCTGACATAACTAACTGTTATACAATAGACAGAAACATTA
Organism: Fagus sylvatica; assembly: GCA_907173295.1. Taxonomy (NCBI): domain Eukaryota; kingdom Viridiplantae; phylum Streptophyta; class Magnoliopsida; order Fagales; family Fagaceae; genus Fagus; species Fagus sylvatica. The sequence goes on along the minus strand of OU015767.1, from coordinate 25,756,974 downwards.
AGAACTAAATGAAACAAATGAACAGAAAAGGACCAACAATAAAATAGCACAAAGAATTGATATGTTCTAGCTACAAAAAGAACCCAAATAATACTGATTAGAAAGCTGGCTTTATTTGACAGTAGCATTAGAAACAAGCACAAAAATAAAATCATAAACTTCAAATAATATGAGAAAATCCTTCTTACGATTTGAAAAGTTTGCTAATTATAATCTATAGCATGATAGCATCTTCACTAAAAATGTGCATTTGAAATGCTCAAGAAAACAAATGAAACAATTGAAGTTCCAAATGGTATTCAAACACATAAAACCCCACCTTAGAACACATAAACATATAAAGCAGCATCAAATTTTGTAAAAAAAGCATACCATGTTTCTAAGCAGCAAAACCCGAGTAGGCGGCCCATTCAAGCTGACGCCCTTCACCTTCTTATCTGGCTTCACCTCACTAGCATTGACAATCACCCCAGCTCGGCGGTCCGTCTTCTTAGCCATCAAAGGAGTAGTGATCCCCTGCTCCTGCTTCCCAAGCCCTTGACCCTCCTTCCACCCCATCTTCGCCATCATCCTCTGCGCCGCAGTCATTTGCCCGCCCGCACCAACTCCCAATCCCACCGTCTCCGACTTCCCAATAGTAAACCCATCACCATTACTCGGTGGCGACGGCGACCTTGGCACCGCCCCGCTCATCGCCGCACGCCTCCTCCACGCTTCCTCGCCCGATATGTTCAGCCGCGATTCGCCAAAATCCCTCTCTCTCTCCCTTTCCCTCTCTTCCCTCTCCCTCCTCTCCCTCTCCTCCTCCTCCTGCCGCCGCTTCTCGAGCTCCCTCCTCATCTCGGCCTCCATGGCCTTCTTCTTCCTCTCCCTCCTGTACTCCTCATAGTCATTTGGCCTCGCGGGGTCGTACTCCTCCATCACCGTCGACGTCACGCCCACCAATGCCGGTTGCCCCAGGTCTTCCACCATCACCAATGGCGGTGTCGCCACCGCAGACAACAACGTCATGCTCTTTGGCTGCGCCGCGGCAGGCGGATTGGGGGTTTTGGGTTTGTTTTGGGATTTGAGAATAGTCAGCGGCGGAGCGAAGACCGATGAGGACTTACGGAGGGTCGCCGGAGCCATTTTGGCGCTGCTGGACCATACGGTGGTGTTGCTGGGCTTCTCTTCGTCGGCCGAAGAGGGTGGAGGGAGGTCTCCATACAACCCACCTAGCATTTCGACACGTCTTCCCTTTTCTCTCTCTCTCTCTTGTTCCGAGCTCGCTCAGAAAACCCTAGCAAATCCAATCTACACTGTCAACTATGATTATTAGAGAAACATTTGGGGAAATTTTTCAGTGGAATGGGAGTTCTGTTGGGTTTCGAATTAGAGTGATGTGTTTGTTATTGATTGGAATTTGAGTGTGCAGCTGATGAATTTAGACTGAGCTCCGTGTTTTTTTTTTTTTCTTCTTGACTGTTTGCGTGTGATTTTGTTTTTGTTTTCTTTTGGTCTGTTTTTTTTTTTTGAGTTTCCAAGCAATTGTCTTATATACCAGTATCTCGATTAATTTTAATGCGATACGTAACATCTACTAATCATATGTATCACCCTACTAGTGATTATTGAAAAGCACAAGACCATCTAGTTGAGTTACCATTCACAATTCTATTATGATGTGTTAATTACTTTTTATAAATGTACCACGTGTATAAATTTATCATAAAATATTCTAATGAAATATGCCATTATTTAGTAACCGACCTCATTATTGAACTAGAAAATGATGAAGGTAAAGTCAAATTAGGCATGAGCTGTGAAATAATAACACCAAGATTGGTCTAGTTGATCCTAAAACCTCATGAAATCCTTAAGACTGTAAGTTTGAAATTTCAAACCAATATTTTGTGATCACTCCTAAAGAATTTCTCCTTGTTCCTAAAGACTTATGTAAGAAAAAGCAAAAAAAAAATGGCCCTTAATCTTAATAACTATTTTTTTTAGTGGACTTTAAAAAACCCTTACGGAGTTAAGAATTCCCCCTCCCGGTAATCATTGAAAGATGAAACCTTCCGTGTTTAGATTGGAACTAATTAATCATTGGACCCTCACCTTTTACTTCCGTAGCAATTCCTCCCTTTTATGTCATTCCTGAAACTCATAAGATATAATCTTCTCTCTCTCCATGTTAGAATGGGAGGGATTACCCCCTAGGGCACATTTTGGTTACGTTTTCATTACTGACATTTTGGTTACGTTTTTATTACTGAAAATAGCTATTCATTAGGAATAACTATTATTTAATATGTAAATTTCAATTTTTTTTTTTTTTTTTATAACCTTCGGTGTCCAGGCTAACGTTCCGTAGATACGCGCACCTCGACTAATCTCAGGAGGATACGCAACACCCTACTAGCACGTGTACCACGATAGCCGTAAGTTTTGCCTTGTGTAGGTAGCCCTAAGAAGACTCAAACTAGTGACCATTAAGGAGCACATCCAAAGTCAAACCGGTTGAGCTATCCCTCAGGGTTTAAGTTAAACTTTAAATTAATAAACAAAGTAGTCGTTAACCCATGTAACATGTGAAAAAAATTTATGGAGAAACATTTATAATGATACATATTTAAATATATGTTAATAAATATAAAAGTCATCGTTAGAAAATATGCAACATAAATTTATTTAGAAAACAAGTCATTCATAATTTAATTAAATTTTAGGGAAATTATATTTCCACACCAACTTTTGTTATTTCCGCACCAATAACACCGGCCAAATTTTATCATTTGCAGTTTGCTATCTAAACAATGTTGTGAAAATATTATGAAAACATTGTGCTTTTACTTGAAAACAAAATTAAAAAATATGTAGTATAATGATGATGCGTACAAATATAGGCTTTTAAAAGCTTACGTGGCATCATAAAAATTCACTAAAATGAAAAATAACTAATTTCTTTGAAACAAAATTAGGGTATTTTGAACATATACCTTATAAAACTTGGTACTACGTTAGTGAGACAAATGATGACCAGTCCCACCTTTCTGTCCTGGATTGAGATCCTCTAGAATTCCTAGGATACTTTACAAGATAAAGTTTTTTAAATGTCAACTTTTCATTTAAAATAAGGGATAAGATGTTGCCACGTCATCAATCCAATACAAAAACCTAAATTAGTATTTCAAATGAATTAAAACACTTCTCAACTGCTCACGTTTATCAAACACCGTTTATCTTTATTCTTTTGTTTTGTTATTTCTCTCTTTTCTCTATAACAAATATCAAGGACTTTAGGCCTATCAGCTTAGTAAGAGGGGTTTACAAAATTTTGTCGAAGATCTTGGCAAATCGAATGAAATCGGTGCTGCCTAAACTGATCTCTACTTCTCAGAATGCTTTTGTGCAAGGAAGACAGATCATTGACTATGTCCTAATTGCGAATGAGATCTTGGATAGTCGATTGAAACAAGGTAACCCGGGTGTTTTATGCAAATTAGACATTGAGAAGGCTTACGATCACGTGAATTGGGATTTCCTATTATATTTGTTAGGAAGATATGGGTTCTCTAGGCAATGGTGCAGCTGGATTCGATTTTGTATATCTACTGTCCGTTTTTCTATCATCATCAATGGTTGTCTTCAAGGATTCTTTGTGAGTTCACGAGGTTTACGACAAGGAGACCCACTCTCTCCCCTGCTGTTTGTGATAGTTATGGAATCGTTGAGTCAATTGATGGATCGTGCCACTAGTAGGGAGTATATTTCAAGCTTTTCAATAGGAACTGCTGAAAGGAATTCAATTATGATATCGCACTCATTGTTTGCGGATGATACACTAATTTTCTGCAATGCTGACCCTTGCCAATTAGAGCACCTTCGTGTCGTTTTCACCTGGTTTGAAGCAGTATCTTGACTAAAAATAAATTTAAACAAGTCGAAGATGGTTCCCATGGGAAATGTCCCTTCTATAGAGGAGTTAGTGGCGATTTTGGGATGTAAAGTTTCAACGTTGCCAATGACTTGGGGTTGCCTTTGGGAGCTAAATTTCATTCTCCAAGTATTTGGGATCCGATTATTGAGAAGATGGAGAGAAAATTAGCAGGATGGAAACGATTATACTTATCTAAGGGAGGTAAGCTCACTTTACTTAAGAGTACCTTGTCAAATTTACCAACTTATTTCCTCTCGCTTTTTCACTTGCCGGCGGGGGTGGTAGCTAGGTTATAGAGGATCCAAAGAAATTTCCTTTAGAGTGGGTTGGGGGACTCTCATTCAACTCATTTGGTTCGATGGGCCCAAATTTGTAACCTTATACAAAATGGTGGGTTGGGGTGAAAAACTTGCGTAGATTTAACCAAGCTCTCTTAGGTAGATGGCTTTGGCATTATGGGACAGAACGGGAGGCATTATGGAGGTAGATTGTGGAAGTGAAGTATGGTAGCCTTTGGGGTGGATAGTGTTCCAATGTTGGCAAGGGATCTTATGGGGTGAGCCTTTGGAAGTTTATCAAATGGGGTTGGGATTCTTTTTTCCCCTTGCTGTCATTCAAAGTGGGAGATGGGAGTAGGGTGTGTTTTTGGCAAGATATATGGTGTGGTGTATCATCTCTAAATGAAGCTTTTCCAGGGTTATTTTTTATTTCTGAAAATAGGGATTCTTTTGTGGCTGAGCTGATGTCCTTTAGACATGGTTCTTTGCATTGGGAGCTGAAATTCTCAAGAAATATCCAGGATTAGGAGTTGGAGTCTATGACTTCTTTTCTAGAAGTAGTTTACTCTGCTTCTGTAGAGGGTCATGGGGTTGATACCCTTTGCTGGAAGTGGAAATCAAAAGGGGTTTTTGATGTGAATTCCTTTTATCGATGTTTGAACCCCCTTTTTACAATGACTTTTCCTTAGAAGGGCATTTGGAAACCCAAAGTACCCCCACGGGTAGCTTTCTTTATGTGGACTGCTGCATTAGGAAAGATTCTCACGACTGAAATTTTGAGAAAGAGAAATATTGTAATTGTTAACTGGTGTTGTATGTGTAAGGCTGTCGGAGAAACTATTGATCATCTTTTTATTCACTACCCAATGGCTAAGGAGTTATGGGATGGGGTGTTACATCACTTTAAAGTTAGTTGGGTATTGCCAAGTCAAGTTAAAGAGCTGATCGAAGGTTGATTTGGGGGGCTACCTAAGCATAGGCTTTCGAGGATTTGGAACATTGTCCCTCACTGCCTAATGTGGAGTTTATGGAGGGAGCAAAATCTTAGAACGTTTGAGGACGGTGAGAAAAGTCTTACTGACCTGAAGATATAGTTCTTTCGCACGTTATTTGAGTGGACACAAGCCATGAACTGCTTCTCTTTTTCTTCTTTTCATGATTTTCTCATCTCTTGTAATTCTTGATTTTTTAGCACTCCTAGTATACGCCTAGTATTCTGGTTGGGCTAGTTTCTCAATAAAATTTTATTATTTATCAAAAAAGCAAACATCAACACAACAAAAATCATGTCATTCTCTTCGATAAAATCATTAATCCAAACACTCCTTCTCATTCTTAAATTTTTTAGATCTTTTTAACTCATAAATGGAGCAAACATACCTTGTATCCATTTGCCTTTCAACAGTTATCCATGGGTGATTTTAAGAGTTTGAATTTAATAGATCTACCATTTGGGAATAAAAAGATTGAGAAATTTGTAAATAGAGAAAAAAAATACATAAAAGAAATAAAGTTTCTTCTCTAGCAATGAAGTTTGGCGGTAGTCTTTTAGATTTTAGGGATGAAAATGGCAGGATGTGTTTGTGTTAATGTTTGCTATAAAGAAAAGAGATAAACGACAAAACAAAAAGTAAAAAGAAGCGACATTTGATAAACGTTAGCAGTTTTTCTTTTTTAGAACAAATAAACGTTAGCAATTAAGAAGTGTTTTAATGCATTTGAAATACTAATTTAAGTTTTTAGTAGTGGATTGATGATGTGACAATATCTTGACCCTTTATTTTAAATAAAATGTTAGGATTTAAAGAACTCTACCTTGTAGTGTACCCTAAAAACTCTAGAGGATCTGAATCCTTCTGTCCTCACCCAACACCATGGCTCCACCTATCTTTGTACATACCAAATATTGGTGTCAAATTTTGTTATGAGATACAAAGTAACCCACAGTTGTAAAAACAAATATCCCAATTAAGGATAAAAAGGGAAAAGAAAAAAGAGAAATGATCCCTCGTATTTTTTTTTTTTTTTTTTTTTTTTTTTTTAAGGAATTGCCTCGTTAATGTTCAATTTCATTGGACATATGCAATTGTGGAAGTTAGAAATTAATCAAAACATATTAAGGAAATTAAGATCACTCCCAGATAGACTGAAATGGCCGAGCTGATTTCATTGGTGTAATCTATAAGAGGGATCAAAGCCTCGTTAGAGACCAATTATCCAAACAGATTGGATGAATGTAGTCTCTCTGTTGGTAAAGTCAGTGTATGATTATAAGTGATTAAGGAAAATAACAGCTCTTTTATGTTCAAGTGTTCATTACCTTCCTTCTTAGGCATAGTTCTCGTATTTATAAGCACTAAGGCCTTGCATTTCCCGCTTGAAAACTTCTCCTAGAATTTGGGATATGGGATCAAGTGCTAGGGGATGTTTGTCTGGAGATATTAGGTTTGAGAGGGCGGCATCAATCACACCTACTTAGCTTTCTTAGGCACATTTAGTGTTGAATGTACCCAATGAAATGCATTGAATGCCTCACGGCCAGATGAGACCTAGTTGGAAAATTATTCAGTAGTCCAAGATTACAAATAAATGTGTAGTCCCCCTCTCACATGAATGGTGGGTCCTACCATGAATTTAATTAGTGAAACCCATATTTATGTGGTCGAACTTACCATTTATGTGAAATGGGGACGACGCATTTATTTGTAGTCTTGGATTATTGAATAATCACTCGACCTAATTACAATCTCATCAATGAAAAATTATTAAATAGTCCTGGACTACAATAAATGCGTAGTTCTCCCTCTCACAGAGTGGTGTGTCTTATCATGAATTTAATTAATAGGACACACCATTCATGTGGTAGAATCTATCATTCATGTGAGAAGGGGACTACTAAATAATCACTCCCCACCAACCCACTAACTAGCGTTTAATGTTAGAAACACATTGCCCTGCTGTCAATTAGTCAATCCAGTTGGGTGTGGGCGGTTCAATAAGTTACATATGACATGGACCAAGCCGGTTCCTTGATCCAATTTGTACCGCTAAATTAGGGGTGGGCTCGGGTCGGGCGGGTCGGGTTTGGGGGTAATTTTTTATCCTACCCGACAGTGTCGGGTTTGCAAAACTTCAACCCGTTGACCATCCGTTAAGGTGGTCGGATCGGGCGGTCGGTTGATCGGTTTTGGCGGGTGGGTACGATCGGGTTTATCCAGTTAACCGATCAATAAAAAAATAAAAATAAAAAAAAAACTCAATCAGATGGTGGCGCCTATGAGAACCTCGCCCCTTTTCTCAAAGTCCGAAGCGAAAACCCTAAAATTGGTTTAATGTGATTTTGGTTTCGGTTTGGAAATTAAATTGGTAACGTGTCTCAAATGATAGGATGAAAACTTTAATGTTTTAATCGACCCTCGAGGTTGAAAGTCGATGTGACATGTTGTTTGTGGAGTCGCCACTTAATTTATTTTAAAAGACAAATTAAGAAATTCCAAAGACAAGAGTAATGTAATCCCCTTTTATTCCATTTTAGAATTTGTACAATTGCTAAATGAAATAGTGTGTGTAAATGTTACAAATAAAATTCCCCTAGAATACAATCTAAGAAAATAATATTGTATGAATTTCCTAGTTACAATCTATGTAAAAAGAAAATAAAATGTTGTTGTAAGGCACTATGTATGCAAACCAAGGTTTTGGTTTGGAGGCTTGGTTACAAAATGGGAAGGTGTTAGGCACCCCATTTTGCCCGATTTACATCGGTCCTCTTATATTAAAAATGGCCAAGCATGTTGTAATGTCAATGCATGTATGTGTATGTTGTGCAAACAAATTAATTTTAATTGTCCGTGTTGTTATTATGTTGGTTGCAATATGATGTTCATGTTATAGTTGTAAGCTTAAACATATAATCATAATGAACTTGAAAATATAAACACAAGAAATTAAAACATAATGTAAGAACAATAAATTAAAGCATAATGTAAGTACACAAAAATTAAATCATAAGGGTTAGAGAACTAACCCGCATGCAAAACAAAATTAAAATCAAGAATGTGCTTCACAACTTGTGTGGTTGTAAGCTTTGTGACTCAATGACTTTAAGGATGTGTATACAATTTATGGGTTGTATGGGTAATCCTAAGAAGTGTTTGAGTATGTGGGTCGGTGGAAAAATAATTCCAAACCTAAGTTGTAAAGATGATGAAGGGTGAACCAAATCAAAATGATTTTTTCAACCTTCAAAACCTTTAAGACTTTTGGAGAGGAATTTTGGTTTAAGAAAGCTTAAGTGCAAATATTTTCCAAGTCTTGGTTCCAAAGATAATGAAGGGTGAGTTAAATCTAAAAGATTTCTCAACCTTCAAGAGCTTTAGAACCTTGAAGAGGAGGGTTTGCTTCAAAGAATTTTTCTGCTCAAAACACTCTTGATAACTCTTTCTATTTCTCTTTAATTTTTCTCTACCATCTCCCCTCTTGCCATGAAGACCATAGTTGTATTTATAGAGAAAGGAGGGCGTGAAAGGGTCAAAAAGGGGTGGAAGGGGCTGCTTTTTTGCCCCCCACCAGCTGCCTCACGTGCATGCCAACCATGCTTTGTCCCCCTTTGCTAAAAAAAGACAAAAAAAAAAGTGTAGAAATGGGTCCAGGGACACAGTGCCGGTCGACACTGTGTTTTAAAATCCTAGTGCCGGCTGGCACTGTTTTGAAAAATTAGAGTGCCGTTCGGCACTCCATTTTGGGTAATTTAAAACATTCTTTTTTTTACTTTTTTTCAACTTACCTCTTTTGGCCATACATTGTGGAACGTGCATGGGCAGAAAAAACTGATTTTTCTGTCATTCCAAAAGTATTTTTGGCATGCATGAGTGAGATATAATCCTATGTATGCATGTACATTTAAGTTAACGCGGACCCGAAACGTTAAAACTTCGATTAGCGATAACTTTCTCGTTTGTGGTCCGATTTGAGTGTATGACGCGTTGTTTTGATCGTGTTGATCTAAAGACTCATTTAAAATTATTTTGGTGTCAATCGGACGTCCCGAGAAAAATCAAGCCGAAACCCTAGAAATGCACGAATTTCCGTGCCGAAACGCCTGGAGTCCAAATCGAGTGCAAGTCGTGTCGTTGTGATCGTGTTGACCTAACGACTCGTGTGAATGCATTTTTATATCAATCGGATGCCCAGAACAAACTGGGACCAAAAACCCTAAATGTGCACAGATTTCCGTGTCAGGGTCCCTTTTTTGGATTTTTAGTCCGTAAAGCCCCATGCACGTTATAATTGAAATGTAGGTAGCAAAATGAGGTGTCTACAGCACCGTGGAGGAGATGGTGGAGATTTGGCCAAAACCCGGCGAGATCTCACCAGATCCGGCAAGATCTCACCAAATCCTGTGAGTTCTCATCAAATCTGGCAACCAAACTTCTCAGCACGGCAAAAACCCAAAACCAGAAAAAGAGTGAGGGTTGAGAGTGGATTTGAACAACGTCGTGGTGGTGGAGATCGACGGTGAGGTTGAGGGCGAGAGGCGGTGAGGACTTGAGGGCTAGAGGCGGTGAGGTCGTGAGGCTGCGCCGCTGCGGTGAGAGAGAGAATGAGAGCAGGGGGTGAGAAACGGGTGGGTATGGGATTATGGGTAGTTATTCATGAGAGTTTTGAGATTTATTCAATTTTGGGTACTGACCGGGTGGGTATGGGATTATGGGTAGTTAATAGTTATAGGTTTATATATATATATATATATATTTAATTAAATATTGTCAGGCGGGCGAGTATCCATCCGACCAAAATTCCAAAAACTGTTATCCGGATATTTAAAATATCCGTATCCATATCCGTCCGTATATATGCGAGCAGGCGGGCGAGCGGGTCGGCCGAATTGATCGGGCAGGTCGGATTCCACGGTTTTTTGCCCACCCCTACGCTAAATGAGGACGTAAATTCTTCCCCTACACAATTTAAAATGTGGTAGATCTTTTGGCTGAATTAGGAGTCATTGGACAAGAGAATGAGAAAGGTCTAGAATTTAATTATTCATTGTTCTCCTCATATTGTATTTAAAAAAAAGAAAAAAAGAAAAAAAAAGCGTGCTTTGTCACTATATTCTTTGAGAATTTTGATGCCACCATTTGCTTAAATTACCAAAACTAGATTATGAATAAGATGCTAGTAGGATTGTAGCCAATCATGCATTCATGTCTTGCTTTTAACCATAAGTAACGTTGTGAGTTGTGACTAATGACATACGTTGCCACTAAAATGTGCCCAAAGCATCTTGAGCCTTGAATTCATTGCTTCAACAGCCTAATAGACTAATAGTCCCCACGGTTTAGATATAAAAAGAAAAAAAAGAAAAAAAAAGTCCTGGTATACATTCTAATTCCTTGTTTTTTTAGAACGCTGCTTGTCTTTTTTTTTTTTTTTGCAAATTACAAGTTCAACCATTTTAGTACTGCCATAAATACCATACACTTATACTATCAATGTCAACCTTATTACAGTGAAATAAATATAGAAGAAAAGTGAAATACGCACCCGTGGAGACAACATTAAATGGCCCCCAACTCCAAGCAAGTGGACAACAAACAAACCTCCAACATTAAAGGGAGCAAAGCAACTAAACCTAGGAATATTTTGGAAGATCATAGCCCCTTTTCCCTAACCAATAATACAACTCATTTATAAACATATTCATATTTATTTTAGTAATTAGAATTTTCAACTATAAAACAAAACTTGTGGAGGCTCATTAAATGCCTCCCAAGCAAGTGGACAACAAACCTCCAACATTAAAGGGAGGGCAAGGCAACAAACAAACCTATTTTTCATACCCAAATAGTTAAATAGTCTAATTCAACATCATTATCATAATAATAAAAACAAAACCAAAAAAAAAATCTCAATTGTTATTTCTTAGAAATGAGAAATCACATCCATAGTAAAAACTAAAAAAACTAAATTAACGGTGACCATGTGTATATTATTTATTATTATTATTAATATTAATATTCAGGCCATTTTCACATCTCTATTCTTTTCCAAACACTCTCTTCTCTCTCCCTCCCGCGATTGCAGGTGTTTGGTTTTCTCTCTTTTCCTTTTTTTCTCGTTCACGCCGTGGATTCGATCCTATCCAATCCCATACCCAATTTCCACTCGAATTTTCTTGCTTCAGATTCTAGGGTTTTCGTTTCGATCATTTCCGCGGCGATTGATTGGCTTCGCTAGGGTTTCTGAGCGCCACCAGATCTGAGACCGGTTTGCTTCCTGGAGGAGATTTCGCTCTAGAATTCAAAATGTTTTGGCGTATGGCGGGCTTGTCCACGTCTTCTCCTGTGAGTTCTCGATTCGCGATTCCGGTTTCGGTTTTGTTTTTCGTATATTGCGAAATGCATTTTATGATGAATGAGATATTGTGATTGTGTGGATTGTGCCTGATTTTCTGTTTGGTTGCTGAGAAAAAAATGTAGGATAAGATCAACAAATTGAATTTTGGAATCTTATTTGGAACCGATAAACAATGCGCACTTTACAGCTATTTAGTTCCTCATTTCTCCAATTTGGAATATTTAGGAGTCATGGTAGATTTATTTTTTATTTTTTATTTTTTATTTTTATATGTTGAAAGCGTTATTTGTCTTATTAGGGGATCATTGAATGCATATCTTTGGTCATTTCTCGGGGTTGAAGTTTAGATTGAATGGTTTTTTCATTATGGTTTGAATTTTATTAGAACTAAGGTGAATTGGCTGTCGGACTGTGACGGAATGAACTTTTATGCTCACCTAATTCTTTGTCGGAGTGACAGGGAAGAGTAAATAAAAATGGGGTAGTCTCATGTTCTTGCTGTGATGGCTGTCATTGCAATCGTTGCATGTTCAAATTTGTGGATAGTGTTGGCTAAATTTGCTTGGTACAAAAAATATGCTCATGGCAATAATTAAACGAGTTAGAAATAAATGGGTTGTATACTGAGAAGCACGGACGCAATGACACAACAATTTTTGAAAAATTAGGACATGACACAATGGGGATACGACAATTAATTAATATATATCTTTAGGTATATTTTATTTATTTTTAGGCATATTTTTATGTTTAATTTTAGTTTTTAAAATAAATAACAACTATCAAAATCTTTAAAAAACATATATAAAATCAAAGGAATTTTTTTAAATAATTTTTTTTTTGCTCCCAACACGTTGAACCCTGGTGTTCAACATGGATGTGCCAAGGATTTTGGAGTTTCTGTGCTTCTTAGAGAGCATATAATGCAAAATTATAAGAAGCTTATGAAATGGTCAAGGCAATATGTAGAGATATTTTATTTTATTTATTTAATATATATTTAAATATAAATGACAAAAATTAAAATGTGAAAATAGTAAAACTTAGTTTGAAGCGTTAAATAACAGAAGGACACATGATCCATGTTTGACATATATAGATATTTGAATGTTCCCCACTTTCTTAAGCATTGGATCCCATAGATTACATTTAAGCCCTCCTCTTTTACTCTTCTTTGTTTTGGTTAATGAAAATAAAAATTACTCCCAAACATATCTATGCTGTATCCCCTAATTTGAATCTCCTATTCCCCTACCCTTGGGACCAACACTTATCAAAGAAAAAGAAAACATATCCATGCCATATCCCAGTCATAATCCAGTTGTATCCTACCATATCCTGTTAAAATTATATTTGTATTTACAGCTATAGATCCAAATATGTATCTCCATTCTACCCCTTCTGTATTGGATACTTAAAACTCTCTTTTTTTAGACAATTCAAATTTAACCCTGACATATCCATGAAGTATCCCAGTCATGGTCAAGTGGTATCCTACCATATCCTGATATATATATATTATCCTACTTGGCTATGGATGGGTATAGTTTTGCATGGGTTTGGATGATCTTATGAGGCCCTTTTAGGATGATGTTCTTTGATGCATCTATTTTACAAAGTTATGGTCTTATTTGATTGTAAGCTGGAAGTACAGGTGGGTACCTTGGAATGTAGGGGTGTTTTTTAAGTAGGATAAGAATGTTTGCAGTGCAATTTTAGCCGTATGCTCTGACACGAGTGGGGTCTTAAAATTTTATTTGAGAGAGTGTGAGGCATAAGAGTGATTGTTTTTGTATGACGTGGGAACCTCACCAAGGTTGGGCCCTTTGGACCCACCTTTGGAGAATAGACTCCCAGTCTCATGCACCAACCACACAGAAATTTCCCTACACGCCACAAGGTAAGTCAAAGTGCATCACCAAGGATTGAACCAGGGACACCCAGCTAAGGAAATTTCATATTGTTGGAATGATCATCCTAATGGGAGAGGAGAATGAGTTGGATTTTAGCATGAAGCAGCGTGTATGATGTGTTTAGAGTGGTGTCATAGAACAACTACAGTAGTCAGTTGGTAGAATCCCTTCACCTACTGGATTTCAATTGACCAATCATGCTGAGGATAAGCGTTCCCCTGCATACTGATGGAACTTGGTGTTTTTGCACCATGAGAATCAGAAAAACCGACGTTGGTATTACTTTATCATCTGATCCGTGCTTATTGCCTTTTGAACTTGACAGCTATTTAATGAAATTGAGGCATTGGTAGTGCAATATTGGACTTTAATTACCTAAATTTATGGAGTTGAAGCTTTAATTCCTACAGTGATTATATTGATGGATAGAGACTTTTTTTTTTTTTTTTAAATCTTTTTCTAATTTATTCGAATTCATAGACTTCTGAAATTTTAGAGGATAGTTTTTTGTTGGTGTTTCTTTTGTATATGTTCCGTGTGCTAGGGTTGTGCCCATTTTTGCGCTCTTTTAATGAATTATTATTTGTCAAAATATGTATGAATGCATCATTTATAGGTGATATGATTCAAGTTTCAGTTGAAAAAAATATTCAAGACATGGTATGGTTTTAGATGGGCATGAATGGAAAAAGGATCCATGGTTCCATGTAGTTTACCCCAATTACCTTTTTTTTATAAGTAAATTTTGGGGAGATTCAAACTAGTGGTCTCCACTTCATAAGTCATGGTCCCTAGCCAATTGTGATACCACTTGAGGTTAGTTGACTCCAATTACACGAGATTGGGTTTAACACTTTGCCATGTTCAGTTGAGAGGAGACTTGAAACCTGTAACACTCTTCTTTTCAGTAAGTCAGGTAAATATTTGGTTTATTCAAGTTGGTTGTACAAAGTGAATAACTGTTAGCTGATGTGCCACTGCTTATTTGGATTTTCTTATTCTCTGGTTCTGCTTACAGATCAATATGCAACTTTGTGTGTCTCATCTTCTCATGTTAAATGTAAACTTTGGAGCACACTAGTAGGGTTGGCAATTTTGTGACCTCAATTTGTGTCTGAACCTAGGAGTGGACTAGTAGGGGTATCATTTGCTATGCCTCTTTTGAGAGGGCTGGATTGATTTCCTGAAATCACCTTTGCTTGTTGCTAGTTTTCTGTTGAGAAATTTCACCCAGCCTTTCTTACATTACTTGGTTGTTACTAATTTGGAAGGTAAAATATATTCTGTGTGTGTCAAATATGATTCTTATTCTCCATTGTCTTTGTTCTTGATATATGCTCATTGCAGGTGGAGACTATTTTGGATAAGGACAATTTTACATTGGAGGAGCTTCTTGATGAGGATGAAATTATTCAAGAATGCAAAGCTCTTAATGGGCGCCTTATCAATTTGTAATGCCCTTTTCATTTTCACAGTTACCCATGTCTTTAGTTTCAAGCTGTACTGTCTGTCCATGCGTGATTAATGTCTGCAGAATTCATATTAATGCGTACTTTGTTCTCTGGAGGAAGGCTTTTAACAGGATTTTGACGTCATGTTTTGATATTTTGACTATGGAATAATAATAGGCTTAAGGGTTATACTTTCAGCTATAATTTTCCCTTTTGCAACCTGTTATAATAATTGTTTTACAAAACATTCATATTAGTCTTGCCATTTTCTCATGCATTTTGGGACCAGTTTGTCCTCTAAGTGATTAAACAAGAAATACAAAAACGAAATATAGCGTAAGAAGTTGAAATCCTAGGCCTCATGGTTTGAATTCATATCTAGTTGTGTGAAGGGAGATTATTGTTTTCTAAGTATGTGTTCGAATAAAATATTCTAATTCTAAATCAATTAGAGATGCAAATTATTTTGATAAATCTGTGTAATAATAATTTCCTTTGTGTGGGAAACATGATTATACCTATGGTAACAATTCTGTTAAATTCCATGCCATGGTTAGAATCTTTGATTAAGGTTGTTGGATGGAAGAGGCATTACATGATCAGATTTTTTAAAAGTAGCTTTTTTTTCATTCCAAATGCCTTTTTAAATGACTTTGTTATCATTAACATAAAAGCATGAGAGAGGAAGGTGGGAAATTATGTTTTATATCAAATGATTCTGCCATGGGCACGCTTTTTTCATTCAGTGCTAGTACTACAATAGTTTTGCTGTTTCCTTTGTAGGGACATACATCATTTTCATCTATTAATTATGCTGATGAATGCTTGCATGTGTGCAATTGGTAAATCATATAATTAGTTGGATCTTATATGTTAACCGATTGAATGGGGGATTGATATGTTGAATGCCACATCTTTACAATAACAATAATGCCCCCCTTCAGTTTTCATAAATAATCAAGGATGCTTCTTATAAAAAATTTTAAGGTTTGTTTTCCGTGGCCTCATTCTTCCCATAACCAAATGTTAGGTCAAGGTCAAATATATGTACTTCAATTGGATCTTTGTTGATTCTATGTCTTCTTTTTTTCTTTGTTTGATTGTGCATTCATTTTATCTATAAGCTCTAATTACTTTTGAAAAACTTAAAGCTGTACTTGGTCTATTATAAAATTGCTTTTGATATCACCACTACGCAAGAAGATAAGTTCAATATTGCATGCCTTCTCTTCCCTTTTTCTTGACAAGTATAGTTGACTATTACATACTAGGCCCATTGTTGGAGCTGCAATACAATTCTGCCTTCAAGTGAAATAAGTTAGATGTGCCTAGTTTTCTGTGACTTGGGTACCATTATGGATGCCTCCTTAAGGCATTGCTAATCCTTTGATTTTAACTAAATATGTTGAATGGATTATTGGACACCTTTGCTTCAATGACTTTGACTAGGACACATCATAATTATTTGTCATTATTGTGTGTTTGAATAGAAATCAACTATTCAAATGTAAAATTTTGCTATATGACTGTCTGTTAATTTTCACATTTCAATGTACTCTTACTCAAATGGAACCTATTTCCTTGTAAGAGCAAGATGGAGGGTGAGGTTGTGTATTTAAGACCCAGTAAGTGCATTTGTAACTTACCAATAAAAAATAAAGAAAACTTTTATTCTAATTTTTAGCATAATAGTCTTGATGTTGATTAGATGTTCAATTACCTTAGCAACTGAATTACTTATCACAAAAAAAAAAAAATTACCTTAGCAACTGAATTTTGTTTCTTCTTTTTTGGCTTTATCTGATATTCTTGTACTGTCTTTTCTGCAGTTTGAGAGAAAGAGTTCAAGTTGAACAGCTCATACGATATATTGTGGAAGAAGCTCCTGAGGATGCTGAAAAGAGGCGAACTTTCAAGTAGGGTGCTTTTGTTTCTCAAATGCTCCTGTTTACCTGGATGTATCTTGTGATTGATGTTGTCAAATTATTGTTTTCACAGGTTTCCTTTTATTGCCTGTGAGATTTTTACTTGTGAAGTTGATATTATACTCAAAACACTAGTGGAGGATGAGGAGGTGAGAAACTTTAATTATTTAAGACCTTTCTGTCTTTAAAACTTTACTTCTATCACTTTTTGAAAACTTCTGTTACTGATTTCTTTTGATCATTGCTTGTTGGCAGTTGATGAACTTGTTGTTTTCTTTTATGGAACCAGAACACCCCCATAGCACACTATTGGCTGGGTATTTTAGCAAGGTTGTTCTTTGTTGAACTTTTAGAATCTAGTTTATCTTCTACTTTGGTAGGATGGTCCTTTTAACGATATGAACTTTTACTACTATGCATTCTATTTGAGGTCATATTTTTTCTTCTTTTTCTTTTTTGTTTTATAGAAATCATCAATAACATATTACCTGGGGCCATCTGTGCCCTAATTTCTTAATGCTAGGTTGTCATATGCCTGTTGTTGCGTAAGACAGTTCCTTTTATGCGCTATTTTCAAGTAAGTGCAATGTTTCTTCTCATTTTATTTAAATATTCAGGGTGCACTTAAGCTTCTTGTGAGATGCATGAATGCTTCACAATGTATATCTTTTATTTGTATATGTTGATAGAAATACTAAATAAAAGTAGAATAATCAAAATTCCATGGTAACATACAGAATAATTACCAACTTCATAAAAAAGGACTCTTTTATTAAACAAACTCTCTTAAGGGGTAATTGTGGTTTTTTGAGCTTCTGAGGAATGTGTTACTTTCTGTAGGCTTTTGTTCACGTTTTTTTTTTTTTTTAAATATAGGGTCAATGTTAATGCGCCTCTACTTGTGTTTGCTCTCCTTAATTTAATTTACTAGTTGTAGCCCCATTCCAAAATTGCTTATGCTTGGCACTTTTGGAAGGAAATGAGCTCACACAGTGAGGGGAAACTTTATTTTCTCAGTTCTCTTTTCAACTGCATGAGGGCCTTAGGGGTCTTTGCATCAGTATCTTTCTTGGAGTTTTTGGATCTTTGTAATCTTAGATCCTAGGTGCTTTTTTTTTTTTTTTTTTAATCTCCCTTGCATATCTCTGGTGTACTTCCCATGTACTAGGGCTACACCCTTTTTTGTTTGGAATGATTTTATTTATAAAAAATCTGCTTATGCATGGTTTGCTCGCCTAAATAGCACATTTAGAGATTAAGGGGACTCAAACCTGCAAATGGAGCTATTAGGATCTCCTTTATCTCTGGACAATCTACTTTATAGAAAATTAATGAGTAAGAGTCTGCTGTGTCTCACTGAGTCTGAAGGAAGTTTTATGATTATCTGTATGTGTCCCCTCTCCTTTGTACAGAGGAACATTTTTACCCTTAAAATGTGTGGATCTGCATTTATCATTATAGAGATTGAGCTTATATGAAATTCATAAAGGTATGGATTGTCTTTAAAGCTGTGAGTGATATGAAAAAACTTAAAAAATTACTGTAAGGTGTGTATGTTTTACTTTCCTAGAAGCAGCGAATGGAGGGCAATTTGACAGTTAATGCTCCTTTGGGTCATTTGACCTTGTAATATATTGCCTTTTGGTATATAAGATATATAAAGATAGCTTTATGTTTTTGTCAAGTTTACTCTTGGGATGATGATTAATAATTTCTGACTTCTCTATTTTGCCTTGGTTTTTCTGAACTAATGGTTTTTAATTGTGATAAGACACTGCACTGTCCACAAGGAACATAGTTTAGCTACAAACCAGTCTGTAGCCTAAGGCTACAAACCCACTATGTGACAATTTATAAAACCATCTACATGTATTATTGAAACAAGTCACATGGTTCATTAAATAGGTCATGTGACTAAAAGTACACGTGTATGATCTTATTAGTTGCCACATAGTGGGTTTGTAGCCCTAGGCTACAGACTGATTTGTAGCTAAACTCTGTCCGTCCAACAAGTTGACCTCGTTTAAGCTTTCTTTTAATATGTAATTATCATTGGGTTGAAGTGTTCTCTTTGTGCATTCGTCTAGGCTCATCAGGATATTGTCGGGAAGCTAGTTGACCTGATTGGAATTACATCTGTCATGGAGGTTAGTTGTTGATAACTTTCATTTATTGCTTATGATATTGAACTCCTTCCTTAAGTGTTCTTTCATCTTCAAATGTTATGCAATCTGCAGTCTGCGTGAATGTGTATTCTTGTGGTCTATTGTACTATTTGTGGCCGACCCCAAAAATTTTGGGAGTAAGGCTTGTTTGTTGTTGTATATTTCTGATTTTTATTGTTTGCATCATAAGAATTATTGTTTGCCGGTGGTTTATTTTATAATCATTTAGTTTGCAACTGAAATCACCTCCTCTTATCTTTAATGTTAAACGACATTGATTGGCATGTTAGAACTTTTGACCCCATCCACTATTAGTAGAATCTGTTAAAAGTTTTAGTGTACTTTTGATTGACTATACTCAATTTGGCAGAGTGGTTTATAAAAACCTATTTCCCTGTTCATCAGGTTTTAATACGTCTTATTGGCGCTGATGAACATATGTATGCAAACTATATGGAAGCAATGCAGTGGATAGAAGACACAGATGTTCTAGAGATGATTGTGGACAAGTTTAGTTCTTCAGTAAGTAATATTACACTTACTACCGACAGATGTGAAATGATCATGTCTCAGTGCTCGGTTGATTCTCTATTTTATTACTATTGCTTTATACATATTACTTTGTGGTCCTCTTCCTGTTATCATTCTAAATTTCTACACTCTGATATCCTGCGTAGACATTTTGAAGTACAGAGTAGCCTTTATCCTTGGATTGGCTTTGGATTATAACCACTGTGGTCGGTTTGGGTTTAATTGAATTTTTACCATTGCTTTATACATATTACTTTGTGGTCCTCTTCCTGTTTTTATTCTAAATTTCTACACTCTGATATCCTGCTTAGACATTTTGAAGAACAAAGTAGCCTTTATCCTTCCTCAACTTAAAGAGCTTCCTGTAATCACAGTTCCATTTTCCTCTGGATTGGCTTTGGATCATAACCACTGTGGTCGGTTTGGGTTTAATTAACATCAAGTGAATTTCTTTTACTTATTAAAAAAATATATCAAAACCGTTTGCCGGCACTCTTCTCCAGCTGTCTTAGCCTTTCGTTTGTATATCAACCACATATGCCATGCCCTCTTAGCATCTTCTCTTATTTAAGAGATTTGGTGTAACAAGGTTTACTTATTATTTTGATTTTCGTTTACATAGGAAACTTGGTGAAATAGGACAGATTAGATAACCTGCCTATCAACATATGAACGTTTATACGGTGGGCTATGGTTTGGGCAGTTGTGGTTTAAGTGCTTTTTATTGTAGAAGAATGTGTACATGGTTTGTAGATTGATTACGGGTTAGAAAAGATAGGGAATTAAACCAAGAGGTGTTGTTTCTTGAAGAAAATATTGCTGAAAATTTGAAAAAAGTAGCTCATTTGAAGGGATTTGAGTTTGATTTAATGGATCATTTGGTGGGTACAGGCTGGCAAATTTTTTAGCTGTTAAGGGTTTTAAAAGAGGATATTCTATGGCTGCAGCATCACTTGGATTAAATATTCTTCTATGGACTGCAGATGCTAGACTGCAAATTCAACATAGGATATGAATGTCATGAATGTGTCTATCTAGAATAAAAGAGTTTTTAACGATTTGATGGGTTTTGATGTGACGTGTATACACGCATGTGCTCATGCATGTACAGTTTTGAATTTGGTATGTCTATTTTTGCAAATTTTGTTTACTACCACCTGCTGATCCTTTATAGCACTAAAGTGCTGATGACACTTCCTTTTAGGATCTGAAATCTGATTTTTTAAAGTTTGTTACCGCTGTCTATATTTGCCCACAAATATGCAGAATTCAGGCAGGATAATCTGCGTGTCAGAAACTTATTTGGTATCATGCCGGCATATATTGCTCCTTTTTTTGCTGTATTGTTTGTCTCGTTTATAGGATAATCTGTTCGATGGGTATGATCTATCTTTATCAGAACTGTGGATTGATGTTAAAGAAATGTATATGGGACATTGTTTTTACAGGACTGTCCTGAAGTTCATGCTAATGCAGCAGAAACACTTTGTGCTATTACAAGATTTGCTCCGCCTGGGCTCTCTGCTAAAATCTCCAGCCCAAGGTAGAGTTTGCTTTTGTTCTCATGTTGCATGGAAGCAGGGCGGAATTGCCCCCTACCTATCTAGTCCACCCAAAAAAAAAAAAGAACCCACTTAATTATGAATTTATCCAATGTATCATCTAATTGTTTTTTTTTTGTTTGTCCTTTTCTTCTTTGGATTTCTTTTGAATCGTAGCTAGTGGTTTTCATTTCTTTAAATGGCAAAATTTTATTAAAAAATTAGAAATAAAATATTTCTATTTCATCATTGCCTTTTAAGTTCAAAGGATATAAAAAGGAAAACGCCATTAAGAAAAAGAATAAAGAAGCAAGGGTTTTAATCAAAGAGAATAAATTTCTAGTTCGTTGTTAGATTTCATAGACAATTGTTCTTTTTTCTGAGGCCTTTAGCCTCCTTGTATATGTCTTGTATACTTGGTTTTCCTTTTTAAATAAATTTTTATTACTTATAGAAAAAGAGAGAAAAAATACAAAATAAAGTAATATTATTTTTACCATCCAAAAGTGATTAAAAATGATAATAGAAGCTCGAATTATTTATGTAATAATTTATTATTCTCCACAAATTTGGTAATAAGCAATAAAATCTTGGAATAATTATGGAATAAACGCTAGAGTTTAATATCATTCTTATTAAAACCCAGAAGTTTTAGGTGCATGAATAATCATAATATAATTAAAAAATTGTTACAATTGAATAGATTATGAGTTTGTAATTATTCAAAATAAGAAAAAATCGGTAATTGTAATTGGGTCTATCTAACAACTAGAATCATTTCGTATGAAACCTATGTGGAATTTTGACTATGCGAAATTGGAAAAATGGTAAATTCATGTGAAAATGCTTAAGCAAAAAATAATGAATATGCTACCCTTTGGTGGGTTTTTGGCTAATAAGCAAGGACACTTCAAAACCATAAACACGTCGGGGCGGGGGCACTCTTGCATGCGTGTCCTCGTAGTGTTCCTTTGATTTTATAGATTTTGATAGATGTTATTTATTTTGAAAACTTAAAATAAATGTCTATAAGTAAATAAGATATATCTAAAATATACATTAATTAATTAATGAAATGTTGTATCCCCACTGTGTCGTGTTTTAATTTTTCAAGAATTTTTGTGTCACCATCTGTTGTGTCTGTGAAAGTGCTTCTTAGGTTTTTTTTGCATTAAAATACTGTTTAGCATTTTCAAAAGTGGCTTTTTATTATTCAAATGGGATTGAAATACTGTGTGTGTGAGAGAGAGAAATTTTGCCCATCTGAATTTGAATCCTGGGTTTGCCACTGCATGTAAATATGTGTATAATTTTGCTCTGGCTTTTCGATTATTTATTGAAGTTTGTCTGTTATTTGCAGTTTTATAGGAAGATTATTTCGTCATGCTTTGGAAGACGCACGGCCAAAGTCTGTTTTAGTCAACTCATTGTCTGTATGCATATCTTTGTTAGACCCTAAGAGGCTAACATTGGGAGTGTATCATACATACAACCGCCAAATAACTCAGGGCGCTGCTGTAACTGCTAATCCTGAAACAGTTGAAGGCATGCTGGAAAGCTTGAGTAAGGGTACCTCCTTTTATGTTGGTGTCTGATTTTTTAGTTAATTTAACACTTACTTTCCCTGTGGCTCATAGATAAGAGTAGGGTGGATAAAGCAGACAAGTGCATCAGAAGTATTATGTGATCGCAAAATACTGATTCAGTTGAAGGGAAAATTCTATGAACTGCTGTAAGGGTACAGAATGTTGGGCTGTTAAGAGGTGATGTGTTCATACAATGAGAATAGGAAAATCAGGAAATTAAGATGGATGAGTGGGGAGCTCTAAGATAGGATAAGGATTGAAGTCATTCGTTCAAAGATAGGGTTAGTTCCTATTGAGGAAAGTATGAAGGAAAGTTAGAGTGAGGTCTAAAATAACTTGGGTGCAAGTAGTGAAAAAAGATATGCTAAATAGGGAGGTGATACAGAATATGGTTTTGGATAGGTTGGATGGTGGAAAAGAATATATGTGCTCGACCCCAATTAGTTGTTTAGGACCCATAAATCTGACCCCATTTTAATTGGGATTGAGAATTAGTTGATGTACTTGTGGAGTTATAAAGAATTGTTTGATTTGTTAGCTTAGAAAAGCTAGGGATGCTGCTGGTTGAGTGTGTGTTTAGGTATGGAGAGCTAGCAAATGGGTGGACTCTTGCTACGTGAACTTATCTTAGGGCCTGTTCAGTTACTGAGAATTTTAAATTTATGAGATATATTTATAATTTGAATTTACACCTTATTTGAAACATCATAATTAAACAAAATTGATGTTTAAGTCATTTGATAACTAAATTATTGATAATCTGATAATTATGGATAATTTTTAAATGACAAAAATACCCACGAACTTTAATAAATATCTTATTTAGATATTAAAAAAAAAAATGATTTTCTAAGATTAACTCTATATAGGTAGTGAACATGTGAAAAGTTAATTGAAGTGTTACTTTAGTATTCTCATGAATGTAGGATACATGAGAATTGAGATTTCCTACTTCAAAGATGGGAAATAGAATTCCCACAATTTATGGGAATTGTAATTCTCGAGAATCTTGTTCAAACGAATAACCAAATTTTCACAAATTCTCAAGAATTAACAATTCTCATCCGAAGTTCCTATGTAAAAGAAAATCCCCTTAGGAACACACATTGTCATCATCATTTGTCTTTTACTTGAAAGCTATATTTGAGAAGCATTAATTGTTGGTCCTAAATTTCCTATGTTTTGGAGACTGGCCCACAAGAAGCCATATAGGATTAGGATCTGCAACATAGATATTAACCATGGAGGACACGGAATGGAAGCTGCTGAATCAATTGGCACAATTATATTGAACATTAGGGCATTAAAATCTTGTGGAGTTTATAGTGGATATCAAAATTTGAGGGGTTCAGTTGAGTGTAAAGAGTACTTGCTAAGATCCCTAATTGTCTGGTTGTGTAATTTGTTTGCATGCATGCCATGTAAGGTTCTATTTCTTTACTATTATCGTGCTGATCCTGGGGGATAGAATTTTTTTTGTTCAAAAAATCGTGTGAGTGCATTTTTTATTACAAGACAAATCAAATAGTGATCATATTCTATCCTGCAGGTGATTTGCTCAAGCTTTTGGAGGTCTCATCTGCAGAGAATGTGTTGTTAACTACTTATGGCAAGTTACAACCACCTCTTGGAAAACATCGTTTAAAGGTATTGGTTATATGAGTATTTAAGATCTTTTTTGGTCTATTATCAGTATTGAATATTTTCTATGTTTTCTCTCCTATATAATCGTGGACTGTTTTTGATGTTTGTTTGTTTGAATTTCTATATTAACATATTACCCGTACCCATATATTCACTGATTCCGATTAGCTATATTTGCATTTTAGCTGGCTATCACTGATCATTGAATTTGTTCAGATTGTAGAGTTCATCTCAGTCTTAGTGACAGTTGGTAGCGAAGCTGCTGAGAAGGAATTAATTCGCCTTGGAGCTGTACAAAGAATTTTAGACTTGTTCTTTGAGTAAGTTAAAAAAAAATAAAAAAAGTTGTCTATGAAGGGTAACAGAAATTCAACCCTTATTTCTTTGTTTACTTGTGAAGGTACCCGTACAATAACTTTCTGCATCATCACATAGAGAACATTCTAGTGTCGTGTTTGGAGAGTAAGAATGCTCCTTTTATTGAACATCTTCTTCAAGAATGTAATCTTATTGGGAGAATTCTTGAAGCTGAAAATAATTACAAGTTGGCAGCTGATTTGAACAAGGTAGTGATGCAGTCGTATATAAATATTAATATCTTCATGTTAGGGTTTTTATTAATTGTTTTGGTTCTTTTAAATTTAAATATTTTGGAGATCTTGCTGCAGATTTGTAAACAGTATTTGACACTATCTTTGATTAATCCTTTTCTGTAGCCAACTGCCTGTGCTGAGGGTAGATTGCCACCGAGGATAGGGAATATTGGACACTTGACTCGTATATGTAACAAACTCATTCAACTGGGGAATAGCAGCGCTAAGATTCAGGAATATTTGCAGGTATATTCTTAAGTCACCAATAGTTGCCTTTGTTGACAAATTTATCCTACCAATATTTGTGGGGCTATGATTCAGCGTAAAAACTTGTCTATCCTGACATGCTTTTCAAAGTTTAAAATGGACTAGAGTCTGTTAGCACAATTTTGCAATCTAAATATGTGCCTTTTCTCTTATATAAGTTACATTTTCCGTACGATGTCTCTTTGGCCTTTAAAATTTCCATTCCATAATTTTGGTTGTTCCAATTATGTGAGTAAGATCTATAGTTGAGTTTAGCAAAAAGGATTTATAGTTGAGACTTGAGATTAATTTATCAAAAAAAAAAGTTAGAGACTTGAGATTAGTTA
Organism: Fagus sylvatica; assembly: GCA_907173295.1. Classification (NCBI taxonomy): domain Eukaryota; kingdom Viridiplantae; phylum Streptophyta; class Magnoliopsida; order Fagales; family Fagaceae; genus Fagus; species Fagus sylvatica. The sequence continues at coordinate 25,731,479 of OU015767.1, read as the reverse complement.
ATAATTTTAAATTTCTTTTCTTCCATTAGTTCTATGGTACATAATCACTTTTGACTTCAATTAGTTATTTGCTTGTGGGTGGTTATCAAATGAGATTCTGTAGAAGTAATAATTTTATTGATAAAGAGGGGGAAACCGCATGTACATAGGGTGTGAAACTGTAGAATTAATAAAGTGATGCCGAAATAGCTAAATACCAGTGTTCCTCTTTATTGTTTTTATCTGCAAAAGTCATGCTTTTAAATGGTTTTTCTTTGGACAGGAAAATAGTGAATGGACTGACTGGCATACAAATGTTCTATCCAAGCGGAATGCAGTGGAAAATGTCTTTCAGTGGGCCTGTGGGTATGTTTTCTTCATTTCAAATTTTGCAACTCTTCTCACATCTACAGTTCACAATATTCTGATTGAATAAGTATTTTCATATAGTTGTAATTGCTACATGCATGGTCCTGACAGACAAGTTTTACATTCTGATAAATCACTCTGCATTCTACCATGCATGGAATAATTTGAACTATATGAGTACAATCAGTCGTATTGCAACTAGTGGACCAGCTTGTTGAAAACCATACTGTGCATATTGCAAAAGTAACTTACCAATTGTTTTTTAAAAGGATATATTTGTGTGTACACTGTTGATTTTGTAACACTTAACCCCCCTGGAAGATTTTGAGTGTAATACAAAACCTTTTTGTAGTACTGTTTTATGTGAAAATAATATGGACACGTGTCATCACATGAGTAACTCAGTTTTCACAAATAATTAATAAACACACATAAAGTAATACACATGAAGGTTAAGTGTTGCACTTAAAAAACTTTTAGGGGGGGTTCGTGTTTTAAGGGGAAACCACAAGAGGGTTTTGTCCCCCCCACCCCCTCCCTTTTAAAAAAAAAAAAAAAAACTTTTTAATTAACAGTATTTTGTTCTTCATACTTGGGGTTTTTTGAAGACTTTAGAATGGACCATTTATTTTTAGTTTTGATTTTTAGAATTTATTTGATAATTTTTTTCCTTCTCTTTTGGATACAGTTTTTAGTTTTTAGATAGTCTATTCTACTTTGGCAAAGATGATGACAAAAAAGATTTTTGCATTATATATCTGTGTTGTCAGTTTTGGGTGTGATGTGAGTCTTTTAAATTTGAATTGTGAAGTATTTACTTTATGCATTGTAACTTGGAAAATACGATAGTTTATTTAGTTTGAATATTGTAAATATATTTTCATTTGACTTATTTAGATAGTTTTGTGAAATACTACTGACAATTAAAATATTCATTAATTGATTATGTCGGTAGTTTGTAGTAAATGAGCCACTGATGCTTGCAAAAGGCTAAGTTTTTGTTTTGTTTTTGGTGTGTCGTTAATTTTTTAGTTGGTTTTCTGGTTATTAGATTTAGGTTATTTGGTGCTTTGCTCACAATTAGGGCTTTTGTTAGGCAACATTGCTTTACTCAGGAACTGCTGTGAATATATGTGAGGTATATCAGGCATGGGTCAGAGCCTCAAATAACCTACTTAACTGTATATATTTCATGCTATTCAATCATCTCTGGGACGAGGTGAATGAATTTGAAATTGAGCTGGTTATAACCATATCTAATATAATAATGTGATTGTTTTTATTCCCTTTTTTTCCTCATATTTACTTTTATATTTATCATGATTTAATAATTTTAAATAGGCGGCCAACAGCACTGCAAGATCGGACTAGGGACAGCGACGATGATGATTACCAAGATAGAGACTATGATGTTGCAGCTCTTGCAAATAACTTAAGCCAGGCCTTCCGATATGGCATTTACAGTAACGATGATATTGATGAGGTGCCTTTTAAAACTTTCACATAACCTATTTAGTTTTGTTTTTCTTGGCTATCTTTTTAGATAAGAAACAAAAATGTTAAGTGGAAGTATGAAAGGTACAGCAAGAAGTTTTTATGATCACGATATTGAAAAAAAAAGAAGAAGGATTTTACCATAGTGGCAAGGAGTAAAACAAGTTGGCAACAAATGTATGAGACATAAGCCTGATTTGTTGGGCATACCTCAAGACCAATCTTATGGCCATATATTAGCTTTTGGTCTGGCTAACCTAGGATCCTGGGGAAAAGATTGAATAAATATTACTTTATTCAATATCAAGCGATGAATGATTCTGCAAAACCAATTGAACCTTGCAACAAAAATTCTAGAGATAAACAGCAGTAAGCATATGGTAACAAAAAAAATGTGACAGATCATCCGAAAAGACCAGCTAAGCATCATTGGCTTGGTCAGCCTTTACCTGACCAACTACCTAGTACTACACTATGTTCTGTTTTCTTCCTCTGAGCTCTTAGGATTTTAATAATTTTGTATGTTACTCATGCAATCATGCTAATAAGAATTTAACCCAAAATGCACCCAAACAACAACAAAGCCTTGGTCCCAGAACTTTTGGGTTGGTTGTGGATCCTCAATGGCTAATATGGGTTCCACATATATTCTTCCTTTACCTTTTTGTGTTCTCTCTACTTGAACCAAATTTACTTTTCCTCATAGATGCATTAATCACCCTTCTTTGCACATGAACAAACTATCTCAAGCGACTCTCCCTGATCTTTTCATCAATAGGAGCCATCCCTACCTTTGAATGATTTTTTTTTTCATTTTGTACTTTATCATTCCTTGTATTTTCACTTATCCATTTTAATTGGCAACTAGGCTTAACTGAGCATCTTCATTTTTCTGATCTGGAATTTCTTTGAGTATAGTGCTTGCAATCTGTGGAATTTGTTGCCTTACCTGAGATAACTAGTGGCACCAGCTTAGTTTAGTCTGGACTAAACTTGGTAATCTTAGAGAATATGTTGAGACGCTGATGTTCTAGAAAGTTTTAACGCCGGCATGATACTTTTTGTTTTTATTTTATTCTTTTTTATTATTAACTTATTCAAAAAAAAAATTTGATAAGTTCCACACCCTTGAGGTACTTTCTGCTTGATTTGCTTTTATTACTCTAATTTTTATTTTTATTTTTTTATATATAAGTCTGTCTTATTACTCTAAATGCATTGGGTTGGTGCATTGTTAGTTTAACTTTTTTCAATAATTGATTTTTGCTGGCCTTTTGATTACACAGTTTTTGTCTTATAAAAAAACAATCACTGGAAGGCCACTACCCACACTAAATGCAATTTCACTTACTCATCTTAATTTAGTGTAATTTTTTTTATTCAGCCCTATTGTCAATACTACTGTTCTCATGTTTACTGTGACTACTGCTATGTCCAGTTACAATTCATTTGTTAGTTAATTTTTTATTTACTTATATGACTTTTTCTTAATACTTTTCAGGCTCATGGCTCACTCGAACGAGATGATGAGGTATGAGATACATTACAAACTCTTAATGGTTTGAGTTAGAAAAATATTACATGTTGGTTTTGTATGTTGAGTTGTATGTTTTTTAACTCGCCTAGGGGAGCTCAGCTTTTGGTATCCCATGAATATCTGCTGCTACCTGCATTTTCAACCAGGAAGTTTGATGTAGTCATCAGAACAGTACATTTAGAAAAGAATTTTAGTGTTATTTGCTTAACGTTCCTCCTGAGGATATACTCTTTTTTTTTTTTTTGGCATTAAATGGATAGGAGTATAAGCAATTAATGAGTTTTATATTTAATTTGGAAATCGTTTGATGTGATCCTATCTGAATTGGTCTTTTGGGTTGAACGCAACAATGTTTCCATGAATGTGTCATGTAAAAATCAATTTGGATAATTTTTCAACATTTGTGTTTTGCTGGGCCATACACGAGTCATGTTTCAAAAGTCAAATGTCCAAGAACTTAGATGGGTTAAAGAACTTTGTTAAAGGGTGAGTTAGATTAAATAGGTTGCAGTTTAATATGGGTACTATTGTTGGTACTTCGTCCCTGTAAGTGGTGATTCTCTCCATAACTGAGTTATCAGAGCAGTAAAATGTTTTGCCCCTTTGTTTCATTCCCAAAGTGATCTACTATATTGATATGTGTTTTAGAGAAAGATAATACAAGAAACTTGGTCCATGGCTTGGATGGTTTTGATTGAGATCATTTTGATTGATCATGATCTCACTTAGACATGCATGTTATATGTAGCTGCTGTTCTATTTTTTGATATTAGTGTTTTGGTGGGAAATGGAAGTTTTTTGAATAATAGAAGTTTCTTACCTGGATATACTTGGCAGGATGTCTACTTTGATGATGAATCTGCTGAAGTTGTCTTATCTTCTCTACGACTGGGAGATGACCAGGAAAGGTACACGGAATCAACTTAGCCAATTAATAATTATTGATCCTTGAGGCTACGGTTATAGAAAGTGTGATTGGGATTGGAAGCTTCTTGTAAAGGGTTTGGAGTGTTGGGGATGAGAAGGTATTAGTGAGTGTCAGAGAGGTGGCCATTACTCACAACGCAAACTCAACTCTTTCAACTCAGAACAAATATAGCTTTTGTTTTGTGGGAGCTGGGAGGATATGATTTCAAGGCTGTTGATCACATATGGGTCCCATCGCGATTACCACACTACAATGCTTGTGTTCAAATGCTTATCTTAATGATTATTAAAAAAAAAATGCTTATCTTAATGGATCGAATGTAGCTTTTGTGGGGTCTTTTTCTTCTCTCACTGCCACGTCTCGCAATGCTTTCTGACTTGAGGCCCAAAACTGACATTAGGTTGCTGGACCTTCCCAGTACCCTTTTTTGGCATTGAGGCCCAAAACTCACATTAGGTTGCTGGACCTTCCCAGTACCCTTTTTTGGCATTTAATGCTCAAGGATAATACCCCATGCTTAGCCTCACACCTGGCTCTATGCTTCTATTTACTCCCATTAAACATTGCATCACTAAGCTTGGATGCCAGCCTTGCGCCTCCCAAAATATTGGGCTTTTCTTCAACTTAAAGCAAATCTTCCTTTTCATGTACGTATACTACGCTTTAATCAATTTTTCATTCTTTCTTAGACTGATTCACCATCCATTTTATTAGGATTGCTAGGGCCCGCATCCTTCTTTATTTGCTGTTTTGGGCTAGCAAGGCCTCAATCCATTTGGTCTTTGGATTTGGGCTATCAAGCTCACTCCATTTTTTAACAAAAAAGAAGAAGAAGATGAGAAGATGTGAACAGCTTTATAACTGTTTAAATTATTAGCGTGTTATTTCAAAATATATATATATTATATATATTATATATATATATATATATATATATATATATTATTAGCGTGTAAGTCTTTGGATGATTTTGGGATTTCAGCATATAAAGCTTTCACAGCTTCTTCAAATTACATAAACATAAAAAAGTAGAGATATGGTTTTAAAGATATTTGATAAATCAATATTATTTTGTGTATATTATCGTTTTATGATATGTGAAATCCTTTTTTTATAGAATTTGAAACACAACTAAACTAGCTTTCAATTTCTTCTTCGTTGATTCATTCATTTTCCTGTCAATCAGATAAGCATTAAGGATGGATTTTATTGAGTAAAAGAAGGAGAAGTGAATAATATTATATTTTTCCTATTGCAACAAAACGTCATGTTGTAATATTATATTTTTCCTATTACAACAAAGCGTCTTGTTGTAATATCATATTTTTCCTATTGCAACAAAACGTTTTGTTGTAATATTCATAACTATTGCTTCAACTAATAACTTCATTGCAATAAATTACATAATGATTTATTGCAACGATATTTTACAACCTATTACAACAACTTATTTTTGAAGTAATAAATTACCAATTTTTAAGTAACTCTTGCAACAAAATCTAATGAATTGATGTAATAGTACGTGTATTACCACAATAATCATTTTTGTTGTAATAACTCTTGTTGTAATAGGTGTATTTTGTTGTAGTGTGAATCTAATTCCAAAATTATTTGGAAGAACAAAAATATCTGCATTAACTTTGGATGCAAGTTTTCATATCAGATTTGAGTTGGCAGCTTCAAGTGATTTAACTGTTTCATGCTTGCATCTGCAAGGGCCATTTTAGATACTTGATATCTATTAACTTAGACAATAAAAGAAAAATCACTATGTAGCCACATTGAGCAAACTGAAGAATCCTTGTGGCATTGCTCATTGATTAAAGCTTAAGAAAGATGTGGGTGCAACTCAAACTTTAATATTAATGTAGGTACAAAGCCCAAAAACCTTTTGGTCGTCTACCGTCAAAAGTTCACTTAGAGCAGGATGACTAAAAAACTGCACAATGTTGGAAACAAAATAGTTAAATAAAATATGTCTTGACATTGTAACAACAAACATGTTCTGCATTCCCATAAAATAGAGAAATGAAGATAGATTACTCACAGCACGGGATTGGATTTAATAATCTCATTCTGCTTATCATAAACAGGCCCGTTGCCTGTGTATCTTATTATACTTCTGCTTCACTTCCAAGACTTTATCACTCGCTTCCTCATTGATCTAGAACACTTTAGAGAACAAAAATTACAAAAAGACACAATAACCCCATGTTAGAACATTTTAGATACTTGTGATGAACAAAGAACCAAAAACAACTCAAACTACAAGCACGCATCATCAAATGTCCATGGTCTGCCCCTTGCTCCTATCCAAATTCTCATGCAACTGAAATCGATTTGGATAGATACTAGTGATGAACAAAGAACTAAAAACAACTCAAACTAAATGATTGAAATCGATTTGGATTTCCGTGTATTGTGTGGCTCTAAGTATATCGATTTGGATTTCCATGTATTGTGTGGCTCCAAGCTATACTTAAGTAATCACCTTCCATGACAAAAGAGCACACCCAGATTTTCCAATTTGCAAGTAGTTGGGGTAGAAACCCACAACATACACATTCCATAGAAACTGAAATTACTCATTTAGCTATGAATCTACCCAACAAATTAATTCCTGATTTAGTTTAATTTCCTTTTCCTAGAAAGTACTTTCAAGAAGACTTTTTTCATAAAACAATAAGTCTTACTTAAAAAATAAATAAAATGATATTAACAATGAACTTTCTATTTTCTTAAAAATAAGTCACTCTTTCTCTGTATCTTTTATTCTTGACATGCAAAAAGTCTCACAATAAAATTTTAGATGATAATTAACAAGATTCTTCTCTTCATAAGCTAAATACATTATTAGATGATGGAACTCTATTCAAAGTTCTTCACCCATATCATTAGTTTTATAACTTTCTAAAGCATTTTAGTAAGTTGAAGTAATAATATACAATTCATCTTATATACTATAAGTAAGGTTTAATTACACTTTTGATCCTTAACGTATATTATTTGTATTAAAATGGTCCTCACCGTTTCAAATGTATCATTTTAGTCCTTAACTTTTTATTATTGTGTCATTTTAGTCTTTATTGTTAAGTGATAGATGAAAAAAATAGACATGATTAACGAACTTATTAAATTAATAATAAATGCTGACTTGTCATGCCACACTACAAAAAACACGACTTGTAGATGCGGTTTTTTTAGAGGCGGTTTACTAAACCGCCTCTACAGACAGCTATTGAAGCGGTTTTCTTGACCGCCTCTACACTTTTTAATTTGTAGAGGCGGTTTTATTAAACCGCCTCAATATTATTATTATATATAGGCGTGGTAATAAAAACCGTCTCACTAGCTGCATAAACCGCCACGATAGATATTAAAGTTTTTTTTTTTTAGTACCTCTGTGATATTCTGACCCAAATATGTGATTAATTATGCGTATTATATAATTAATCTTATTTATAAGGTGATTGAGTTTTCTTATTATTACATGGGTGTGTGTAAAACGATATTTTGTAAAACCCATTAATTAAATTATGGGAACTTTGGATATATATTACATAAATAAGTGTTTACGTATAATTATTTATAATTGGGTTAAAATAGAAACTTAAGGAAATAGTGGGGGCTATTGCATAATTTTACTAAATAGTGATGAGTCACTATTCTCTCATTCCAAATGAATCCCACGTAGCCTCCCTTTTTCCATTTGAATCACACCTTAACCCCCCCCCCCCTTTCTCTTTCTCAATTTCTCACTCGGTTCTCTCTAGCTCTCTCTCACCCGATTCTCTCTCAATCTCACCCGAAAATCCCTTGCTCCAAATCTCCATTATCATCTTAAGGAAATCAACTTTTCATCAAGAACAAGATTGAGAATCAATTGAGGTAAGGATTGATGAAATTAAGTTAGGGATTTTGATTTGGGAGTTTAATCTTTAAGTTTTGTCAATGGAAGTTGTTATGGGAGAGATGTGGGTGTGTATTTTGGTACTATGGTTTCATCCTTGGTATTTTTGTATGATTGAAACTATGTGGTTTGTGTTTATATTTTGAAGTTTGATTTCTAATTTGGATGTCTTGATATTTGAATCAATCAATTAAATGGGCATGAATTTGTTGTACTCCAAGTGTTTGATTAATTGTTTCAATGAGTATGTGATGCTGAATTTATTTGGGTTTTAATCCGTGAGTTTTGTTAATGGTAGTTATTGGGATTTTATGTTGCTATGTGGGTTTGGTGTTCTATTCTAATTCAAGGATTGCATGTTGTGATTTGAGTATTAATCTATGCTTGGATGTGCCATTAGAGGTGGATTTGAGGTGAAATCTGTAAATATGTTTGGGTTTGTAAAATTCTGGAATTTCTGAGAAGAGCAATTAAGAAACAGTTTTCTTTAGCTTATTATATCACATGTCTACTGTCCATATATTAAATTTCACTTGAAAACAAGGTTGTTTGATAATTATTTGTGATTTTATAAGAAAACTGTACAAATCTGTCAATTTGACAGATTCTGTGTTTGTCAGTTAGAAATTTCATAATAAATCCAATACTTGGAATTTGAGTGATTGGAATAATTTTCTGGAATCCTGGGATGTATATGTTCTTGATGGAATTATCCGCATACAATTTTAGTAAATAAGGAATTGTGGGTACTGATCTAAAGTTACCTTCAAAACTGTGCTGGCAGATTTGAGTCTTCTGTCTTGGTTGAATTTTATAATTTTTTATAAAGCTCAAATAGAACTGTAATTTTTAAGTAATGTACTAGACATATAATAGAACAAGTAAATGAAATATCAAGGAAATTGGATGGTGAATGGATAGTTAAATTCACTGTTCAAATGGACTGCATGTAGTGGGACAGAACCTTTATTACCTGAAAGAATGAGACTTTGACGAATTTATTCTTGCAATTGGATGATTTATTTGAGTTGATATTTTATGTGCAGGACTAATTGCATGATTATTGTATAGATGAATTTTACAGTGTTTCTACACTTCATTTTTGCTGATACGTTTCAAAATGAAATTGTCTTGTCTGAGTGTTTCTACTTTTTAAGTGCAAAAAAAATAAAAATAAAATAAAATTTCAACGTTGCCCACCATTGTCAGTACTTCTTTTTTCATTATTGATTAGTTTCTCAGGGAGTCAATCAGATTAGCATATCTTGTTTCCGTTTATCATATTACTACCACTAAATTGAGTTTAGTTTTCTTTTCTTTCTTTTTTTGGTAAGCAATTAAATCTAGTTATTGTTTCTTTAAATGTGCGAGTGTGTGCAGTATAATGTGATTGTTTGGCACAATTATTTATGGTATCTTCTGTCAAATGATTGTGCAGATTTATTTAGAAATCCCCAATGGTCAAAAATTGGCAGAGGCACTCCGTTCTAAGGTTGTGTTAATTGTAGGCAATTCAATTATTATCATTATTATTTTGTTTCTAACACATGATATTGTCAACTTAGGAGAATAGAGATGTCTATTGCGATTTGAAAGTTGGAACCTCTACAAAATTTTAATGTCTTGTCCTTGAGTTTTTTTTTTTAATTTATTTATTTTTAATTTTTAGATTTCAACATTTGTCTTTTGCAAGAAGTTCCATACATTATATACTGGAAAAATGCATTTTCATGTTATATAGCTTGTCATTTTCATCACTCACTTTTATCGGTAGTACAAAGGTATAATCCTCTACATTTTCATTGAAGATAAACTTATTATGGCTTTGTGCCATTAGTGCCATATTTGTACTGAGTAAATCAGCAATGATGCAAGGAAAGTACTTGGATTCAAAGCATTTTTCTATTCCATGTGATTTTTTGTCTATGGACAGAGTTTCCTTATTTGAGAGTTACTTTATATTATTATAGTAAAATCTACTACTCTGTTACTCAAAAATCTGAATGTCTTTTTAGTGCAATTTGATTAGTTAAAGCTGAATGTCTTTTTAGTGCTATTTGATTAGTTTTCAGTACGTGTGTTGTGTAGGATGAGTTTGACAGGTGAATTGTTTAAATTGTCCCTTGAGCCTTTTCTATTTTTTTTTTTTTAATTGAAATGTGGGTTTCAATGTACCAATAGCCAATGTTAATTCATTTGTCAATTGCTCTGTTGTTGCAGTTCACTTTTGGGCACCAACTTTTAAATGGGGCATCAGCATAGCCAATATTGTCGACTTCACCAAACCACCTGAAAAACTTTCGTATCCTCAACAAATAGGTATGTATATGAATGCACATGCTTTTATATATTATCATGATGTGCATATGTTAAAAAAAAAAAAAAAAAAAAAAAAAAAAAGATCTATAGAGGCGGTTTTCAAACCGCCTCAATAGACAACTTTCAAAACTAGATTTTTTTTTTAAATATTTTATTTATATAATCGCCTCAATAGATAAATCCAGGGCGATTTTAAAATCTATTAGAGGTGGTTTTCAAACCGCCTCTATAGACCATATTACTTATAAAAGGTGGTTACAGATGATCTCTAGAGGCGGTTTTCAAAACCGCCTCTATAGAACATTCATGTCTATTAAGGTAGTACTTACAAAGGCACTTTTGAAATTTTTAGAGGCGGTTTTCAAACCGCCTCTATAGAGCATTCATGTCTATTGAGACGGTTTGATAGTCTATTGAGACGGTTTTGAGCTTTTCAAAACCGCCTCTATATGCTAATTTTTTTTAGTGCCAGGTAAAAAATAAATAAATAAATAACAGCAACCTGTGAGAACCTAGCATGTTTTGGGTTCAACCATAGATGGATTTCTCACATCAATTTACAAGTATGTTTTGGGTTCAACCAACGTGAACTCTAGTAATAATCCTAGTATCCTACTATTGATTTGTTATTATTTTTTTCTTTGAGGTTCAAATGAAGAAGTATCTTTTAAAAATATTTTGGAATAACTCAAATAAAATATAAAAACATATAAAGAAATATAATTTCTTTTATAACATTAAATAATTATTAATTAAATTATTTTTAATGGCAACAGTCGAACTAGAGAACCAAAAACCACTCACCTTTTAAATTTTTTCTCCGATCCGATTTTTAAAACCATAATAGGATCATACTACATAAAAGAACAACAATCATTCTAAACAATAGCTCAAGTCCACACACACTCAATTCCGTCAAGCAATCTAAATTGCAAATATAACAAGAGTGAAGTATCTCCAGTTGACCAAGATCAAATACTTGTGGCCTTTGTCAATGATGTGAACGTGGCTGATGATCCTAACAACAACGTCCCAGCCTCAATAGTAAATGTGTCATAACGAAGGAAAAGCTCTACCAACATTACCCTAGACAATAGAACCACCAAATCCTTCCCAGGACATTGCTTATTATCCACCGTCGAATTATCATTCTCTCTTCCATTTGACCAATAAACATACTTCAAAAGCTTCTCTCCTTCTCCCACAAACCTGTGACCCACAAACTTCTCTGAATCCTCAAAAATCTTGGGATCTTTAGTAGCAAACGGCTGATATCCAAATATCATCTCTCCCTTCCTGATCTCAAAAGCCGCATCATGGCTGTGGACCACCAAATCCTCCTTTGCCTTCCCGTACTGGAATGGAACTGGAGGCTCAATCCTCAATGCTTCATAAACCACTGACTTAGTCAAGCTCATCTTATCTAACGCAGATAAAGTGACTCCACCTTCAGCTCTAACAACAGTCCTGATCTCATCACGTAACTGACAGTGTAACTTCTCTCCTGCTAAGCCAACCCACTTGATCAAAGCAGGAAACAAAGTTTTCATTCCACCATAGGCATTGAAACCAGCCATGAACACTAGGTTATGACAAGCTTCATCTCTTTTAATCCCAAGACGCTCAGCTTCGTCCAAAATTGAAGCCATGGACACGTAAAAAGCTTTGTAAAGCTTCTTATAACTAGATTTAACAAGAAAAGCTGGTAATGGGAATGTATGTAATAATAAATCTTCAAGAAAGTTAAACAACTTTGGTAACCCTAGTGTTATTAATGGTGCAAGTTGAAAAAACAGCCATTTATCAAACAATTTTGGTCCGTTTGATTTAAGACTAGTATCAAGAGGGTTTTGATCACAGAAAAGCCTAAACACAAAGTTGAAGGACATGTTATCACTAGGGGTGTTGAAGTATACTTTGCCTTTGTCAGATAATTGATCTTCAAGGTTAATGAAAAGCTCGGACAAGCAGTTTCGGAAGAGTGGTATGAATTTATCGTGGCGTGTAGCGAGAAGAGAGAAAAAAAAGCGCTTGAGAAGGGCATGATTGGGTTCAGAAGGGTCAAGAAAAGCACAAACACGGTAACCACCGGTGAAAGCTGTGGAGGGCATGTAAGTGCCATCAAGAACGTTTAGTTTTTCAACTTTGGAATTGTCAAAGAGGATGGGAAAGCTGATAGCGTCAAGGAGAGTAATGACATTAGGGTTGGAGGCTATGAATGGCCCTGGAGGCATGTTGGTTCGGAAAACAGTGGATTGATGTTTCTGCATTCGGGTTCGGAAGAAGCTTTCAGTTCCTTGATGGTAAAAGTAGTCAAGGCGATCTTTGATGGGGCCAAAAAAGGGTAGGCCATAGTTGCCTGGGATGGGCTTTAGTGGGAGATCTATTGGGGGAGAATCATCACTGGAAGAGGGTCGGAGATTGAAAGGAGATGAGGAGGAATTTGGAGACATGGTTGCGGATTTGGGAATTTCGTTGTTTTTTTGATAAGTATGAGACTTGGTTATATAGAGGTAGTTAGGCTAAATTATTATTGCCATTGATTTACCGTTGATGTTGACAAATTGTTAAGAATTATTATGAACAAATTTGGTTGGACAAACAGATCTTATCAAAAAAAAAAAAATTTGCACTTATTCTGACCACGTGCTATATATTATAATTTGTAAGTTGCTAGTACTACCCAGTCATGATGGCAGCCAGGGGTGGCGTGCTATATATTATAATTTGTAGGTTGCTAGTACTACTCAGTCATGATGGCAACCAAGGGTGGCCTTGGATAAGGGCGAGGTAGGCGACCGTCTTAGGCCTCACTGTAAAATTAGGCCTCATCCCAAAATTTTTTAAAGCCCTTATTGAAAGGCTTCAATATATTTATATATACAAAAATTAAAAAGGCCCATATATTTAAAACAAGCCTTTAAATTAAGCCTAATAATAATTTATTTCTCTAATCCCAAGTATGTATGAGAACAATTTTTTGTATTTATTTGATGTGAAGAAGCTAACTTCACTAAATTATGATAATTTGAAAAAGTATTATGTTAATCTTGAAAGTTTTTTAAAACCTAATAATTTTTTTGATCTTGATAGTATTGATTTATTTTCAGACTTAAAAGTTTTACAAGATATTTTACCAAAAGAAATAAAGACGACGACAAATATACTAAATTTTATCAAGGAATTGAATTGTTCCAAATATATTTATTGCATATAAAATATTATTGACTATACTTGTCACAGTCGCATCCTTTGAAAGAAGTTTTTCAAAGTTAAAATTATAAAAATCTTACTTGCTATCAACTATGTTACAAGAAAAATTAAATGGATTAGCCATATTATCTATTAAACAAGATTTGTTAGAAAATATTGAATATAAAAGTTTAATTAGTAATTTTGTAGCAGAAATCGTATGTAGAGTAATTTTTCAATAATTTTTTTTAAAGATAGAATGTCTCATTTTTTTGCACCACCCCAGGCTTCATAATTCCCAAGGCGGGCCCTGATGGCAGCATTGATCGCATGTTTAGATTTGATTTTATTTTTTCTAAGTAAAAACAAACTTTATTAGAAACGGTCAAGGCCAATAGAAGGAACACAGCAAGCCTCCCCACAGCTTCAACAACAAAACACATGGAAAACAACAAAACACATGGAAGGCAAAACACATACAAAACACATGGAAAACAACAAAACACATGGAAGGCAAAACCCATACAAAACGCATGGAAAACAACAAAACACATGGAAGGCAAAACACATAGAGTTTCAAATTTCAGGTGTGGTACATGGAATTTGGATGCTATGGTTGAGAGAATCCTAGAAGCCTAGAAAACTTGGTTGAAGAATGAGATGATGCCATGACTTGTGAGATGATGTCTATTATATCTAGCATATATGACTTTCCCCTCATAACAGGTGAGTCTCACATGTTATTGAGTCCCGTTTATTATGAGGGAAAAGTCATATATGACGGATATATGACATCATTTTCCATGACATACATTTTTACTTGCGGTACGAAAGAGATGCATGACAAATTAAAATTTGTACACCTCAAAATTTCACATATGACCCAAAAAAAAAAAAAAAAAAAAAAAAAGAAAAAAAAAAAGGGACAGATCATGCAAGATAAAGAAAAAAAGTTACTTGTACATTTCTCTTTTGCATATATTTTATATGTACTGTTGATTTTGAGTTAATATTAACAAAATCATAACTAGACATATAGTGTTAACGACGTAGATAATGAAGGTACGTAATGCACAAGAGAAGCACACAAAAAATATATATACAAATAACACTATCTTGCAGTATAGTATATGGATAGTTTTATTTTATTGAGTAACATAGATAGTTATTATTCTTTGTGCTTAACAAGACCTAGTGCAGGACATGTCACAATATTATAATATTTATAGATAAAAACATTTATTTGGTTTTCTAACAATTTTTTTATTTAATTTTTTGAAGTCAAAATTTGTCGTAGAAAATAAAAGAGTACATCTCCAGGAAAGTGGGACACTCCTCCAGTATGGCAGTACCCACACACAATTACTACTCTGCATGCAACCAAACTGTGTCAAAGTAAGTAATGGCAACGTTTTATTTGACACGTTTTGTACTAAACTTACTACTTTCAAGACTCATGCAAAACTTGCTTCTGGTCATATTACGCTGAAATAAGATGTCCATATTAAAACATATGAGCACAAAAAGAATCCCATGCTTCAGTTACCTTGGATAACCTTGAAAAGAAGCACATTTGCGTTACGTAATACAATTTGTTCTTTTAATATACTATTGAAAGTTGAAACATTGACAATAGTAATCAATAAAACATTTTGTTCTTTTCTTTTGAAAAGTTAACACTAGTGATTAATTAAATAATACAATTTATTTTTTCGGCCCTCAAAAGGGTTGTGCTGAATAACCTTTTTAAGGAAAGAATTACATTCACGTTACATAACACAATTGTTCTTTGCAATAAGTATTTTTTTATATAACTTTGGGTGTTCGAACCAGCGTTCCGTAAATACGCGTGTAGTGATGGCTCTTGGAAATTTTTCCAAAGTGTTCAAATTTATTTTAAGATGTTCACAATTTTATTTAAAGTATTCAACACCTATATAATTTTTTTTTTTCCTTT
>OU015767.1:25664649-25715694 GCA_907173295.1 Fagus sylvatica | reverse complement strand
ACCCACATACTCAAACACTTCTTAGGATTACCCATACAACCCATAAATTGTATACACATCCTTAAAGTCATTGAGTCACAAAGCTTACAACCACACAAGTTGTGAAGCACATTCTTGATTTTAATTTTGTTTTGCATGCGGGTTAGTTCTCTAACCCTTATGATTTAATTTTTGTGTACTTACATTATGCTTTAATTTATTGTTCTTACATTATGTTTTAATTTCTTGTGTTTATATTTTCAAGTTCATTATGATTATATGTTTAAGCTTACAACTATAACATGAACATCATATTGCAACCAACATAATAACAACACGGACAATTAAAATTAATTTGTTTGCACAACATACACATACATGCATTGACATTACAACATGCTTGGCCATTTTTAATATAAGAGGACCGATGTAAATCGGGCAAAATGGGGTGCCTAACACCTTCCCATTTTGTAACCAAGCCTCCAAACCAAAACCTTGGTTTGCATACATAGTGCCTTACAACAACATTTTATTTTCTTTTTACATAGATTGTAACTAGGAAATTCATACAATATTATTTTCTTAGATTGTATTCTAGGGGAATTTTATTTGTAACATTTACACACACTATTTCATTTAGCAATTGTACAAATTCTAAAATGGAATAAAAGGGGATTACATTACTCTTGTCTTTGGAATTTCTTAATTTGTCTTTTAAAATAAATTAAGTGGCGACTCCACAAACAACATGTCACATCGACTTTCAACCTCGAGGGTCGATTAAAACATTAAAGTTTTCATCCTATCATTTGAGACACGTTACCAATTTAATTTCCAAACCGAAACCAAAATCACATTAAACCAATTTTAGGGTTTTCGCTTCGGACTTTGAGAAAAGGGGCGAGGTTCTCATAGGCGCCACCATCTGATTGAGTTTTTTTTTTATTTTTTTTTTTTATTGATCGGTTAACTGGATAAACCCGATCGTACCCGCCCGCCAAAACCGATCAACCGACCGCCTGATCTGACCACCTTAACGGATGGTTAACGGGTTGAAGTTTTGCAAACCCGACTCTGTCGGGTAGGATAAAAAATTACCCCCAAACCCGACCCGCCCGACTCGAGCCCACCCCTAATTTAGCGGTACAAATTGGATCAAGGAACCGGCTTGGTCCATGTCATATGTAACTTACTGAACTGCCCACATCCAACTAGATTGACTAATTGACAGCAGGGCAACGTGTTTCTAACATTAAACGCTAGTTAGTGGGTTGGTGGGGAGTGATTATTCAGTAGTCCCTTTCTCACATGAATGATAGATTCTACCACATGAATGATGTGTCCTATTAATTAAATTCATGATAAGACACACCACTCTGTGAGAGGGAGAACTACGCATTTATTTGTAGTCCAAGACTATTTAATAATTTTCCATTGATGAGATTGTAATTAGGTCGAGTGATTATTCAATAATCCAAGACTACAAATAAATGTGTAGTCCCCCTCTCACATAAATGGTAAGTCCCACCACATAAATATGGGTCTCACTAATTAAATTTATGGTAGGACCTACCATTCATGTGAGAGGGGGACTACGCATTTATTTGTAATCTTGGATTACTGAATAATTTTCCAATTAGGTCTCATCTGGCCGTAAGGCATTCAATGCGTTTCATTGGGTACATTCAACACTAAATGTGCCTAAGAAAGCTAAGTAGGTGTGATTGATGCCGCCCTCTCAAACCTAATATCTCCAGACAAACATCCCCTAGCACTTGATCCCATATCCCAAATTCCAGGAGAAGTTTTCAGGCGGGAAATGCAAGGCCTTAGTGCTTATAAATACGAGAACTATGCCTAACAAGGAAGGTAATGAACACTTGAACATAAAAGAGCTGTTATTTTCCTTAATCACTTATAATCATACACTGACTTTACCAACAGAGAGACTACATTCATCCAATCTGTTTGGATAATTGGTCTCTAACAAGGCGTTGATCCCTCTTATAGATTACACCAATGAATCAGCTCGGCCATTTCAGTCTATCCGGGAGTGATCTTAATTTCCTTAATATGTTTTGATTAATTTCTAACTTCCACAATTGCATATGTCCAATGAAATTGAACATTAACGAGGCAATTCCTTAAAAAAAAAAAAAAAAAAAAAAAAAATACGAGGGATCATTTCTCTTTTTTCTTTTCCCTTTTTATCCTTAATTGGGATATTTGTTTTTACAACTGTGGGTTACTTTGTATCTCATAACAAAATTTGACACCAATATTTGGTATGTACAAAGATAGGTGGAGCCATGGTGTTGGGTGAGGACAAAAGGATTCAGATCCTCTAGAGTTTTTAGGGTACACTACAAGGTAGAGTTCTTTAAATCCTAACCTTTTATTTAAAATAAAGGGTCAAGATATTGTCACATTATCAATCCACTACTAAAAACTTAAATTAGTATTTCAAATGCATTAAAACACTTCTTAACTTGCTAACGTTTATCTTGTTCTAAAAAAGAAAAACTGCTAATGTTTATCAAATGTCGCTTCTTTTTAATTTTTGTTTTGCCGTTTATCTCTTTTCTTTATAGCAAACATTAACACAAACACATCCTGCCATTTTCATCCCTAAAATCTAAAAGACTATCGCCAAACTTCATTGCTAGAGAAGAAACTTTATTTCTTTTATGTATTTTTTTTCTCTATTTACAAATTTCTCAATATTTTTATTCCCAAATGGTAGATCTATTAAATTCAAACTCTTAAAATCGCCCATGGATAACTGTTGAAAAGCAAATGGATACAAGGTATGTTTGCTCCATTTATGAGTTAAAAAGATCTAAAAAATTTAAGAATGAGAAGGAGTGTTTGGATTAATGATTTTATCGAAGAGAATGACATGATTTTTGTTGTGTTGATGTTTGCTTTTTTGATAAATAATAAAATTTTATTGAGAAACTAGCCCAACCAGAATACTAGGCGTATACTAGGAGTGCTAAAAAATCAAGAATTACAAGAGATGAGAAAATCATGAAAAGAAGAAAAAGAGAAGCAGTTCATGGCTTGTGTCCACTCAAATAACGTGCGAAAGAACTACATCTTCAGGTCAGTAAGACTTTTCTCACCGTCCTCAAACGTTCTAAGATTTTGCTCCCTCCATAAACTCCACATTAGGCAGTGAGGGACAATGTTCCAAATCCTCGAAAGCCTATGCTTAGGTAGCCCCCCAAATCAACCTTCGATCAGCTCTTTAACTTGACTTGGCAGTACCCAACTAACTTTAAAGTGATGTAACACCCCATCCCATAACTCCTTAGCCATTGGGCAGTGAATAAAAAGATGATCAATAGTTTCTCCGACAGCCTTACACATACAACACCAGTTAACAATTAAAATATTTCTCTTTCTCAAAATTTCAGTCATGAGAATCTTTCCTAATGCAGCAGTCCACATAAAGAAAGCTACCCGTGGGGGTACTTTGGGTTTCCAAATGCCCTTCTAAGGAAAAGTCATTGTAAAAGGGGGGTTCAAACATCGATAAAACGAATTCACATCAAAAACCCCTTTTGATTTCCACTTCCAACAAAGGGTATCAACCCCATGACCCTCTACAGAAGCAGAGTAAACTACTTCTAGAAAAGAAGTCATAGACTCCAACTCCTAATCCTGGATATTTCTTGAGAATTTCAGCTCCCAATGCAAAGAATCATGTCTAAAGGACATCAGCTCAGCCACAAAAGAATCCCTATTTTCATAAATAAAAAATAACCCTGGAAAAGCTTCCTTTAGAGATGATACACCACACCATACATCTTGCCAAAAACACACCCTACTCCCATCTCCCACTTTGAATGACAGCAAGGGGAAAAAAGAATCCCAACCTCGCTTGATAAACTTCCAAAGGCTCACCCCATAAGATCCCTTGCCAACATCGGAACACTATCCACCCCAAAGGCTACCATACTTCACTTCCACAATCTACCTCCATAATGCCTCCCGTTCTGTCCCATAATGCCAAAGGCATTTACCTAAGAGAGCTTGGTTAAATCTACGCAAGTTTTTCACCCCTAACCCACCATTTTGTATAAGGTTACAAATTTGGGCCCATCGAACTAAATGAGTTGAATGAGAGTCCCCCAACCCACTCTAAAGGAAATTTCTTTGGATCCTCTATAACCTAGCTGCCACCCTCGCCGGCAAGTGAAAAAGCGAGAGGAAATAGGTTGGTAAATTCGACAAGGTACTCTTAAGTAAAGTGAGCTTACCTCCCTTAGATAAGTATAATCGTTTCTATCCTACTAATTTTCTCTCCATCTTCTCAATAATCGGATCCCAAATACTTGGAGAATGAAATTTAGCTCCCAAAGGCAACCCCAAGTCATTGGCAACGTTGAAACTTTACATCCCAAAATCGCCACTAACTCCTCTATAGAAGGGACATTTCCCACGGGAACCATCTTCGACTTGTTTAAATTTATTTTTAGTCAAGATACTGCTTCAAACCAGGTGAAAACGGCACGAAGGTGCTCTAATTGGCAAGGGTCAGCATTGCAGAAAATTAGTGTATCATCTGCAAACAATGAGTGCGATATCATAATTGAATTCCTTTCAGCAGTTCCTATTGAAAAGCTTGAAATATACTCCCTACGAGTGGCACGATCCATCAATTGACTCAACGACTCCATAACTATCACAAACAGCAGGGGAGAGAGTGGGTCTCCTTGTCGTAAACCTCGTGAACTCACAAAGAATCCTTGAAGACAACCATTGATGATGATAGAAAAATGGACAGTAGATATACAAAATTGAATCCAGCTGCACCATTGCCTAGAGAACCCATATCTTCCTAACAAATATAATAGGAAATCCCAATTCACGTGATTGTAAGCCTTCTCAATGTCTAATTTGCATAAAACACCTGGGTTACCTTGTTTCAATCGACTATCCAAGATCTCATTCGCAATTAGGACAGAGTTAATAATCTGTCTTCCTTGCACAAAAGCATTCTGAGAAGTAGAGATCAGTTTGGGCAGCACCGATTTCATTCGATTTGCCAAGATCTTCGACAAAATTTTGTAAACCCCTCTTACTAAGCTGATAGGCCTAAAGTCCTTGATATTTGTTATAGAGAAAAGAGAGAAACGACAAAATAAAAGAATAAAGATAAACGGTGTTTGATAAACGTGAGCAGTTGAGAAGTGTTTTAATTCATTTGAAATACTAATTTAGGTTTTTGTATTGGATTGATGACGTGGCAACATCTTATCCCTTTATTTTAAATGAAAAGTTGACATTTAAAAAACTCTATCTTGTAAAGTATCCTAGGAACTCTAGAGGATCTCAATCCAGGACAGAAAGGTGGGACTGGTCATCATTTGTCTCACTAACGTAGTACCAAGTTTTATAAAGTATATGTTCAAAATACCCTAATTTTGTTTCAAAGAAATTAGTTATTTTTCATTTTAGTGAATTTTTATGATGCCACGTAAGCTTTTAAAAGCCTATATTTGTACGCATCATCATTATACTACATATTTTTTAATTTTGTTTTCAAGTAAAAGCACAATGTTTTCATAATATTTTCACAACATTGTTTAGATAGCAAACTGCAAATGATAAAATTTGGCCGGTGTTATTGGTGCGGAAATAACAAAAGTTGGTGTGGAAATATAATTTCCCTAAAATTTAATTAAATTATGAATGACTTGTTTTCTAAATAAATTTATGTTGCATATTTTCTAACGATGACTTTTATATTTATTAACATATATTTAAATATGTATCATTATAAATGTTTCTCCATAAATTTTTTTCACATGTTACATGGGTTAACGACTACTTTGTTTATTAATTTAAAGTTTAACTTAAACCCTGAGGGATAGCTCAACCGGTTTGACTTTGGATGTGCTCCTTAATGGTCACTAGTTTGAGTCTTCTTAGGGCTACCTACACAAGGCAAAACTTACGGCTATCGTGGTACACGTGCTAGTAGGGTGTTGCGTATCCTCCTGAGATTAGTCGAGGTGCGCGTATCTACGGAACGTTAGCCTGGACACCGAAGGTTATAAAAAAAAAAATTGAAATTTACATATTAAATAATAGTTATTCCTAATGAATAGCTATTTTCAGTAATAAAAACGTAACCAAAATGTCAGTAATGAAAACGTAACCAAAATGTGCCCTAGGGGGTAATCCCTCCCATTCTAACATGGAGAGAGAGAAGATTATATCTTATGAGTTTCAGGAATGACATAAAAGGGAGGAATTGCTACGGAAGTAAAAGGTGAGGG
The DNA here is from genome assembly GCA_907173295.1 of Fagus sylvatica. Classification (NCBI taxonomy): domain Eukaryota; kingdom Viridiplantae; phylum Streptophyta; class Magnoliopsida; order Fagales; family Fagaceae; genus Fagus; species Fagus sylvatica. The sequence goes on along the minus strand of OU015767.1, from coordinate 25,709,425 downwards.
TCCAATGATTAATTAGTTCCAATCTAAACACGGAAGGTTTCATCTTTCAATGATTACCGGGAGGGGGAATTCTTAACTCCGTAAGGGTTTTTTAAAGTCCACTAAAAAAAATAGTTATTAAGATTAAGGGCCATTTTTTTTTTGCTTTTTCTTACATAAGTCTTTAGGAACAAGGAGAAATTCTTTAGGAGTGATCACAAAATATTGGTTTGAAATTTCAAACTTACAGTCTTAAGGATTTCATGAGGTTTTAGGATCAACTAGACCAATCTTGGTGTTATTATTTCACAGCTCATGCCTAATTTGACTTTACCTTCATCATTTTCTAGTTCAATAATGAGGTCGGTTACTAAATAATGGCATATTTCATTAGAATATTTTATGATAAATTTATACACGTGGTACATTTATAAAAAGTAATTAACACATCATAATAGAATTGTGAATGGTAACTCAACTAGATGGTCTTGTGCTTTTCAATAATCACTAGTAGGGTGATACATATGATTAGTAGATGTTACGTATCGCATTAAAATTAATCGAGATACTGGTATCTATAAGACAATTGCTTGGAAACTCCAAAAAAAAAAAAAAAAACAGACCAATAGAAAACAAAAACAAAATCACACGCAAACAGTCAAGAAGAAAAAAAAAAAAACACGGAGCTCAGTCTAAATTCATCAGCTGCACACTCAAATTCCAATCAATAACAAACACATCACTCTAATTCGAAACCCAACAGAACTCCCATTCCACTGAAAAATTTCCCCAAATGTTTCTCTAATAATCATAGTTGACAGTGTAGATTGGATTTGCTAGGGTTTTCTGAGCGAGCTCGGAACAAGAGAGAGAGAGAGAAAAGGGAAGACGTGTCGAAATGCTAGGTGGGTTGTATGGAGACCTCCCTCCACCCTCTTCGGCCGACGAAGAGAAGCCCAGCAACACCACCGTATGGTCCAGCAGCGCCAAAATGGCTCCGGCGACCCTCCGTAAGTCCTCATCGGTCTTCGCTCCGCCGCTGACTATTCTCAAATCCCAAAACAAACCCAAAACCCCCAATCCGCCTGCCGCGGCGCAGCCAAAGAGCATGACGTTGTTGTCTGCGGTGGCGACACCGCCATTGGTGATGGTGGAAGACCTGGGGCAACCGGCATTGGTGGGCGTGACGTCGACGGTGATGGAGGAGTACGACCCCGCGAGGCCAAATGACTATGAGGAGTACAGGAGGGAGAGGAAGAAGAAGGCCATGGAGGCCGAGATGAGGAGGGAGCTCGAGAAGCGGCGGCAGGAGGAGGAGGAGAGGGAGAGGAGGGAGAGGGAAGAGAGGGAAAGGGAGAGAGAGAGGGATTTTGGCGAATCGCGGCTGAACATATCGGGCGAGGAAGCGTGGAGGAGGCGTGCGGCGATGAGCGGGGCGGTGCCAAGGTCGCCGTCGCCACCGAGTAATGGTGATGGGTTTACTATTGGGAAGTCGGAGACGGTGGGATTGGGAGTTGGTGCGGGCGGGCAAATGACTGCGGCGCAGAGGATGATGGCGAAGATGGGGTGGAAGGAGGGTCAAGGGCTTGGGAAGCAGGAGCAGGGGATCACTACTCCTTTGATGGCTAAGAAGACGGACCGCCGAGCTGGGGTGATTGTCAATGCTAGTGAGGTGAAGCCGGATAAGAAGGTGAAGGGCGTCAGCTTGAATGGGCCGCCTACTCGGGTTTTGCTGCTTAGAAACATGGTATGCTTTTTTTACAAAATTTGATGCTGCTTTATATGTTTATGTGTTCTAAGGTGGGGTTTTATGTGTTTGAATACCATTTGGAACTTCAATTGTTTCATTTGTTTTCTTGAGCATTTCAAATGTACATTTTTAGTGAAGATGCTATCATGCTATAGATTATAATTAGCAAACTTTTCAAATCGTAAGAAGGATTTTCTCATATATTTGAAGTTTATGATTTTATTTTTGTGCTTGTTTCTAATGCTACTGTCAAATAAAGCCAGCTTTCTAATCAGTATTATTTGGGTTCTTTTTGTAGCTAGAACATATCAATTCTTTGTGCTATTTTATTGTTGGTCCTTTTCTGTTCATTTGTTTCATTTAGTTCTTAATGTTTCTGTCTATTGTATAACAGTTAGTTATGTCAGATAAAAAGTACCTTTAAGTATAATGTTTTAAAGGGTTTTATCTTGATATATAAGTTGTTGAGTAAATCATCAATTTAGTTTATCGTTAATTCCGTACATTTTCCACTTGGTATGCACTCCGAATAATTTTGATTCCATGTAATGCTTGCAGTTTTCAATAAGAATTGTTTGTTATCAAAGTAGACGTTAAGAGGGCTAGTCTAATCTTTTACGTTCTGCAAGTAGACCATATTTTAGCCTAGCTGGATTACTGGACACTATGGTATTTGTGTGTCACTTAGGTAAATAATTAGTTTTTCAAACCACTTGCTTTAGCATATTCATGTAATGACCATGTTCTAAGGTGCGAATGTGTAGCACCATTGATAAAAAGGTGTTGTCAAGCTAGTGTTTATGATGATCTTCAAGATTTGGTTTTGCATAATGTTGCTTAGGCAACATCTTGAACACTTGTTTATCTATTAAGGATCCATAGTGTTTATATAAGGCTTAAGGCAGTAGTGGTAGTAACAAGTGTTGTCTTCTTAGGCATTACACTTCAAGGTCATGAATTAACAGTTGTCCATGCAGTCGGACAAACTGGTCTTCCTTTCTTACAGATTTTGTCTTTCTACTTAATCAGCTTGTGGGTAATTGGATTCAGAAGGTTTGGCCTCCTAAATCTATTAAAGAATTTCTTAAATTCTTGGTATTCATTTTGTATTTGATGCCTTATTGTTAGTATGTTTGGGTGTTCCTCTTGAGTCTGTATCATATCTTGTACGTATACGCGAACTTTTCTGGGTCATTTAATATTCATCTTTAATTGTTTTCCATAAAAGCAAAAGCATTGCCTATTTTTTGGCATTCAAGTTACCTTGTGCTAATTAGCTATGAACTTGGTGTTGATGAAGATCAAAAATGAAGTTAGCCTGTTACTAGAACTGTTACATTAAGTTCAAGATGGTGCATAGATAACATAATTATGATCAAGTTTAATGCTGTAAAAAGTTGCAACTTGATTAAATTTATTGGTATTATCCCCAATCTGAACAATGAAGTAAAAAGTGTGATGCAAACAATAAAGAGAGTTCGAGGAAAAATAAGATTAAATTCCAAAAGATTTAAGAATTTTGGTATAGTTTTGATGTGGGATCTTCTTGGCACCTTTCATAGGCTAATTTAGTTATTGAGTCTTAGTAAGTTTCTTTAGGTTAGAAAGTTGTTGGTTCAGTTTTAATTAAGTTTAAGAGAAATTTGTTAAATTTCAGATTTTCTGGAATGGCCAAATCCTAGAGGGACCGAGTAAATTGAAGATTCCAGTGCCAATTATCTTGATTGACTGCGATATACATGACTATTGATGCATCCTTATCCATTGCCAATCTAAAGTCTAAACAGCTCAGGAAAGAAATTTTTGAGGGGGCAATCCTCACACCATGGGTCAGTCCAAACGTGAACACAATCCCCAATATCAAACTTAATATATTTAGAAAAGGCATTCAACCCTCCTAATACTTTTCCACACACCAACCGCATGCAATCCCTTAACCACCTCCATTGTCCAACCTGCCATGTTTCTCCATATTTTACTGAACTAACATGTCTCCAAAGGTGGTCCTTTTCAACTCCAAACCTTCATAACCATTTCCTTAAAATGAATTTATTGAATGTACTCAATTTACGGATCCCCAAACCTGCATCATTCAACGGAGAACATGCCATCCTAGTCTACTTATGGAATTTAAAGGCATCTCCTATCCCTTCCACAAAACCTCTGTTTGGAGTATTTCCAATCTATTTACAATATGAATTGGCATAGTGAAAAGTTACATGACATACACTTATCAAAAAAGTTATATGACACAATCCAATATAATTTGGTGATTGATTCTTTTACTTTCCCCTCTGGGGTACACTCATCGTGTACCTAGAGGTGGTTTTCATTAATAGATTTTTTCTTACTTATCCAAAAAAAAAAAAAAAATTTTTTGGTGATTGATAACTTTGGTTGAGATAAGTCTTTGTGCGAATCTGCTTGGAATCAATCATAACTTGATAAATTAATCTGCTGCATAACTGTTTTGGGTCAAAACTGTTTCAATTGGTATCAGAGCAATTGGAACACATCGGGGTCTAAATCAGATTTTTCAATTTGTATTAGAGTGTTTAGAAGACATAGGGGTCAAAATCAGATTTTTCAGGCTTTTTTGTACCAACATGTCTGAGAGCAGAAAATACGATGTTGATTAGGATTGTGCGAAGTTTTTTTTCAACAGTAGCTGGCAACAGCTTGTTGTGATAGTTGTTGGGTTTCCTTTCCGTCTCCTTCACCTACCTGTTTTTTATTTTTCTTTTTCATCCTTTTCATCTACTCTCACTTATAAAAAAAAAATCTTTTTCATCTACTCTCTTTCTCTCTTATAAATAATATACTAAAGTTACTATTCTATTAAAGAAGTTGTTGCCTTTGGGTAACTCTTTTGAAGCTGTAGCACACTCTCTTTCTAAACACCCTCCTCTTTCACATATGAAATTGTTTTATTTGCTTTTTTAATTTTTATATATACTTTAACAACCCTTCTATCAACTTTGCTTTTCGCCATTTATAAACTTAGATAAGCAGAAGATGGGGTTAAATTACAAATTATTGCAGCAAGTCCATGCCTTTAGGATCTTATAATTTAGCAGTTACACAATGAAGGCTCCCCATCCTCTTAGGACCCTCAAGTTAGGTAGCTTCTCCAGTACTGGCATTGGGTCTTCCACAAGTCTAGATCCCCACAAAGTTAACTTGGTGAGGTATGGAGGAAATTCTTGGTAATATGGCAACTTGTTAATCCGCCCTTCTATGTGCAGCTTATGAAGACGAGGACAGCCTTGCACTACTTGTCCTACATCTACTACCTTATCAGGGAATGAAAGCATTTCAGTCTTCATGGTCAAGGACCGAAGGCTGTTTAATTTTTCAATCAAGAGGCATGTTCCTATCATGCTCAATCCCCCCAACAAAAAATTAAATAGCCTTTGGTCCTTGACCATGAAGACTAAAATGCTTTCATTCCTTGATAAGGTAGTAGATGTAGGACAAGTAGTGCAAGGCTGTCCTCGTCTTCATAAGCTACACATAGAAGGGCGGATTAACAAGCTGCCAGATTACCAAGAATTTCCTCCATACCTCACCAAGTTAACTTTGTGGGGATCTAGACTTGTGGAAGACCTAATGGCAGTACTGGAGAAGCTATCTAACTTGAGGGTCCTAAGGGATGGTGTTCAATGTTGAAGCACCCTGTCTCTTAGTGCTAGTACTTGGGGCCAGTTCTACTTTGGTATCAGAGCCATGTTCTTGCTTCTTCATACTGTACCCTCACCCAAATAGTAAGTCCCTTCCAAACAGTAAGTCCCGAGTGAAGGGCATGAGCGGACAGGATCAGGTGGAGGGTAAGGGATGGTGTTCAATGCTGGAGCACCCTGTCTCTTAGTGCTAGTACTTGGGGCTAGTTCTACTTTGGTATCAGAGCCATGTTCTTGCTCCTTTGTTAAACTGCAAGTCATTACTTTCAATATAAAGTAATTACTTTATGATAATTTCTTGCATAATCTCCTTACATCCCCTACATTAAATTTGTTTTAATATATACATGGCTGGTTCTACCACCTTCTATTAATTTTGTTTTAATATTTTATATATACTTGGCTGGTTCCACTGCTTTATTAAATATACATATATCTACAATATATATTGTTATATAATATATTGTTTTTATATTGTATCTATATATATATATATATATAGAGAGAGAGAGAGAGAGAGAGAGAGAGAGAGAGAGAGAGAGAGATAGAGAGAGAGAGAGAGGAGAGCTGGTTGAAAGATAGAAAGCTGTCATAGTAGGTCCCACTAGCCATTGTCAAAGAAGCAAAAACAAGCAGTTCAAAATCAGCTGTTGCCAGCCACTGTCATTGCCATCCACTATTATTTCTGCAATGGCTAGAAAAATTTGTGTTTGCTCGTTGCTATTACCACAGACAATTTATCAGAGCATTTTACTGGCTTATAGGGCCTTATGACCAACAAAAGAAGGGAGGTTACATATTGTGGTAGTGAAAAGGAGGGGATGGTGGTGGTGGTGGTGGTTCATTAATCAGTAACAAACTTGCTAATTGCCTCATGTTAAAGTCCTCAACACCTAAAGCATTGTTCACATTTTGGTTTGGGCTAGATTTCTACTGTTTTAACACTTATGTTTACCTGCAACACGTGCATTGTGCTTGTGGACTTTTGCGCATGTTAAAAGACAAAGATTTCCTCATATTTAGTTATTAAATACATTTAGTCAGCACTGCATGGTAAAATTCACAGCTTTAAAATCATTGATTCTGATTTCTCTTCCAAGTGGGCAATTTGTCATCTTGGTGTTAGGTCATGTTACATTTCTTGTATTTCCATGGGAAATAGTGTATTTTGTTGATGTGTTCAAGCCGTAACATCTATATATTTCCATTATCTATCAAAATTGGTATCTCTTGGAATCAGTGTCATTCTCACACATCAGAACACATAATATCTTGGTTAATATTTCCTTCGAATTCCTACACCATACATAATTCATGCTTATGTAGTGTGAATCACCAATAATAGTTTTATCATGCTTAGAGCATAAAATTTGGTGGGGAAGGACCTGTTTACTTTCTATAGTGATTTTGGGAAAGCGGATATTACTGAAATGCAGTTTGAAACCCTCATCAATTTCTGTTTGCAGCACAAGAATTTTAATATTTTGTTGATGATTATACCTCACTTTCTAAAATTGATTGAGTGGCTTCTTTTGGATGCCGAATCAATGATGTTGGTTACACCATGCTATATTGCTCATGATGGTTGTCACTTATCTTCCACCCTTTAATATTTCAAAATCTTGGGCAGGATTGCCCCAGTGCCAGCTGTGATCCCAAAGACATCTTCATTGGCTGTATCTTTTATGTTTTATCTTTTGCCTTTCTTTCGTTAATTAAAAAAAGAAAAAACTCTTTAAATCTCTCTAATTTGATGAAGTAGCTGTAATTCAATTTTAAACATTAACTTAGTGGTCATCATACTAAATTATTGTCTTGAGACATTTTTTTTCTTCATGCTTTTTATTTTTATTTTTATTATTTGGTGATGCTCTACTGAACAAAATGAAGATGAGAATGGCTAACTATTTTGCTTTCTTCTTTCCCATTCACCCTTGTTGGGGGGCCAAAACTTGTTAAAAAGCAACCTATTAAAAAGAAAACTATTTGCTTTCTTCTTGAAGGTGGGCCCTGGTGAGGTTGATGACGAGCTAGAAGAGGAAGTAGGATCAGAGTGCGCTAAGTATGGGACAGTAACTCGGGTTCTCATCTTTGAGATAACAGAGCCAAATTTTCCAGTGGAGGAGGCAGTCAGAATCTTTGTTCAGTTTGAGAGACCAGAAGAAACAACCAAAGCAATTATTGACCTCGATGGTCGATACTTTGGAGGTAGGGTGGTCCGAGCTGCATTCTATGATGAGGAGAGGTTCAGCAAGAATGAGCTGGCTCCAATGCCAGGAGAAATCCCTGGTTTTTCATAAATTAATGGACTGTTTGTTCTAAGCCAAATGTCCCTTGTTTAGGGTGGTTGAAATAGATATGATGGACTTGGATTTGATTTCATTGATATGTGAGAGTTTTGTGGTGTTGTAAGTAGCATTCAAATTCAGGAGCAACAACTCTCCATAACTACGTCCAAGTGATGTTTGTAACTGAAGCAAACAGTAGTTGCATGAGGAAATTGTAGAAATCATATGAACAGACAGCTTTTTTGTCATCACTGACAATCCTTTAACAATTGGCCTGCTCATGGTGTATCGTAAATTGTCTCCAGGAAAGGTAGGGTTATTGATAAGTTATGATTTCGTTTGGGGAAACTAGGTTGGAAATCATCAAGGCTGTCCTTAGATGTGAAAGGAGAATTTACTTCTAATGCTTTATGATAAATGATTCCTGACAGCCTTTTTGTGCAGTCATTACAAATGGTATTGGATGTATTAGAGCATGTTTGGTTCTTCAACTCAAATACTTGGTTTCTGGATTTGAATACAGAAAATGATGGGCTCGGTTGAAAATTTTTTGTTTGGTTTCAGCACTCAGTTTTTGCATTCAAATATTTTTACTGTTCAAATGATACTCAATTCGGCCAAAATGAGAACAACTTTTTGTTGTTTTCATTTACTGAATTCTGTACTCAGTAATATAAAAATATTTTCTCTCACTTCAGCACAAAGTCCCTCTCTCTTCAACGGTCATATTTTTTGTCTCTCTCTTCAACGGCGAGTGGAGGAGCTCCAACACGAGGCAGAGTCACGAGAACTAGCACCACCGCCACCGCTTGTCGAAGCAGATTTGGAGACCCACTTGGGCTCTGATGCGACGAACCGCTTCTCTCTCTCCCCGCCGTGATCTGGAGCCCCACCGTCCTAAAAGATTGTATTTTTTGTGAATTTTTTTGTTGTTTTGTTGGTTTGTTGTGTTTTGTGTTGATGGGTTTGGTGCGGTGGCTTGCGGTGGTGTTCGGGTTGTTGTGGGTTTTTGGGTGCGGTGGCTCGCGGTTGGTCGCTGGTTTTTTGGGTGGCTCGTAGTGGGTTTGGTGTAGATTTCTGAGTTTTTACAGTGGGTGGGTTGAAGATTTTTGGTAGTTTTCCGGTGGGTACATGTTTGATTTGATGTTGGGGCTGGATTTGCGGGGTGGGTCATGGTGGGGGGTGAATTGCGGGGTGGGTCACGGTGGCCAGGGAGGGTTTTGTGGAGGAGGGTTGTTCCGGTGTTTAATTGAAAAAAAATAATAATAATAAAATAATACATGAAAACAGTACTCTAAATAATGTGGAAAACATCTACCAAACAAAATTTTTGTTCTCAAATCTATTATAATATTATTTTTTATTACAATTCTCAGAACACCCAAATACAAGTTTTAGAAAACAGAAAACAAAAAATAGTCACCAAACATGCCCTTAGTTTTCCGTTTTATGTATTTTGTTGGAATCATATCAAGTATTAAGATCTCTCTCTCTCTCAAAAATGTGAGGAGATTTAGTTTTAACTTCTCTAATTTTTTTTTCTTTGAGCGGTAAGTTTTAACTTTTGAGAATAGTTAGTATTAAGATGGGATAGTGATGAGAGCATTAGCATCAGCTCTTTCATTATTCTGATTAGCAAAAAAAAAAGCTCTTCATTATTCAAATTTTGAAAGAAAATCTCAAATAGCAATATATATATATATATATATATTTATTTTAGCTCCCAATTTTAAAATATCCTTATATCCCATTCTCTATTTCATTTACTGTTCAATATAAATATATTTTTTTACTCAATAACTTGACCTGGACCAAAACAAATGAGAGGAATATATATATATATATATATATATATATTATATTTTAGCTCCTCAATTTTAAAATACCCTTATATCCCATTTATTCTCTATCCATTTACTGTTCAATACAAATATTTTTTTTTACTCAATAACTTGACTTGGACCAAAACAAATGAGAGGAAATATATATATATATATATATATATATATATATATTTTATTTTAGCTCCCCAATTTTAAAATACCCTTATATACCATTCTCTATTCCATTTACTATTCAATATAAATATATTTTTTTTACTCAATAACTTGACTCGGACCAAAACAAATGAGAGGAATTAGACAAATAATTGAGAGAGAGGGATGAGAGATGAAAGAGAAAAAATATTAAAAAACAAAATTAAAGAGTTACAGTTACTTTTTACTTTATATAATTACTGTAGCATTTTAAAAAAAAAAGGTTATGTGAACTAAGTTTGGGTGTAATATTTTGTAATTTGACTGATAGGATGATAGGAAGAGTTGTGAATGCTCTGATAAAAACTTGTTGGCAAATTGTTCTTTCCGTGTAGTAGCAACGCTTCAGATTGACGCCTTCTCAACTCTCAAGTGGGGGAGTTGCATGGTTTGAATATCATGGTTTCTTCAAGTCCAGTGGTCGACTAGTGTAGTAGTGTGTTTCAATTTTTTGTTTAGACTCAGTATTCGATGACCAAACAGGGAAAGGTACGGATTCTCCAAGATAATAGAATTGTGTTCAGTGGTCCCTCTTTTGGCATAGCAACCCTTGACTGTCTTTGACCGATTATTGACCTTTTTTTTTTTCTATATTAATTATCTCTTTGTTATTATATAAAATAAAAATTACTAAATGTAATACCATTGGTCGTACTTTTACTACAATCTATATTAAAAAAAAGATAGACAACTTTGGTTTTGAACTTTTCATTACAATTAAGATTGAAAAAGTTTGAAAAAATCAGTACACATTAATTTATAACCGTATAGAAGCTCTTTAAGCCATTATTATTTTTGCTGAATAAGCTCTTTAAGGCATTAACTTGACATTATATTCTCTTTCACGTATACTTTTTTGATACTAACTTTCACATATACTTACATTTTTGGTCAAGTGTTTCAATATATTAGACAAGACACTCAAAGTGGCATGTGATCTGTTTTGGATAAATGTCGCGTTCATGCTCTCGTTCGATACACTGAAAAAATGGACACAAGCAAAATTCAGCTACAATGATCCTTTACTTAGTATTTATTTTATTTAAGAGGCTTACTGAATAAGAGCTATTACTTCATTGAATCCGATATGATATATCTCTTTTTAATTTAGGTTCACATTTAATATGATTAGTGCTAAGTGTAACCTCATAAAAGAAAAATGAAATATATTTGTTAATTATGATCAAATGTCATTTACTTATAAATACTGTTCCTAATAGCTCTTCTTTTTCTTTTTTTCACCACTGATATGAATCATTATGGCCCAATTGAAGAGAAAATGATACTAATATTAATCCAAAACTATTAATGATAAAACAAACTGTTTTTTTTTTTCATGAATTAAGCTAAAGAAACCTACACCCATAACTGGTATCCGTATTCTTGTATTCTTTTCCATAACTATTATAATAATTGTATCTAATTTCAATCTGCTAGTAGTAGTAGACAAAAAAACAAAGTTTCCAACTTTCTAACTAAGCGAGACGCTGATGCAGAGGCGACCCCACCGGCGTGTTCTGATTGGAAGCCCTGGCTTCCTGGACGTACAACTGCCCCTGCTGCTGTTGAGGATATGTGGGTCCCATTAACAATGGCCCACCTCCAACACAGCCACCACCAACAGCGGAGGGTTGGTGGTGGTGGAGTCCACCGGGAAGTCCGTCGTAGATGTAGAGCTCTAGAGGAACATTGTCACAATCAGGCATCGTTAAGAGATGATCCTGAGACTCACACAAACCACCATGAGAGATGTACATCGAACTCGAACTCGTGGACCCACCATAAGAGGCTGTGGTTGAAGAGCAGTACTCTCCTCCTCCTCCTCCGCCACCACCCACCACAACAGAGCTACACGGCGTCGTGTTGTTGCTCGTTATCCCGGACCCACACACCGGACAGCAACTCAAAACCTTAAAAAACCAACAAAACAAAAAACATAAAACAAAACGGTTTAGCTTTTGTTTGGCTGGTGAGAAAATAAAAGAAAGAGAAAGAGAAAGTAATACATTGGAGGTGGAGGAGCGGTAGGTGGTGCCGTCAGGAAGTACGACCCAGCCAGCCTCGCTGGCAAGGTTACGAAGAAGCTCGTTGATGTCGGCGCGTGGTGAGAGACGGTAGCCACCGTGTTTTCTCAAGCCTTGGAAGATCTTGGTGGTGATGGCTCTTCTCTGTCTCTCTCTCATCTTTGTCTTCTCTTTCTCGGTCTCTGTTCTCCTCATTGTTCTTCCCTGATGGGACCCACTTGCTTCTCCTACTTCCATTGCTTCCTTCATCCTCTCTACTACTCTACTCTCAGCTCAGCTGCATTTCATTTGGGTTTTCTCTGCTTTTTGTAGAGGTGGGTGGGATCAGACGGGTGTAAGAGTGCCACGTCAACGGGTGTGATTTGTTAAGAGGGGTTTTGTGAGTTCTCTCTTCCTTTTGCATGAGATGGGGAAGGTGTAGGAGTCACAAACGCGTGTTCAGAGAGGGATAAGTACGTGCTGAGGTTGGCGCGTGAGGGAGATGGGATTGATAGGGACTAACTAAGGAGGTAAAGCTGGGTGGGCTTGGCGGCTGAAGTCAGTGACAGAGACAGAGTTACTCATTGAGCCTTTCCTTATTTCTTTTTAATTATTTATTTTATTTAGTTTTAGTCCTCTATTTATTGTAGATAATTAATTTGGTCCCTTCAAAACTAGTTTGGGCAGGGTTGGAATTCAAAGATGAGGAACTGCGCTCGTATTTTTGAACCAGGCAGGCAATGATGGGAATGAGTGGAGAGAGAGAGAGATGTGGGTATCTTTCTGGTTAGGGACTGAGAAAGTAAGAATAATAGAAACTCTCTGTCCTCTGTAATGTGGCAGAGAATAAAGAATACTTTTCAGAACTGTAGTGTGATTTAGAACCACGCGCCTCTCAACTAGAGTTGGAATTTGGAAACACCCTGATAGACGAGGAGTTTCGAACGACATACTTTACACCAGCTTTAAATCCTATCAGAAAGTATTAATTAGTATCGAAAATCTAATATAAAGGATACAAAATATAACAATAAAAAAAAAGGATACAAAATATATATATTACTACATAATATAAAAATGGAATTATAGATATTATGTTGTTTTAAGTACTGTTTGTTTCGCTGTAAAGTATTTTTAGGAAAATATTTTTAGTTTTGTGGGTGTTTGTTTTATTGTAAAATAGTGGTGTAGAGGTCTATTTTTTCGGTCCATAGCAGACTAAATCCAAAACCACAGAAATTTGCCAAAGGCCCAAAGTCCATCAAGCCTAGTGGTCCACGGCAGTAAGAATGTAAAAGAAATAGCTTACAGCCATCAGTCCAGTCCAAACCCAAAGAGGAAGCCCAACCCATTCCATCCATCAGCTCATACCAGCCAAATAGCATCAGGAGATTCAAAATAATTCAAAAAGAGAGGGAAAAATGATTCCTATGTGAAGCACCATTTCCCTCCTCTTTTGGTGCGGAGCTCGAGGCGCTGAAATGGGACATTTCCAAGACAAAAATCAACTTCCCAAAGCTTCATGATTGTAATGAAGGGCTGACTTTCTTCATTAACCAACAGATATGGGAAATATCTCTAGAAAAAAATGGTCTGCGGCAGCACCAGTGACAGTAAGAAATGATGAAGAAAGTGGCTGGTCCTCCACTCTGTCCACTGGTCCAGGGCGTACTCCTTCACAAAAAAGGGTCTACGGTGACAACCAGCTAAAAAACCAAGATTGATTGAGAAGATGAAACAAGAACGAAAAAGGCCGAGAAGTCTGCCATGGCTGCCCAAACCAGCATCAACCAAGGGCAACGACTACCGCAGCCCAGCACTCCAGTGGTCCTTGCTCATCCTCATCATGGAGCTTAGGAAGCACGGTTTGGAGGTAGGGGAATCAATCTACTGTAATTTCCTTTGATCTGCCACAACTTATAAAGCATTGATTTGCTGGGAAACAATGCTAAAAATGGTAAGATCAGATTTTAATTAATGCAAAAACGTGTATGAGTCAAGTCAATCCAATTACTTCAGCCCCTTACCAAATATTTAATGCTTATCTCCTCCCTCCTCATAAATGAGCCAAAGATCCGCCGTCCGCCGCAGATCAAGTCAAATCTGCGGCAGATGAAAACCATCAGCCTAATCCCAAATAAATTTTGTCAAATCCCGCCCCTTTATTTCTCGGATAAACAGTGATTCTCATGATGAAGAGGATAATGAACAAAACCACTAAGCATGAATACCACTATCAATAGAGGGGAGAAATAAGAGGAGGGGGTTGGTCAGCTGGTTGGTGAAGTTTCAGACCAGAATTAATCTCTCCATTAAAGCTGACTTCAAAAGCTCAAACAAAAGGGATAACCAAAAACAATCTACGGGACACTTCCCGTAGGTCCATGGTAAACCAAAAAACACTTTTAGTCTGCCACAACAGAAAGAGTCATCCCTTTACCCACAAAATACTCACACCAAACACTTGATCCAATCCATAGTACTGACTCATGTACGTTTTTGCACAGTAGATGATTCTCTTCCTACTCCCCAAATCTCCTAAGTTCCATGATTTATTATATTTCTTTGATCTGCTGCTATTTTCTGCAAGTTATAGAGGAAGTCAAGTACACTGTGCTTAGTTTCTTAGTCTACGGCTCTGACTCCTGAGCCTTATCATTTATTATATGTACTGTATTTATTGCCATTCATTGTAGACTTTTGGGGGAAGTTAAATTTGTTGTGTTAAGTCTCAGTCTGTGGGATCACTTCTCTTCCCCTGTAGACAAGTTTATAATATACTCCTTATATATTACTGTCATTATACGTTGAGATTACTGGATGTTTTGGTAGAAGCAACATTTATAGTCATTAGCTCATTTTGATCTGCGGTACTGACTTTACTCGTTCACCGCAACTCTCTACGTGAGTATCGTGGCCCGGTGGATCAAGAGGTACTGGAGGGAAAAGCACCATCAGCCATCAAGTAGTCCACCAGACTTGGTGTAGAGTTTTGGGCTCAACATCCCCACACACAAAATCCGGCCCGTGTCCAGCCCGTCCGTGGATTGATATGCGGCCCATCAGAGCAGAAAATTTTGAGCATCCACAAGTGGTCAAACAGAAAATAATTTTTGTTGACCGGAAAATCCTTTATTAAAATTTAGAAAATGGTTTACGCCCAATTTTTTTATAAACCATTTTCCAAAAACGTATGCCTCACCCCCACCCCTTTTGCTCTATCTTTCGTATAACACTATAAAATATTTTTCGGAGCATATTCTGGAATGCAACCAAACACAGAAAAAAAATCATTTTTCCTGAAATTATTTTCATTTGAAAACATTTTACAATAAAAAATATTTTTACAGCGAAACAAACGGAGCCTAAGCATTATCAATTTTTTTTTTTTTTATATAAAAAGTGGTTACACTCTTCTTACATCAAGTAATACATAATTTATTCACGTGAGTCGTGACTTGTTAGAAGTATTTTGAAATTATTAATATACTTTATTTTAGATGAAACTCTATTAAAAGACTTAAAAAAAATTAAAATATAATTCCGACTAAAATCAATTGTCAGAAGTTTCAAGATAGTTGAAAGAAATTTCATCATTTATTTTAAAATATCTCATTATAATATTTGTTTTTGTTTTTGTTTTTATTTTTTTTATAAATATGTAAAAGTAATATTTTTTACCATCTTTATATTATTCAATGTCAATTAAATTATTGAAATATTCTCGATTGACATTTATAATAGAGGCTTGACAAATGGATTGGATCATGTCAGACTTGAGTACAAATCAAAACAAGTTATGGTAGAGATTGCATTAAAATGGAGAAAGCTGAGGGGTTTAAAGGCTATTGGTCCATCTTAGTAGTGTAAAAACATCACCAAGTTTTTTAAATCCTGAGATATTTGGGTCCAGAATGATACCTGAAGCATTCTTGAGACACTTGATTTTATTGTATTATCTCTTGTAGAGGTTGGAAAGGTGAAAATAGCTTCTATTAAGGTTCTTAAGAAGGTTCATTCTACTCTAGATTTAATTTGAGGGCCCAAAACTCCTCGATTCTCAGGAGGTGTTGGAAAAATAGGTCTCTTTCAAGTCTTTGTAGGAACTCATTGGGTTTGGTGAGGGCGTTCTGGATACCACCAAGACATGCCAACAAGTAACAACCGTTTCTTCCTATGAAATATATTACCAAACACATCTTGGTTCCAAATTGTGATTTTATTGGCTTTTTATTGCTAACCAGTAACTAGATCGATATAAAGGCTGTTTCCAGTTTGAACTGGTTAAACTGGCCGGTCCAATATTATTTTTAAAATTATGGGTGTAACTTGAAGCTAAAAACACACACGCACATGATATCATTATTAGGCCCAACCTATTCCAATATTATTTTTAAAAGTGGCCCCTTTTTTTTAATAATTAAAAAAAAAAATTATAGGAGGCCCAAGTTAACTTTCAAAATAACGTCCTAAACTCAATTTCTTCTCAACACACAAAAATCAATATAGCAACTCATATCAGACGAGCTTGGTACACTTAGATCCACACTCAAATCCTTTAAAACTAAGCATGAGTTAACCCGAACTAAGTTAAGACCAACTAAAATCTAGCTCACTCTATAGACACCTTATTTCGTTTCTCAATTATGATGCATATCCCTCCAAGTGCGTCTCTAGATAATGAACAAATCAAACGAGATGCCTAAACTCTCCAATCTCTCTCTCATTTATCATATTATTAAATTATTTATTTATTTATTTTTATTGTTTTTCTTAACTTTACTTTTATCAATGGTTTCAATCTTTAATTTATAGTTTTTTGTTTATATTTCTTATGAAAATTTTCAATTTCAAAATGTGACCTTGACACTGCACGCCTAAGAGTATGTGTATAAAAAGAACTTAAAAAATATGTATATATATTTTGCTAGTTAAGAATGTGCTTATTTTGACAAAATTTATATAATGCATGAAAAGCTGTCCCCACTTGATAAAATGGGCAAAGCAACAGCATTTCTAGTATTATATAATCTTGATGACTAATCTAATTTGAATAGAAATACTTAGGTCCCACGGCGGGACCGTCCCGCCGAAGGTGTAAAAAATTGTAATATTTGTGTGTGTTTTGATAAAATGTATGTAATTTGTAGTAAAGTTAAGTTTATCACAACTATCTCTAATGTTACCGGAATTCACACATTTTATTTTTACAACAATAGACACACATGTATCACTATAGACACAACATTTACCACAAAACACACATTTTATCAAAATCAACACCGATCTCATAGCAGGACCTAAGTGTGACCCGTAATTTGAATATGACAGTAGAATAGAATAACATTCATCAGTAGAGAATAAGGCTGCCTGGAAAATAATGACCGCAACAAAGAAAACAATGACAGTAGAATAGAATAACATTCATCTCAGCATGAACAAACTCAGAACTCTTCCATATCCTTCTTTGCAGCATCTACGCTAGCATCCACACTCTCTTGCAGCTGCAGTGCATGTTCAAGGACTACCTCCACTTCACCAATGTAGGGACGTTCCATTCCATTTATTATCACACAAGAAGTTGCAATGTCCACATATGTCTTAAAACACTCTGGAGCTATCTTCCCCATTAGATGCATCTAGCATAAAAATAAGCAAAGATATTTAGCTTTGAGAGCTTGGGAAGACCTTTGCTAGCCGAAGCAACATGGTGGATTGGGGTTAGGGGTGGCAAAATATGCCCAAACCCATTAACCCACCCAATCCCACTCATTAATTATCCACCTAAACCCACTTATTTAATAAATGTGTAAATGGGTGTTAACCCAATTAGGCCCAATTAAGTTGGGTTTAATTGGGTTGTAACTGAGTTACTTATTGGGCATTTAACAAATTTACCCAAACCCACCTATTAATCATTTGGAGGTATTTTTGTCATTTTTATGGGCATTTTAGAAGTTTTAAGATATTTTGATCATTTACATATATAAAATAATTGGGTAAATGAATGGGTTGGGTTTTAATGGATTGGGTTGGATATGGACAATACATATTTTGTTAAATGGGCCTAAATGGGCAATTGGTTTTTAAGGACCCAACCCATTTATTACCCACCCATTTGACACCCCTAATTGGGATTTAGAAGGTTTAGGGATATAAATGCAGCCTTGAGCGAAGACGAACTTCAATAAAATGAATTAGTATTAATGAAAGACAAAATAATATACTTGAATGGAAACTACTTATTTAATAGGATTTTTTGTAATTGATTCAACTAACATGTTGTAGGGACGATATGGGAATAGGGCTATATTAATCTAAAAAATTTAACCAAAGTAATGGCAAGTTATGGGAAAGGCTATTGAAAAGTAAAATTCATGACAGGGTGAAAGTCTTCTTTTGCAGGATTGTTGTGGGACTTTACCGTTAAAAGGGAGAGTGGCTTCCAAATTTAGAATAGAGGGTACCAATTGCTGCCAATGTGGAATGGATTGACTATGTTATTCAAAAATTTAAAAGGTATAAGTTTGTAGCCAGTTTTCTACAACCCACTACGTATCTACTAATAAGATTATCCACGTGTACTTTAGTCACATGACCTATTTAATAAGTCATGTGACTTCTTTAAATAATATATGTGGATGGTCTTATAAGCTGCCATGTTTCAAAAAAACTGCCAGGTAGTGGGTTGTAGCAAACAAACTACAAATTGGTTTGTATCCAAACCTTGTCCTATATATACATACAAAATATAGTCATTTAGAATTAAGCTCTATGATATTTCTTTCTCTCATCTTCTGTTTAACAAAAACAAAGGTCGATGTAGAATTTAGATAATAAGTTTATACAAACCTTGAGTTAGTTTTACCTGATAACCACCATTCCTTGTATTCTTATAAGCTCAATTCAGAAAAATAATGGAAGACACGTGCTGGACTATGTAGAAATCCTCTCTTCCTTCTTCAAGCTTATATTTGAATGTTCTTGGCATCCATCGTATCTCCAATTCCTGAAGCATGTTGACAAACTGCAATCCATGTGGAGTCGTCACCAGCTTGTTGCAATCTAAAATCTCTAAACGGAAAAGACTCAGTGTGGCACCTGCCTCCACTGTCCCAAACATAAACATATATACTTATCCTATCCACCTTTCTTGTCCATCCTATTCCTTTTCAATCCAAACATCAATAGACTAGATGATCTCATTTAAATCCTACCCATCTCTATGAGAAGCTCATGAGATGCCACTAAAGTAAAGAAACCATTCGCATTTCTTAGCTTTTAATACCTTGATTAAATAACAATAATAAAAAATACTATAACAAAAACATTTATGAGATAAGATAGTGTGTGTATATATGTATATATGTATACTATAAAAGTGGTTGGATGAGAAGAAACCTGGATCTTTTCTCAGAAATGCCTTCTTCTGTAACAGCTCCTAACTCTGATCTTCGTTTAAACATCCCGATTCATGTAGAAAACCTCCTGGATCTATATGCGAGGCTACTTTTTTATTGCGGGTTGTTACTAAAATCTTGCTGCTTACCTGTCCTGATGGGAAGGCCGGACTAAGTAAATCCCATGCCTCAGTGCTCCAAATATCGTCGAGGATCACCAAACATCTCCTCTTGCTGAACTTCATTAAGCTTCTTTGCCAGTTCTTCGTGCGTCATTTTCAAAATTCGATCCCTCTCGTCCTTGGTTGGAGAGGTAAGCTTGACTAAAATTCCTTCCCAAACATCTCTTGTCTTGCATTGCTGAGATATATATGCCCAAGCGAAACCTTCAAAATGACGTCTAACATCACTGTGTCAACTAATAAGATTATCCACGTGTACTTTAATCACATGACCTATTTAATAAGTCATGTGACTTCTTTAAATAATATATATGGATGGTCTTTTAAACTATTAGGTAGTTTCTCAAAAAAAAAAAAAACACTGCCAGGTAGTGGGTTGTAGCAAACGGATTACAAATTGATTTGTATCCAAACCTTGTCCTATATATACATACAAAATATAGTCATTTAGAATTAAGCTCTATGATATTTCTTTCTCTCATCTTCTGTTTAACAAAAACAAAGGTCACTGTAGAATTTAGATAATAAGTTTATACAAACCTTGAGTTAGTTTTACTTGATAACCACTGTTCCTTTTATTCTTATAAGCTCAATTCAGAAAAATAATGGAAGGCACGTGTTGGACTATGTAGAAATCCTCTCATCCTTCTTCAAGCCTATGTTTGAATGCGCTTGGCATCCATCTTATCTCCAGTTCCTGAAGCATGCTGACAAACTTCAATCCATGTGGAGCCGTCACCAGCTTGTTGCAATCTGAAATCTCTAAACGGAAAAGACTTGGCATGGCACCTGCCTCCACTGTCCACTCCTGTAAATTATGCAAGCCCCGTAGGAGCAAAGATTTGAGTTGAGGAAAACCTTTGTCAGAGCAAACCATTTGCTTTCCAATGAAGGCTCCCCATCCTCTTAGGACCCTCAAGTTAGGTAGCTTTTCCAGTACTGGCATTGGGTCTTCCACAAGTCTAGATCCCCACAAAGTTAACTTGGTGAGGTATGGAGGAAATTCTTGGTAATCTGGTAGCTTGTTAATCCGCCCTTCTATGTGCAGCTTATGAAGACGAGGACAGCCTTGCACTACTTGTCCTACATCAACTACCTTATCAGGGAATGAAAGCATTTCAGTCTTCATGGTTAAGGACCAAAGGCTGTTTAATTTTTTGTTGGGGGGATTGAAGATTTCCCCGAAATCTTGGAAGTCTCTCGGGTCATTTAGTACCAATTTTTTAAGATTGGTCAAACTGAGAAGATCTCTTACGTCACATTTGTTTGTGGGGAAGTTTACTAGTGTCTACAAGTTGCTCACATTTGCTAGTTGCAACTTATCATCAGTTAAATAGTGACACCACTTCGGAAGATATAGATGTCTCAACTGTTTCATCTTCCATATAACAGTTGGTATTAGTACAGTTGATTCCCGACTCAATTCCTCAATGGTTTCCAAATTCAGGGTCTCTAAGCACACCAAATTGCCTATAAATGAAGGCAAAACTCGTATATGAGTTTTCTTTAGGTTCAAGAACCTCAAATGAATCAAGCTTCCTATTTCCTCAGTTAACTCTCCATCCAATAATTGGATTCCTTCAAGATCCAAAACTCTAAGCAATTTGAGGTACTTAAAAACAGATTTGATTAGCTGACTATGGCGATTCTCTTTGTAATAATTCTTTGTGAGAAATTTCTCGAAAAAGATGGCAAGTCTTCGAATTCTACCAGTTGATGAATCTGCTTTCTTATTTCGACTCCAAGGACTGAATATGTGGAGAAAATTTTCCTGCTTTGCCTTTGACAAGCATAGGTCATGCATAAGATCATGGAGACGACAAGATTTAATCCTTCCACTTGATCCAGTTACTCCCACTTGAACCATGCATCTATTTATCAACTCAACCAAGCAGCGTTCTGCAAAATCTTCCAACAATTCATCTCCCTCCAGTTCATACTTTGGTGACACAAAGCCTTCTGCCACCCATAGTCGAACCAATTTCTTTGTTGGTATATCGAAGTCCTCTGGAAAATGGCTCAGATAGAGGAAGCACGATTTCAATTGGTAAGGCAATTCATGGTAACTCAAAGCTAACACTTCGTGAACTCTTGATTGTTGTCCTCGCTCACGGCCTCCGCCTAAGTGTGATTTTATATTTCGATGCACAATATCCCACTCATCCAATGTTTCTTTTGTTGTTGCCAAAAGTCCTCCAAGCACAATGATAACCAGTGGTGAACCAACACACCTTGCCACCATTTCCCTCCCTAACTTCTCCATGCCTTCACAAATTCTGAAGTCTGCATGATGATGATAAATATATATAACGACAACAATAACATTAACAAAAAAATGTTCAAAGGATCTACATTAGAAAGTATAACAATGTCAAATGTTAGACTCTTAGAAATATTGTTGAAAGGAAAAGCCATAACCATTCATACAATCATATCTAAAAAGCATAGCTTAACTAGAAAATTAAAAGTATGCTTGCTTTGATGTTATTTGTGGTCAAGACTTTCAACACTCAAATACATACAAAAGAAACATTTGAGCTACAACTCTCTCTAATCCAAAAATGTGAATTAAATTATAAAAAGTGAGTTTATACAAATAGAAACTTCATAAACTCTGGCGGATATTAAGCCCACCAACCTGACCTAACCGAACTCAACTCAACCCTATCCAAGGCATCAAGTAGGTTTTTGTGGATTAGGTTGTGTCATCATTTGTTATTTTTTATAAACTCGGGTTGGGTCCGATTCGAGTTGGCAAAAATTTTCAATCTCGTAACCCGACCCAACTCATGCTAAAAAATATATGCATTTTTATTTTTTTTTACCTATACTACACACGACATGTGACACCTTAAATCCTAACCTTAATTTTTTCTTTCCCTGATCTCATAACCAGGCCTAATTATGTAAATTGGAATTATTTATTGAATAATAGGTTTAAATAGTTGAATAAAAGTCTTTTTTATTAGGTATGACAAAATAACCCCATTTTGACGATCCAACCCAATCTCGGCGGATTGGATTGGGTTAGTTTTCAAAGTCAAAGGGAAATCCTTTATGATTCATGCACCACTGTTTTTTTACTATCTACTTCTAGACCAGATCGGGGTTACCCATGCGCATGAAACTTGAATCTGTCTTTATTTTGTTTTTAAACTAGTCTATATATACTTATTTTGATACACTTCTGTATCTATTTGCTTTGCTTTTATTAACAAATCTACCTCATCTTGGCATGCATAAAATAAATAAATAAATAAACTTTTTTTTCCAAGTATCCTTACAGTAAGATTAAGACAAATGTTATCCATTCAGTTGTTAAGAACTTTAGGATTAGCCTAGGGTTAGCTACTATATATACATTTATATTGGGTTCATTGTAATATTACACTTAAAGAGCAAAGAAGTAACCGTTAAGAGCTTTTCGTTATGGATTTCATCCGTTAAGCTGAAACACGTTAATTCTTACTTCCACCTTCTATCTCTTCTCTTTCCCTCACAATCCCAATAACAATTCAAACATCCCAAACATACTAATCCTATCCACCTTTCTTGTTCATCCTATTCCTTTTCAATCCAAACATCAATAGACTAGATGATCTTGTTTAAATCCTACCCATCTTTATAAGAAGCTCATGAGATGCCACTAAACTAAAGAAACCATTCACGTTTCTCAGCTTTTAATACCTTGATTAAATAACTGAAATAAAAAATATTATAATAAAAATATTTATGAGACAAGATGTTTTGGACATGAATTGAGTGTTCCTCAATTTCAAGTGTGTGTATATGTATACATGTATAGTATAAAAGTGGTTGAATGAGAATAAACCTGGATCTTTTCTAAAAAATGCCTTCTTCTGTAACAGCTCCCAACCCTAATCTTCGTTTAAACACCCCGGTTCATGTAGAAAACCTCCTGAATCTAAATGCAAGGCTACTTCTCTATTGCGGGTTGTGACTAAAATTTTGCTGCTTACCTGTCTTGATGGGAAGGCCGGATTAAGTAAATCCCATGCCTCGGTGCTCCAAATATCGTCGAGGATCACCAAACATCTCTTCTCTTGCTGAACTTGATTAAACTTCTTTACCAGTTCTTCGTGTGTCATTTTCAAATTTGATCCCTCTCGTCCTTGTTTGGAGAGGTAAGCTTGATTAAAATTCCTTCCCAAACATCTCTTGTCTTGCAATGCTGAGATATATAAGCCCAAGCGAAACCTTCAAAATGACGCCTAACATCACTATGATGGTAAACTTTTTTAGCAAGTGTGGTCTTACCAAGACCACCCATCCCACAAATAGACACAACTTGGAAGTGTTTATCTTCATTTATCAGCTGCACAACTACTTCTTTTATATCTTCATCCAACCCCACGACATACTCTTCAACGATATGGGAATAAGACCATCTCAATTGCCTTTGCCTGTCGAAGGCTGAACTCAAGCCCTCTTCTTTTATAGCATTCACATCGTAAGTTTGTAAGCTTCTAGTGAGGTCAGAGATTCTTGTTTTAATGGCCTCAATCTTGGACCCCACTTTGTGAAGTTTTCTGCCTTTGTTGAAGATAGGAACTTGCTCAAGCTTGAGTGAATTTTCTTTGTTCCTGGAAGAAATTTCAAGGGAAAAAGTTTCTATAACAGCCTGAACGTCGTAAGCAGCTTCCCGAATCTCTGAAACCCAAATTTGAACAGTCTCATCTTCGTTTTGCCTTTTATCTGTGTCTTTTAAGAAGCACTGCATCCATTTTAATTCAATTTGCATCTGCTTCACTTGCTGGCTCACCCCTTGTAAATATGCCGCTTCCTCTATTAAAAGGTTGCCTAGCCCTTCCACAACAAAGGACACTACGGACTCAGCCATGCTATGCGCCCTCTCTTTCTCCTTCTTTCACCAAAACAAGAAGCAATGGAAGCTCTTCTCGCATGCACATATCACACCACAAACCGGTCTTCACTTTGCTCTTGCAGTTTTTAATTTTGTAATGGTGGCTTTCGTCTTTAATTGGTTAGAAAATGGAAAATGATAAGGCTTTGTACTTGTTAAAGAATTGCGGTCCACTCATTCTTAAAAATTGATATGATAATAAATGTGATTGGTATCATTTGAATACATAATAAATAAATATCAACATTGTTATTTTGTGATTGATTATATATATATATATATATATAGGAGAGGGAGGGCTAAATCCTAAATCTGGTTCTCATCATTTAGAGCAAGCAAGCAATACTGCTTATATACAAAATTGACACTCGGAAGAAAATACTATGCACACAATCTTTGTGGTAAATGCACCATTCTAACTATTCTTATGAAAAGTGACTGGAAGAGACAAAGCCAACATGATGGTCCTAGGAAATTAAATAATGAGTGAGGCTAATGATGATACAAATTTGGGTTAATTATAATTTTGGTTCTCAACCTATGACATTTGTGTCAAAATGGTCCTCAACGTTTCAAATATGTTAAATTGGTCCTTAACCTTTTATGCTTGTGTCATTTTGGTTTTTGCCGTTAAGTAATATATGAAAAATGCTGATGTGGCTAACGGTTTTTATTTTTATTTTTATTTTTTTTAATAATAATAAATGGTGATGTGGCTTGCCAACTAAAAATAAATAGGATAAAATTTAGGTACAGTTCTTTAGGTCAAGTACATTAAGTTCTCAAATTGAATTCATACACATGGTTGCATCAACCAATGAAACACAAACAATGTTATCTTTTCCAAGAATATTTAAATTCAATATATTTGAATTCAATTAGGAACCTTACGTACTTTATCTAAGGAACAGTACCTAAGTTTTACCCAAATAAATAAAACCCTGAAATTAATTCTTCAGTTTTGTACAAATCTGATGTACGAGGTAACTATCTCAGACAATAACTCAATTCATTCTCCATTCCCAAAAAAAAAAAAAAAAATATTGTTGTTTGTGGTGAACTACAGAAGAGTTTTTGGGGATGGCTTCTAAATAAAACAAACTCAAAAACGCATGTTCACCATACATAGAAAATTTCTAATGATAAAAAGATTGGCATCAAACGAACAAAGTTCTCTAACTTGGAAGCTCAAAGCACAGATCTGAAAAAAATAAATTAAACCATGCGTGTGAAGGTCTTGGGAGATCAGACCTTTGATGTAGTGGATCCCATGTCTTGGGAGAACAAAGGTCACTGGACCCAAGCCTTTCTCGGTACGGATGGAGAGAAAATATTCCATTATCCAAAGAGAGACCTTTACAACTGCCAATCCTCTAATAAGAGCATTCCCAGCGGAGTTGTAAAATGAGAGTTTTTGTTAAAATAGATGCTACTGTAGCTAAAAAAACACAAGAACGCATCACAACCAGACATGTAAAATAGAGATTCATTTTACACAAAGCTACAGTAATGTGTAAAAATACACGTTACTGTTGTGTTGTATATTTATTAAAATAACATATCTTTAGACTTTTCTCTCTCCCCACCCGAACTGCTTTTTCTCTTCTCCTCTGTCACGGCAGCAACCTCCTCTCTCTCACTCGAAGAATCTGGAAATTATGGACCCATCATCGGACTCATCATCGGCGGTGTAACGAATGGATGGGTACGAGTAGTGCCGGTGGGTTTGGGTTTTGATCTAGCCGCCGGCGTGGGTTGGGTTTGGGCATGGGTTGCTGGGTTGGGTTTGGGAGGGAATGGGTAGTGCCGGAGGGGATGGATACGGGTAGTACCGGAGGGTTTAGGTTTGCGTGGGTTTGGGTTTTGATCTAACCGCCGGCGTGGGTTGCTGGGTTGGGTTTGGGAGGGAATGGGTAGTGCCGGAGGGGATGGATACGGGTAGTGCCGGTGGGTTTGGGTTTGGGTTTTGATCTAGCTGCCAGCGTGGGTTGGGTTTTGATCTAGCCGCCGACGTGGGTTGGGTTGGGTTTGGGCGTGGGTTGCTGGGTTAGGTTTGGGAGGGGATGGGTAGTGCCGGAAGGGATGGGTACGGGTAGTGCCGGTGGGGATGGTTACGGGTAGAAAATGGTTTTGATAAAAAATAGTTTTTCTAAAAAAATTATAATATTATTTTAATAAGATATTTTGTAAAGTAGAGAATAGGATGGGAGGTGTTATGTAAAAATGAGTTGTAAAATAGAAAAAATGCTTTTTAGAGTTGTAAAATAGAGAATACAACCCAAATGGGTTGGGAATGCTCTAACAGCACTTTACAAAAAAGGAGAGGTTACAGCCTACAGACAGTCCAAAAGTAATCCAATAAAGGGGTGATGCGTTGTCCATTTTGGTAGCTTCGACAAGCCAAGGTGGCTTCTTTTGAGATCTCAATTTGGTTGAGATTGAAAGTTATTTTAATCCCAACCACTTAATAAAAAAATAAAAAATAAATAAAAAGTGAAAAAGTTGTGGAACCTAAAGGAATTGCAATCCCTCATGAGATTCCAATCCGAAAGATACAGGTAACAAAGCACTTTTACAAGTTTTGAGCTTTGAATTAAAAGCATTATAAAAATAAAATCATTTCGTATAACTAAGTTATAATTTAGAAAGTTTCATATTATTTATTTTTAAAAAACTATGAATCATTCTTCATTAAGACATCAAAAATTCAACATACATGTAATTTTTTCAGCACATCAAAAAAAAAAAAAAAAAAATTCATTTT
Organism: Fagus sylvatica; assembly: GCA_907173295.1. Lineage (NCBI taxonomy): Eukaryota > Viridiplantae > Streptophyta > Magnoliopsida > Fagales > Fagaceae > Fagus > Fagus sylvatica. Next base: position 25,682,458 of record OU015767.1, on the reverse strand, counting down.
ACAATGCACCCAAGCCTACAATTCAAAATATGCAAATCTATTTTACAATTTTAATTTGCAACATTCTCAAACCCTAATATGCTAATTAAATAATTAATAAATCGATCCGACCAAAATTGAGGGTTGGGGGGTTATGACTTTTGAGAGAGGGATGAAGAAATTTACCATCAGATTAAGAAATCTGAAATCTTGTGGTCGTGCAATAGTTAGTACCAACATTTCAGGTTGGTTATAGTTTATCACCTATTGATATAATGTATGTTAGGAGATGAAAGAATAAAATGGTGATCACACCATAATTACGGTTTGCCCCCTTATACCTAATCACCAATATTTTCTGTTGGAAAAATGGTAATAACTTCTCATACAAGATATTTGTTTGGTGAACCAATGTAATTTAGAGAAGAATTGTATTTGTTCAAGAGACAAATCCTCATAAGAGTTGTGATTTTTGTGATTTTCTATGAAGAGGCACATTGCTCTCTATAAATAAAGGGTAACACCCTAAGCCTAAGGCCAATCACATATTCTTCACATTTTAACAAACTGTCCTGTATGTGATTTCCACCCTCACTACATTTCATCACTCTTGGATCAACGTGTTGAAAAGCTTCGAATCTCTGTCTCTCTCTCTCTCTCTCTCTCTCTCTCTCTCTCTCTCTCTCTCTCTCTCTCTCTCTCTCTCTCTCTCTCTCTCTCTCTCTCTCTCTCTCTTTCTCTCTCTCTCTCTCTGCATTTTAAGTTTGATAGAAATGTTAAGTTCAATGAATGTTTGATCAAGCATGAACCGACCTAGAAATAGAAGTCATGGGAGATTTGGGTTTGGAGGATGCAGGGATCCTAGTACAAGATTTTTTTTTTTTTAATTTACATTCAAAGAAGATATAATAAGATTTTTTTAGTAAGGACACTTATCACAACTTTTGATTAAATTAGAGAGCTGTATGCATGAGTCAATCATCATCTTCTTCTTCTTCTTTACTCAAAAGTGATTTTTGGTCAAAAATATTATTTTAATTAAAAAATTATTTTTAAGAATTCAGTATCTTAAAAATAAAATTACTTTGCAAACTAATATAAATGAGATAAATCATATTTTATTACTATTTAGTTATAGAGTATTTCTTTTTCTTTTTCTTTTTTGCTGAATAATAGAAAGTTATAGAGTATTTCATTTATTCATTCTTGGTAGTGTCATTTAGAAAATTTAATTTTTTAAGGAAATATTATTTAATATATTATTTTACACGAAAAGGTATAAAATTTAAAACTATCATTAACTTTAACTTAGTCTTAAAATTAGTAGAAAAATGATAATGACATATTGCTATATAGTAGATGAGACATGAGAGAGTACCAAGTTACAGCTTGAATTACATTAAAAGAACAGAGAAAAGAAAGAAAGGAAAAAGAGAATAAAAAAGTAGCCCATTTCTAGAAATGATTTTGGATGTGATTGTGGGTTAATTTTGAATTCCTCTTGTGCATTACTAAATTTGACATAGCGGATTTAAGCTTTTTGCCACCTAAAGGGCAGTTGATATGGTATGGATTCAATCCACATGCAGGGAATCTACACATAATGCCTCAAAACCCAATTTCAAGTTCCATTCATAATTTTCTTCTAGCCATCCACAGCAATCATCCCAATTGGTTACATAGGATGGACCATCTTATTAATTTTTGGGGAAAATTACACTTTACCACTCTAAACTATTACCCTTTTTTCACTTCACCCCTTAAACTTTAAAAAGTAACAATTGACCCCCTAAACTATTAAAATTGCACGGTCGTTACCCCCTGATGCCAAAATCCAGTTAAAATAGACGGAATGGAGCTACACGTGACACGCACGTGCTCCTGGGCCCACCAAAATAACTTTACCAAATTAATTTTTTTCAAAACCCCAAATTACCCTTACCCCCCTTAACCAAATCTGAGATAAAAACAAAGTTTCAGCTTCAACCTCGATCAATAGGGACAAGGATCCTCTCCATTTCAAATGAAATGGAGAGTCTCCATTTCATGGTCTAGATTTTATTTCACAAATCTAACGGTGTACAGAGTATCTCATCATTTAAAATTTTAAATGACGTGGCACTTTGTATATTGTTAGATCTAAGAAATAAAATCTAGACCATGAAATGGAGACTCTCCATTTCATTTGAAATGGAGAGGATCCTATTCCGATCAATAGCAACTGGAACTGCTGTGATGTTCGATTTCAAAGCCTCACCAGCTATGGCCATGAGATCTTTGGATAAAGAAGTCCCAACTTTCCCATCTTTGTCTTCTTCCTTGTAAACACAACGATAAGCTTTGTTGTCAGCTCCTTTGTGGGTTCGGACCACATTTACTAATCGGTACTTGGCTTGCCTACGCTCTGAGCTCCGATTTGTTAAAAGAATAGCAGCACCACCCATTCTGAAAAGACAATCGGGAAGAAGCATAGCTCTCTCATTGCCTTGGTAATAGTTTGGCGTAAGAATCTCTGTGCTTACAATCACAGCATTTGAATTGGAGTGAACCTGAAGAAGATCACGTGCTTAATCAGTGGAAATTAGTCTAGCACTGCACCCCATCCCGGAAAGGTTAAAGCTTTTTATGTTACTTCTCAACTTGTACTTATTAATCACCATGGCCGATAAAGAAGGTGTAGGTGAGAAAAGACTGCAATTCACAATGAGAATGTCGATGTCTTTAGGGTTAAGCCTTGTTTTTTTTAACAAAGAATCCATGGCCGAGAATATTACAAGCTCAGCCTCGCTTCTCGCGTCTTCCATTGTTGATTTGGGTGGGATATAATGGCTTGCAGGAGGCAAACAAGTCTCCTCGCCAAGACCAGAGTGCTCTAGAATTCTCAGTTGGAACTCAACGCTCTTGGGGCTGTCTTTGAGGTTTAGCCTGGAATGTTCAATGAAGGTTGCGGAGGGGGCCCAGCGGAGTAATAAAAAAAGATTCTGGAAAATTTTGGAGTTTTCTCCTTTTCCTATATTTTATCAAGAGCAGTTACTGTTCTTTCTCTTGAATTCAATACTAATTTGAATTTACTTTCTTGTTTTGTACATCTGGAATGGAAATCACTCTTTCAGAATTTAACATTTAAAAAAAAAATTTTTTTTTTTTTTTGGGAAAAAAAAAAAATTTGTTTGGTGTGGAAGTTCAAATTGAATTTCATGAGGTATTTTGCAAGATCCACACAAAGAAACCCACCATGTTCTAAGCTGCAGCACCAAAACCCATCGAATTTCACGGAAATACAATATCCAAATGATCTATTAAAAGCGAGGAAGGCAACCCATTAAAGCTAATTAAGCACAATTTCTCAGCAACCCAAATACCAAAAAGAAATGTGAAACATAAAGTGGACGGCAACCCAACCAATTAAAGCAAATGGCAACCCACTGAAATTGTGGGGTTTGATCAAGACATATGAGAGAGATGCGCAGATCTGGGCAGGTGTGAGGGAGAGAAAGAGAAAAAACTTTCATAAAATCTTTAACTCATCTCTCTCTCATTTGCTTAAATCTGGAGTTGCATTTAATATATGGTTAGTTTAGGGTTTAACCTCTTAAAAATATCATTCTATGGGTAAGGGTAATTCGGGGTTTTGAAAAAAATTAATTTGGTAAAGTTATTTTGGTGGGTCCGGGAGCACATGCATGTCACGTGTGGCTCCATTCCGTCTATTTTAACTGGATTTTGGCAACAGGGGATAACGGCCGTGCAATTTTAATAGTTTAGAGGATCAATTGTTTTTTTTTAAAGTTTAGGGGGTGAAGTGAAAAAGGGGTGATAGTTTAAGGTGGTAAAGTGTAATTTTCCCTAATTTTTGACAAAAATAAGACAATTTCTTGATACATAAAACTCAGTCACTATTAACAATGAATACAATTGAGATAACTTCAAGATAATGAGAATTCCTAAATCAAAGCCCTTGGTGAGTAAATGGTAGAAACCTAATTTAATGAGCCAATTCGGAAATGTGCATAAGTATAAAACAGTGCCCCATCTCTAGATCTAGCTAGAAATACTGCACCGTTTTTTTTTTACCCTTGGAGGAGTACCAACCCTGCTATTAGCTTATGGGAATGCGATTTTAATAAACTTTCTTCAAGAGTATTTATTTGTTTGTGCTTAATTGTTATCTGAAACCGAAATAGATTCCTCTTCCTCAAGCGGAGAAAATAGAGAAGGTAAACAGGGCAAGATAAAGTTGGAGATTCACTCTGACAAAATATTTCCAAATGAAGTGCTCTGCACAAGACAGAATCAAAATAAAATTATATGCCCAATAAAAAGTTGCAACCTGAACCTGCTACCAGAAATTTAAAAACAGTTCCATACACACGTTTGGATAAATTTTCATAGGTTTTGAACATATACCGGTCCCTCTTTTTTTGGATAATTCAGAATTTTTTATTGATGAAAAAAATTCATGTTTGTTAAATTCATCCGTACATTGCATGGGTTATTAGCCAGTATAATCAAATAACTCAAATGTTATTTCAATTCAAAGTACCCTCATGTTTCTTTATATATCAGATATAGTAGAAGAGACTCATTTGAAAGTAAGAAGACACGGCTTGAATCACAACATTTTTATCATACACGCCATAAACAAAGGGGAAAAAAAGTACCAACCCTGCTATTGCCTATTAGGTTCTGGGAATGTGATTTTGATCAACTTTCTTGAAGAATATATATTTTGTTTGTGCTTAATTATTGGCCAATTGGCGTGGCTGTGTCCAAGGACAATCTGGCAGATGTGCTGCTACCTGATTCACAAACAGATTCATCTTCCTCAGGTGGAGAATCAGTACGGGTATATTCAAGAATGGGATACATATATTGATGAGCACCCCCAATGCCAGGATCCAAATCCGCGCTCTCTTGCATCTGCAGTGCATGTTCAAGTCCTACCTCCACTTCACAAATTGTGGGACGTTGGGTTCCCTTTCTTCGCAGACAAGAAGTTGCAATATCCATGTAAATCTTGAAACACTCTGGAGCTATCTTCCCTGTTAGATACGGATCAATTTCTCGTATGCATTTTCGGGTCCAATAAAATAGATCCATCTGCTCTTCCACTGTCACAGTGTTGTCATAAGCTTTTCTACAACAGAGTACTTCCAGCAATACCACACCAAAAGAGTAGACATCGGATTTATCGGTCAGCTGCTTGCTCTGCATATACTCGGGATCTAAGTATCCAATAGTACCCGCCACTCCAGTATCCACCCTAATTAAAGCTTTATTTGACAAGCTCGGAGGACCGATCTTGGACAACCGGAAATCTGACAACTTGGCTTCCCATTTCTCGTCCAATAGAATGTTGCTCGACTTCACGTTACCGTTGATAATACAATGCTTCACCCCACGCGTGAAGGTAGTGCAGTCCACGCGCCTCTCCAATGCAAATCTGGAGTCTTTGTTTCCACGAGAGGGGATCGCTGTCACAGTCAGTGACGAAAGAGGCGGTTGCTGAGGTTTCCATTGACCATGAACTCGTAGACTAGGATCATCTCGGGTTCATCCATACAATATCCGATGAGAGGGACGACGGTTAGGGTGGCTTAGCTGGCAAACCAACTGCTAACTTCGTTCCTGAACATCGTCGAACCGCTGTTCATACCCTGAATTTCATAACGCTTTATTACAACGTTCATGGTACGGTCATCAATACATATACGCCCCTTATATACATGTGCCTAAATATCCGTCTCCCCAACAATTAGTAAATGTTTATCGAAGTTATTGGTAGCTCTCTTGATCTCAGCGAGTGAAAATCGGCGGCATAGTTCCTCAGGAAGACCTGAAGATTGTTTTGCTCTCTTCCCGGACCTCAATAACTTTGAAATAGACTGTGAAACAGCTTCCATTGACGATGAGAGGATGACCAGATTCAATGGGATTGGAAAGTGGCGGCTTGCCCTTGGCAACTGACGGGAATGATCCAAATCCTTTTTTTTTTTTTTTTTGAAGGGTTAATTAATTATTATGCAGTTGTAATATGGAGAGCTGTGAGTGAACTACTTTATAGTTTACTACTGGAGTCCTTATCGAGTATCATCTCTACGTAGTTTCACGTATCAAAAAATACTTATCATATCATATCATAGTCACAGGAGTCCTACTTTATTTAGTTTTATTTTATATATCCATATATGATTTCACATAATTATTAAATTAGGTTATATGTTTTAGTTTAATTTATTTTTTCTTAAAGAAACTCAAACATATTACAAGCTACTTGATTAATTTGTTATTTAAAATCATTTACGATGATTAAATTTATTTTTTTAACCCATTCACAAATCTAAAAGTAATGATATTTGAGTTAATTAGATATATTAATTTCATTTATGAACTTGTATAAATTTGATTCCTTGATCTTGTATTATTAAAAATCATATATAATTTATAATAAGAAATAGGCTATTTTAATATCAATGAATTAATTTAGGAAAAAAATAATAATATCAATAAATTAAAAATAATAATTGTCTATCTCATAAACTTAGGCAATTTGATCTTAAAGTAAGTTTTATTTTTATATATGTATACATACAAACATTATACACACAATCAAATCGAGCAATATATTCACGTGTTTGTGAACGAACACATTCTTATAATTTAACTTGATTTGTATAATAAATTAGTATAAACTTTGGTTTCAGCATGACTTGTTTACTAAATAGGCAATATTAACTCATTTGCAAGCATACGCAAAGAGAGAAAGAGGATTGTCAATGGTCTTTGGACTCAATAACACTTTCACTCATCATAAACAATGGTGTAGGCAATAGGCCCCCATATCCTAAAAAGCCACAAAGAAAAAAGAAAAGAAGAAGAAGAAGAGCAACGTACCAAAACCTTTCTGTTTTACAAATATCCCTTTTTATTCTCTTGTTACATTACTCTACCACGTACCAAAACAATTAAAGGTGTGATCATTTTTGCAACTATAGTTAACCATCTAAGTGGGCCCAGCGGTTAGTGGAGTGGACTTGTGATCAAAGTTGTGAATACCGTTTTGGCATCCGTTTCGGTTTAGTCATTGGAATGAAATATTTCGGTACCGGTCAAAACCAGCGTTCCGTTTCAGGTTTATCGCAATTATATATATATAAACTCTAAACAAGTAAAATCAAATAATACAAATTCTTAAATCTTAATATCACATAACAACTCAAAAAAAAAAAATGGTTTTTGATTTAGGTTAGACAATATATATATAACACATTTTTAATACCATATAAAATTATCAACTCTAAACAAGTAAAATCAAATAATACAAATTCTTAATATCACATAACAAACTCAAAAAAAAAAAAAAAACTTAAAAAGTGTACTGGCTGGAATTGATATTTCACCCCAAATGGCCCAGTATTTAATCCGAGGTGGAATAGGGGGTACCTCGTACCGGTTTGCATACCGGTACGAGATATTCCGCCCGTTCTGGCTGGAACGGAACGGTATCACCAACTATACTTATGACTTCTTGGCAACCTTTCATGACTTGCTTCCCCGTGGGTAGGAGGATAATTTTTATTTTTAAATTAAAGAGATTCAAATATCATTTTGGAAGTTTATTTTACCTTGAGAAAATATATATATATGTATATATATATGTTTTAATTCGATGGTTACAACAATAGGGAATGAGGATAAGATACTCTCCATTTGGAAATCTCTCAATTTATCCATTTCATGGTTCAGATTTTATTTCATGGATCTAACAGTGTATATATTGCCACGTCATTTAAAATTTTAAATGATGTAGTAGTCTGTAAACTGTTAGATCTGTAATATTTAATCTGGACCATGAAATAGACTCTCTCTATTTCATTTCAAATGGAGAGGATTCTAATCCGGGGAATGAAGTGTAGAAAACCTAAATCTAATGACAATGGAAAATATAAAAGAGTGATAGAGAGAGAGGAAGAGAATAGAGGCTAGGGTTTTTCAAGTGGTTTGGCTATGTGAGCCTACGTCCACATGTATTGGGCTACATCTTTATTAATTCACTGTGTATAATATATTTTGGATGATCACAATGTGTTGTGAGGTGTCCTATTTATACATAGGACTACTAACACAACTTTCATATCTAACCTATGTAGGATTCCTTAATATGAAGGATTTGAATCCTAGTTCTCCTCATAAAAGTTAGGAGAGAATGTAATTGAGCTATAAGGTCTTGGAAAAAAAGTCTAGATTATTTAGTCATTTTGGAGAGAGTGATGAATTGAGTAATTAGAATTAGTAACTAAATTGTCAAGAGTCTTGTAACTCAATTGACAATCTTTGGTGTTTCCAACGGAGATATTGAGAGATCAAATCCCCCCTTCCCCAATTATTAAACAATTATTGAATTATAAAAAATAAAAATAAAATCAATAACCTTCATATTTCCGTTTAAATATAGAAACTTGGGATTAAAATATTCGAAACCTTACATTTAGGTTGTGAAAATCATTGCCCTTTTGTCAAATGTGGGGAAAAGGATGCAAATTTTGCCTTGGGTTCAAATGATTGGACGGCTCATTGAGAACTTGCTAGATGCTTATTTGAAAGATCATTTATGGATTGTCTTAATTTTTTAACCAGTGGGCTAAAAACTGACGGCTATAATACTGTAATTGGAGCTAAAAATTGACCTGTTAGCATCTTTAAAATGTCTCTGCGCAACCATAAAGAGAGGTATTGGTTTTTCCTAGTTCATATGACGAAGCTCCCTGAAGATGTAGACTTTGTAAGGTGGCCAAGGAAACTAAAGGGCATGTAGGTGCTGACCTTGCAACTTGCACTGAAGGCTGAAGCTGCACTTGGGAAAATTCTACCGTCAATATGGTTAAGAACTTGAATGCTGCACTTGTGGCAAGAAAAGCATCTGCTCTTCGTGACAAAATAGTTAGAAGACAATGGTGGGCTTGAGATTGTTAAGGGGGGAGCATTAAGAAACTGTTCAACATACAATGGTGCCTCCTACAAAGCAGGAGAAATATGGTATGCACCTTCAAGATAAGTTCTTTGGTACAATGATTGTGGGAAAACTCTTCTTAGGCATGCAATTGTGAATGTTTGTCAACAAATTTCCTTAGCATCAGCGGCCTTAGCTACTCACAACATGTTTGGAGAGATAGAGGACAATGTTATAGATATCTTTGACATGGTCCGCCATTCTACATCATATATTCATATCCATTTTCTTGATGAACTGAACTGCATTGCCACTCAAGTGAAAGCAGTGTGGAGAAGCTGGTGTGCGACTGAGAAAATTCTGAGCCAGCTGCAAACTGAAATGGATTACTTACCATTCAGCAAGCCCCTTAATATATAAAATTAAACAAGACAAACATGTAGCAACCACAATGTTTCTTTGGTCCTCAATGTTATAAGTGACATTTGATTCAAAAAATCTTCGTCTATTCTTCCCACACTCCAAAAGTTCACTCAATCACACTATTGAGTGATTAGTGAACATAATTAAACCTTTCTTTTCTCGTTCCTAACTATTGAAAATGTTAGACTTTATGTCCTAAAGCTTAAAAAAATATCATTTTTCATCCTTAAACTATTGAAAAAGTTTGTTTTTCGTTCCTAAACTATTTTAAAAAGTCTTTAAAAAGATTAGGGACGAATGACATAACAATACTTTAGCCTAGAATATTTATTAAAAGAAATGCAATTTGCTTAGAAAGCCATTGTTGCAACACTTGGTTTTCCAGTTCAATACAACAATGGTACATGATTTACAGGTAAGTCACAACAGTAAACGAGTTGAGGAAATCATTGAATGGATTCATAAATAATTTAACATGGCCCTGGCTAATATAGCCATTACCTATTTGTTTCCCCCTTTTTCAACATAATTGTGTTAGATTCAATAGAATAGAGGATAAGGTTTTCCCAGGTTTTAAACATTGAACAAACTTTGGTCCTCTGTTTTAGTGTCTTTTCTTTATCTATCTTCCGTCGTTGGCAAAATGGAGCAAATTAAAATAATGGCTTCGTAACAAGACAAGACTCAAGAAAGAGTACCAAAGTTCATACTATGGCCCAAACTGAGTTTGCATTTTCCTCATTTTGTTTCCTGCCAATTTCACAAGAAACTCTTCTACTAATTTCCATGGGCAGTGCAAATGTTCCATCTTCCTTCAAAAGGATAGGATATGCTTTTAAAATTTTCTACCACTAATTCCATATCCATAACATTTGTATGCACTGGGTCCATTAATTTATAACAATTCTCATTCACATTCACACAAGAGTCCATCAATCATCAACCACTACCAAATCATTAGTGCTAAAAATAATTATGGCTCAAATAAAGAAAAAACATTGACTCTAAAACATATCACTGTCAAACTCCATGACTTCATGCCCTGTTCTTAAATTAATCTGAGAAAATGTGTTCTCTAAAAACTAATTTTGGTATGCAAGGAATCCAAAAGATCTTTGAAAAAAATAATAAAAAAAACCCCAAAAAAAATCATCAATAACCCACTGGTGTGGGTATGTTCCATCTAATTGAATTCAACCATAAATGCATTGGTCGATAAACCAATAAACCACATAATTGTCTTATATTGACCAATAATGGACATGATTAAATTTAATTGAAAAACTTAAACTTACTATATCTAATAAAAATTGTACCTAAATTTTGTCATTCTATAAGTGCCAACTTTTTTTTTATTTTTTTGGTTCGGAGAATACCAACCTTGCAATTAATCATCGGCCGTTTGGCGGTGTACAAGGACAAGTCGCCAGCGATGTGATGCTATCTGAATCCGAAGTAGATTCATCTTCCTCAAGCAGAGAATAACTAATCCACGCTGTCTTGCAACTGCAGTGCATATTCAAGGGCTAGCTCCACTTCACCAATCGTGGGACATTCGGTTCCCTCTCTTAGCAGACAAGAAGTTGCAATGCCCATGTAAATCTTAAAACACTCTGGATCTGTCTTCCCCATTAGATACGGATCAATGATCTGATTAATGGTCCCTTCTCGTATGCATTGTTGGACCGAGGTAACCAGATTCATTTTACCATAGAATACTTCCAACAATACCACACCAAAAGTGTAGACGTCGGATTAATTAACTTAGGACAATGTTATTTTCACACCCATATTTGATATTTCCGCATCATTTAGTGCGGAAATATCAAATAGGGGTGTGAAATTTCACACCTATTTTTGACATTTTCGTACAATTAATGCATAAATATCATAAATAGGTGTGGAAATATCATTTTTCTTAACTTATTCTTTTTTCTTATAAAGTATTCATCATGATTAAAAAATTTAATCCATTTACAAATCTAAAATAATGATTAATAACTACATTAAAGTTCATATTGTCTTATTTGAATTAATTAGATAGATTAATTTATTTTATAAATTCACTAGTTTCCTGTTACTAGAAATCATATATAATTTTTAGTAGGAAATAGGCTATTAATATCACTAAAAATAATAATAATTTTCTATCTTATAAACTTAGGCAATTTGATTTCAAGTCTATAAAGTAAGTTGTATACATGTATAAATATAAACATAATACATAATACACACGTTCAAATCAAGCAACATATTCACGAGTTTGTCCACAAACACATTCTTATAATTAAGCTTGGTTAGTATAAATAAATGAGCATAAACTTTGGCTTCACCCTAGCTTGTTTACTAAATAAACAAATATAGACAAACTTTTCCACAAATCAAACCTAGGCTTTCATACACGAGCTAGCTCATTTACAACCCTAGGCAAAGAGTGAAAGAGAATTGTCAAAGGTCATTCCGTAACACTTTCATTTTCCATATTTCAAATGACGAAGCACCCTAAAGATTTAGACTTTAAAAGGTAGCCAAGGAAACTAATGGGCATGTTGGTGCTGACCTTGCAGCTTGCACTAAAGCTGCACTTGGTACAATTCTAACGTCAATATGGGTGAGAACTTGAATGCTTCTCTTGGGACAAGTAATGCATCTGCCCTTCTTGACAAAATAGCTGGAAGGCAATGGTGGGCTTGAGATTGTTAAGAGGGGAGCATTAAGAAACTGTTCAACATAACAATGGTGCCTCCGACAAGGTAGGAGAAATATGGTATGTCATCTCCAAGATAAGTTACTTGGTACCATGATTGTGGGAAAACTCTTCTTAGGCATGCAATTGTGAATGCATATCAATAAATTTCATTAGCATCAGCGGCCTAAGCTACTCACAACGTGTTCGGACAGATGTCTTTGACATAGTCCGCCTGCAACATATCTTTTTCTTGATGAACTGAACTCAATTGCCACTTGAGAAAGAAAGCAGTGTGGAAAAGCTGGTGTGCTGTAGACAATTCGGAGCAAGCTGCAAACTGAAATGGGTTAATTACCATTCAGTAGGCCCCTGATAAGTTAATTTACCTTCCTTTGCCTGATGAGAGTTCAGGGATACATATTTCCATAACTTTTGACTGAGGAGATCACCATAATCAAAAGAAATGATCTTGCAGCCCTTGCTAAGCATACAGAATCTTAGGAGGCTTGAATCAAAGGAAATGTCCGAGAGTGCATTTAAAACAGTGAAAGAATATTTAAGCTATGGAAGAGGTGCCACAGACTCTTGCTTCAAAATAACTTAAGAACAAATGCTTTCACCAAAAAACAAAAGCTTCATATCGTAGAGTTGCATATATCGGATTTCCATTTTCTGTTAGTTCATCATATTTTTCAAAACTTGTTGTATTTGATACGATGGAAACGCAAATGAACGAAAAGCATATTTAGTGGTTGACGGAAAACAAACCCAGTAGAAGGGAAAATATTTTCCTTTTTATGAGCAAAAAAGGTTTTCCAGAACATCACATATTTTGCACTTGTATTCATAACCAAAAAGGAGGTTGAGCAAAAGAAAAAATAACCAAAAAGGGGATAAAAATCTTCACCTGCGTTGTGTTTCCCAAGTGGTAGCATATATAATACAGGTTGCTATTTGAAAACAGATTGACTAGTGTTACCGAGGCATTTCAAGGTTAGGTCTCCTGTCAAGTACTTCTCCAGTTGAACCATCTGGGAACGCAACTGGATAGGTAGCCAAAATCCTTGATTTCATGCTCCTGTCAATGAGAGAGAGAGAGAGAATTAAATCACCAAATAGCACCAAAATCTAGATAGCACAATAATCATTAGCTTAAACTTTCAAGTTTCAAGTAAACAACTTCAATCAAGATCATAAAATAGATCTTGGATGATGAAAGAATAGGGTACTCAGGATATGTAGCTTCATAATCAACAGTATAGTTGCAAAACGCATCAACTACAAGTCAATAGAAAAGTTCAGTTATTTGGACAGTAGGAAATGATTCACAAGAGAAGAAAATAGAGAAGACGAAGGCAGGGGCAAGCTAAAGTTGGAGATTCACTCTGCCAAAATATGTCCAAATGAAGTGCAACATAAAAGACGGCACAAGACATAATCAACAGAAAATATGCTAACTGAACTCATAATATCTTCATCCACACAAATTTGGATAAAGTAAAATAAAATTATATGCCCAATAAAAAGTTGCAACCTACTATCTGAAATTTAAAAATAGGTCCATATCAATACACATAATTTTTTTTTTGATAGGTATACCAATACACAAAAAGTTTCTTAGGTTTTGAACATATACAGGTCCTTTCCACGAGAAGAAAGAATATATTACTGGAAAGCTTAAAGTTCTCTTAAATTAATCAAGATGCCACACCTAGTTTCATGGTATTGAATTTGGTTTCTTGATAATTGACTCCATGTGTGCCTGAAAGCCATTCAATTCCAATTTCCAAGCATGAATGCACATATGCAGTAGATATGAGTGTTCAAGACACTAAGTAAACCGAGAAAAACTGCCAAACTGAACCGATTGATTTCAGCCAATTTCCTCAGTTATCATGGTTCGGTTTGATGTTTATTCAGAAAAAGCCCTACAATATCGATTCAATAGTAGGTTCAAAGGTCTAATAAACTACTTAAAACCAAACCAACCGATCAAATTATCGTTTAGTTTCTAATTATATTATTACACATGGAAATGTTTTAAGTGGGATATGAAAAAAAAATATATATATATATCTTGGGAATATGATCACCTAATTTTACATCCCAAAATGTCATACGTCTTAATCTCTTGCCTTTCATTTTCTATTTTTGTTATTTCCCTTTTCTTTGATGTTCATCTTTTTATCTCCTCCCGTCTTCTCTATTTACCCCTCTTTTCTTCTTCTTCTTCTTCCCTTTGTCTTTGTAACCCAATTTCTCTACTCTCTCCTCTCTATGTCCTCTTTTTTCTCTACTGCTTCCCCACATTTTTTTTTTACTTCATTGTAACCACTCACACCCAGACACCAGACATTGCAGATCACAGTCCTATTGCAGATCTCCATCAATATATGTCATCCCATTCTAGATCTTTGCCAATCTCTCCTGGTCTTGGCCTCTTTAGTTACTCTGAAATTCACAAACCAATGCACTGCACTGACAGAATTTTATTCTATTGATGTGAGCATAAAAAAGGTAGCCGTTGATTTGGATATATTATGCTAACATAAGGAAACAACACTAAAAAGACAAGATGCCTAGCTTTTTCACTGCTGAGTCTAGGGAGAGGAGTGAGAGAAGATTTCTGATGTGGTTGCGCAACATCAGATAAAATCTAATAGAAATTGTTCATTTAGTAATATGCATGTTTCTTGCGTGCACATTCATGCAAACGCGCACACAGACACACACAAGGAGAGGAGATGTGCATTGCAATAAGCCATTAGCACCTGTATCTCTCAACACATCCAAATTCTACTAAGAATCACACGTAGAATTTCTTCAGCATCACACCTCAGATTAAGGTTGCATCACACAAACCTCATATTAAGGTTGCGTAACACAAAACTCATATTAAGGTTGCATCACAGACGACCTAAGCATCACACGTAGAATTCCTTCGATATCACACCTCAGATTAAGATTGCATCACTCAAATCTCAAACTAAGCTTTGCTTTTGAAATTTTGCAAAACTTAATTGAAACCATTACGTCCATATATATATACGTATGCATCTAATGCTTAAACCTAATATGACATGGACTTCTTGGTCTCTGTCTTGTCAACCAAACCTAAATAACTAGTAAAACCCTATGAAAACCCAATAACATAATAAAACCCAAAATAAGACCCAAACTCCAGCTCCCGTACAGAAATCAGAAAATTAGAGAAATAGCCCTGACTCTTGAAATTATACAATACTAAATTAAAACGAAACTAACTTCTCACTGCCTACTTTATGGAGACAAAAGAGAAAGAACATGAAGATGTAAGTAGGACAGTGGAGGTGGTTAAATGGGTTAAGAGTGGCTAAAGATGTCAATGTCATCATATGCCATTTATATGTAAATTATTTTTCTAACATTGACACTAAAATAACTAATTTCATTACATAATATTAAAGATAAGGGGTATTTTCAGAATTTTTTATGAAACACTTGGTTATTGAAAACAGGCCAGGTTCTTGCTTAATTAATAATAGAGATATACAAAAGTCATCTTAGATTTTTGGTCTAAAGGGTGTGCAGATACACACACAGACACAACTGGTGCTTCAGAGGATCAAAAAGAAGCAATTCAAAGTAATATGCTTCAATCTTTTGTAATGGGTACTAAATTTTGAGACATGCCCCCGGCTCTTCAGCTTTTACAAAGATAATCACAGTGTGTATCCAAGACCAATGCAGAACCTTTTGGACAGTTTGGAAAAAAAAAAAATTACAACTAGATGTACAAGGATCAACTTGGGGTTCTTAATATTAGCAGTAAGGATTCAACTTACATTTTTAACAGTTATCAAATGGAACAAAGAAGTAGACCATTCCAGGACATCAACCATTTAGCAAGAGTACCAAGCTAAAGACTTTACTAATGTGAGGGAAGAAACCATGAACTCTATAAATGTATTACACATCTAAAAACTTTAGTTGAACAATCTCCAGATAAATAGTTAACCAAATGTATAATAGGCATCATAATTTTTTTATTATTATTGATAATTACACAAGCACCCGAAGAGTATTAAACCCACGACCTCACCCTCCACGTTGCTCTTACAAGGGGAAATGGTGTCATCTAAGGATGGCAATGGGTCGGGTTTCGACCCGACCTGCTAAGACCCGCCCCGCCCCGCCCCGTTTAGAGACCCGCCCCACAAAAACCCGTTTCTGCCCCGCCCCGTTTGTTTCAACGGGTACCCGTTTAACCCGACCCGATGGTATCCGACCCCGACCCGATTTTTTTTTTTTTAATATGTTAGGGGTATCTAGACTAGACTGAAATAGCTTTTATATTAACCATGTTGCATTTGAATTTAATGGGAATAATTGGATATGAATTACGGATTAAGTTGAAGTTTTTACTATAAAAGTTGGTGAGAAGTAAAAGAGGCAACATTAATGGGTGGTTATGAAGTTAGTCAATCAAAATGGTTTGGTCATGTGCAATAGAGATTCAAGTCTGCATTGGTAAGGAGAGAGTGCTAAAAGAATGGTTAAAGCAAGAGGTAAGAAAGGCTTTTTTAGAAGATTCCAAGTAGTTGTAGTGTTGGTTAATTGAATTTCTTATAATATTGCCTCAGATACAGAAACATGCTGCACATTTTACTCAGATACAGAAACAACCATTAAGGCTGCTGAAATTGGCAGCAACTTTCTCTATGTTATATGAAACTCGCACCTAAGAATAAATCAGAATGACAACAGTTCTTTATTATTATTAAATTAACCAAGCAAGTGCTTTCAAAATTAAAAGCAAGGTCATGTGAGATCCCAGATCCATGCTGTAGAAATACAAATTTGATGCAAGGCACATTCAGCCATATATGCAAACATAACTGTCCAACTAAATGGATCAAATTCCAAGGAAGGTCTTTAGACTCATGGTTGTCAAATACTCAGCATTTCAACAGTAAAGGCAGTGAAAACGTGTAACAGACACACAGACACTAGTTTTGTTCTTACTAACTCACCAGGTTGCTACTAGCAATACAAAGAGAAGAATTACTAAGCATCTTTGAAGTCCATAACTAAGATAACAGATAACACTATCATAACCTCTGTAGCACAATACAATAGCCAATGGAACTACTTTTACATAATCTATAACCAGTGTGTATATATACACATAAAAGAATCAAACAATGGCATCAATTTCAGCTTCCTCAAGTTGGAGTAGTCCATGCTCTATCATCATCACATCAATTTCTATGTTCTTTCCTCCGCTCTCAACAACCTAATAGATAAAACATACGCAATAACTTTGAATTAAAAATATAAATTATAACAACCATTCTAGGTGCAATTAGTAGTAAAATCATAAGAGAATGAGTGGAAAAGAAAACAGAATGAAGGACAGAATAAGAGAATACAAGTGTTCATCTAATACAAGTACTAATTCTCATTAAGACATTAAAATGTCTAATGGATACAATTAACTCCAATTCTACATGAAAATCAAGCAATGAATCACTTTAATAAACAAAACACCCAAGTTCCTTTAAGGCAACATCTCAAGCCTCTCTACAGTCATTTTGATCGAGTCGGTCCAATTCTCAGGTTTAAACAAGTGCAACATCAAAAGAACAATTCAGCATTGACAAAAAATAATCCAAAAATATTTTGCAACATGTGTTCACAAATATATCAGATCTTTAACTATTATTCCAGCAGTACAACGTGCTATTTATACTTGGAAAAACAGCATATACTTTGAAAAGTTGTCCACC
>OU015767.1:25627564-25664549 GCA_907173295.1 Fagus sylvatica | reverse complement strand
GAGAAGGAAATTTTGGGTTCAGGTGAGATTTTGTTTGAAGATTATTTTGGAACAAAAAGAAGAGTAGATAATGCCTTTGTTTGGTCAATTTCGTCCCTTCCTTCTTCTTCATTGCTCATCTCAATGAGGGGTGATTGGCTTTGCTAAGGTGAAGCATAGTGAACGTATTGAGAGGAAAAAACGAGATCTATCAATGTTCTTTGCTAGTTTTAAGTTAACTTAAAGGTTTTTTTATTTTTTATTTTTTTATACGTAAATTAATAATTTTTTTTTTATTTTTTGGTTGCCCCATGGAGGGGGGTTGCCCTAGCCCAGGGGCTTGCTGGGCTTACCCCAGGGCCGGCCCTATAGAGGACTTTGGTCGAACACCTATGAGATATAGCCATTTTTTCCTACACACAATCTTTTTTTCAAAACCAACAAAAACCCAGATACCAAACAATAACAAATTAACAATAACCCATCAATCATGATATAAAAATTAAAAGAAATTGGGTCTGAAACCCAGAGTCAAAATCAGCATAACAAAGCTTCAAAAAGCACAGAAAATATTAAAGCAAAAACACATGGGTGTGGACTCAACAATCTCCCATAGTAGAAAGTAGAAACATATATATTATTGAGTAGAAATATACCAGATCTTCCAGTGAAGTTGAGACGCGGGTATGATCGGAGAAGTCTCGATCACTTGAAAATCAAAATCCTAGTTCACTTGTTAATGCACCGAGAAATCGTCCGATGAGGTGAACGATCGGAGAAGTCTCGACGGTGGGGTATGATCGGAGAGACTCAAAGAGAGGCTCGACGGGGCGGGTCAGATCGGAGAAGAGAGAGGCTCAACGGGTTTGGGTCAGATTGTAGAAGGATTGTTAGGGTGTATTTTTTTTTTTTAAATAGTTCGGGTCAGATTCGGGTTTTTCAATAAAACCCGACCCGTTTAAAACCCGATTAAAACCCGTTTCGATAAAAAAAAACCCGACCCGATACCCTATTACATAAACGGGGCGGGTTTTTTGGGGCGGGGCGGGGCGGGTACCCGCGGGTCGCGGGTTTATTGCCATCCCTAGTGTCATCTAAGCTAGAGCTCATTGGCATAACAGGTGACAGAATTATTGACTGTATCAATAACAAGGGTTAAATGCACTTTCCATCTTAACTATGGTACAGTTGCAATTTCCCCCCTTGACAATTGGTAATAAGCAATTTACCTCTTGCCATTAGAATTACAGTCAAATTTAATGGAAAAGTCACAATTTGTCCAAAAACGTGTGTAATAGAAATTTGAATTTTCCATTTAAGTTTGACAGAAATCATAACAATAAAAGGTTAAAGTGTTTATTACCAATAGTTAAGGGAGGGCATTGATTAGTTTTGTAATTTAGAGGGACATCACAACTGCACTATTGTTAGGGGGGCAGTGAAATTTGCCCCAATAACTATTAAGATTAGAGTACTCAGTTGATACGATCAACTTGGAACAAAAAATAAGTGCTAAGCATACCTTAGTTTCTGAAATATGTAATCAAGATCTGACTTCATAGACCTCAAAAGACGTGTATTCCTAGTGAAGTCTCCATAAACCTCAGAAAAGCAATGCTCTGAATACTCATTAAAATGTGACAGTATTGCATTGCTATCCTGCAATCTTCCCAATATGCAATTTGGGGCACCAAAAGAAAAAATCAGCAGAAAGAAAAAAAGGTTACCAGGTGCCATCCCAAGTAAGCAACCACCAATCAATCTCCCCCCATCCCCCAAAAAAACAAGGGAAAAAAAAAATGCTTAGTCTATAAGTATGCCACAGAAAACCTGCAACAACCCAAATCAGCCATTAGGTATAACTAGCCAGGAAGTTCAGACATAACTGCCCAATTTACTGATCTTCCGGTTGCGGATTTAAATTCATCTAAGATTCCTGAAAATACAAATATGTAAGTAGTACTGCTTGGCATAAGGAAATTCCAGCAACTATATTTCTTATCTTGCTCTCACTATCTCTTTACCCAAAAAGAAGAGGGGGGGGGGTTGAAGATATTTCCCTTTTCACAAAAGATTGTTTCAAGTGTATTTTCAACTTGCATCTTTTAGGTTAACCGCACTCAATGTGCGAAAATATGTACACATATAAAGTATAAGTAATATTGAACGGCACCAAAAGGGGGTACAACCTAAATACATAGGAAGCATAAAAATGGGTGGACCCCAAAGAGAAAATCTTCAACATAGGATATTGAAAGAATAAATTAATTAATTAAACCAATAGCTTCAGTTGTTCATCACAAACCAAGTTTTTATTATCGACCTAAGATTTGGCCATTTAGGTTCATCATCAGTTTTAAGTCATATAAACAACAAGGTATAAACGAGCTACGAATCTATTATTTTACTATATCCTCTTGCATACCTCACACTCAACTCAACTAAGCCTAAATCCCAACTATGTGCCTCATGCTGTTACCTAGACCAAGAGCCCCTCTACCATTTTCACACATATCATCAAGTATCGATGCACTATTTTGAAGTCTATCTTGGACTTCAATTTTCTCATTCCTAGTGTCACATCATATTTAGACCACGCCTCAGGTTCCAGTATGTGCCTAGCTGACAATCTACAATTGTTAAAAATAGATCCATACACACATTTGGATAAATTTTCATAGGTTTTGAACATATACAGGTCCCTCTTTTTTTTGGATAATTCAGAATTTTTTATTGATGAAAAAAATTCATGTTTTGTTAAATTAATTCATACATTCCATGGGTTATTGACCAGTATAATTAAATACCTCAAATGCTATTTCAATCCAAAGTACCCTCAATGTTTCTTTATATATCAGATATAGTAGAAGAGACTCATTTGAGAGTAAGAAGACACAGCTTGAATCACAACATTTTTATCATACACGCCATAAACAAAGAGAGGGGAAAAAAAGTACCAACCTTGCTATTGCCTATTAGGTTCTGGGAATGCGATTTTGATCAACCTTCTTCAAGAATATATATTTTGTTTGTGCTTAATTATTGGCCAATTGGCGTGGCTGTGTCCAAGGACAATCTGGCAGATGTGCTGCTACCTGATTCACAAACAGATTCATCTTCCTCAGGTGGAGAATCAGTACGGGTATATTCAAGAATGGGATACATATATTGATGAGCACCCCCAATGCCAGGATCCTTATCCTTGCTGTCTTGCAACTCCAGTGCATGTTCAAGGGCTACCTCCACTTCACCAATCGTGGGACGTTGGGTTCCCTTCATTCGCACACAAGAAGTTGCAATGTCCATGTAAATCTTGAAACACTCTGGAGCTATCTTCCCCATCAGATACGGATCAATGATCTGATTAATGGTCCCTTCTCGTATGCATTTTTGGGTCCAGTCAATCAGATGCGTCTGCTCTTCCATTGTCACAATGATGTCGTTTGCTCTTCTGCCACTGAGTACTTCCAACAATACTACACCAAAAGAGAAGATATCGGCTTTATCGCTCAGCTCCCCTTTCATGGCATACTCGGGAGCCATATATCCTATAGTACCCGGAGGACCCATCACTCTAGATTCCATCCTAATTAAAGCCTTTGACAAACTCGGAGGACCCATCTTGGACCAGCCCAAATCTGTCAACTTGGCCTCCCCTTTCTCGTCCAATAGAATGTTGGAAGACTTCACGCCACGGTGGATAATACAATTCTTCACCCCAGCGTGAAGGTAGTGCAGTCCACGCGCCACTCCAATGCAAATCTGGAGTCTTTGTTTCAACGGGAGGGGATCGTTGTCACTGTCAGTGACGAAGAGGCGGTCGCTGAGGCTTCCATTGAGCATGAACTCGTAGACTAGGATCATCTCGGGTTCATCGATACAATATCCGATGAGAGGGACGAGGTTAGGGTGGCTTAGCTGGCAAAGCAACAGCACTTCGTTACTGAACTGGTCGGAACCCACGCTTGACTTGGAATTCAAACGCTTTATTGCAACGTTTATGGTACGGTCATCAATACACCCTTTATATACATTGCCAAAACTCCCTTTCCAATTACTAAATGTTCATCGAAGTCATTGGTAGCTATCTTGATCTCAGCGAGTGAAAATCGACGGCATATGTACTCAGGAAGACCTAAAGATTGTTTTGCTCTCTTCCCAGACCTGAATAACTTTGAAACAACTTCCATTGACGATGAGAGGATGATCAGATTCAATGGAAGTGGAAAGTGGCGGCTTGCCCTTGCACTGACGGGAATGAACCAGATCCAAAGGTAACCCTTTTTTGTCTTTTTATCCCAGCAAATAAGGCTAATTAATTACGTGGCAGTAGTTGAGCAATTTTTTCTTTTTTGAGCTGTTAATTAACCAATTACATCACTCTCATAAAACATTCGCATTAGCTAGCTAAACCCTTCATTTTACTAAAAATATTGCTATTCATGCATAAAAATCACACGCATCAAACCAAATTAAATTTTGCTACCGTAAATATTTATCATGATTAAAATTTTTTAACCCATTCACAAATCTAAAAATAATGATATTTGATCTCTAGGTCTATAAATTCGTTTTATACATTTATACATACACTCAAATAAAGCAACATATTAACAAATTGTTCACAAACACATTCTTATAATTTAAGAAAAAGGATTGTCAATTGTCTTTGGATAAAGTAACACTTTCAGTTATCATATTCAATGGTAGAGGTAAGGGTCTCCGTATCCTAAAAAACAAAAAACCTTATCGGACGTATCCTAAGACCTAAACTCAATTTCCTCTCAACCCACAAAAATCAATATAGTAGCTCATAACAGACAAACCAAGGTACTCTTAGATCCACACAAATAAAACCTACTTCCTTTAAAGCCAAGCATGAGTCAGCCCACACTAGCTTAAGCCCAAATAAACCCCAACTCACTCTATAGACACCTTATTTTGTTTCTCAATTATGATGCATATCCCCTTGCACGTATGTCCCTAGATGATGAAAACATTAAACTTTTTCTTAACTTTACTTTTATCAATGGTTTCAATCTTTAATCTATGAGTAATTTATGGTATATTGTTTCTACTTGATCAAAATTTCAATTTCAAAAAATGATCCGAAAATTCTCACATTTTTACTAAAAATCCAAATCTCATATATATATATATATATATTGCTAAACAATAGAAATTTGCTCTTAATTTGATATCAACTTCATTGAAGCCCTAAGAGTTTAATGATAAAGAAAAAAAACAAACAAACAAACAAACAAACAGGAGTGAGAACAAAAAATGGCGGAAGCTAGTAGAATTTGAAGATATGCAATATGTTCTTAAGAATTTCTCACAATGAATTATTACAAAGAGAATTCATAGATCAAGTCCCTCATATACTTCAATGAAAATTTAAACAGCCTTGGGTCCTTGACTAATAAGACTAAAATCTCTTCATGGTTGATTCGTTTCTATGTAACTTCCTTCCTCCATACCTCGTAAAGTTAATTTTGTGAGGATCTAGACTTGTGGAAGACCCAATGCCAATATTGGAGAAGCTACCTAAAAGGATGGGAATTGGGAAGCCTTCATTGGAAAGCAAATGGTTTGCTCTGACAAAGGTTTTCCTCAACTCAAGTCTTTGCTCCTACGGGGCCTGCGAGTGGACAGTGGAGGCAGGTGCCATGCCAAGTATTTGCCGTTTAGAGATTTCAGATTGCAACAAATTGGTGATGGTTCCACATGGATTGAAGTTTTTCAACACCCTTCAGGAACTGGAGGCACGTTCTGGACCATGTAGAAATCCTCTCCTCTTGGCCTTAACTATAATGCACGTGCTGGGCATTAATATATACTAGTCGCTAACCCGTGCGATGCACGGCAAAGTTCAATACAAATTACATATATTTATTTTGGTTGAAGTTACAAATTACAATGTTCATCTCACAATGCCACTTGAGAATGAACTTTGATCATCATATGTAAGAAATACATATAGAGAAAGATCATAAATCAACCTCACTGGAATTAAAACAAATGAGTAGCTGCACTAAAGATAACATTTGAATAAAGGAATTTACATTCTTGGTCTCTGACAGTTATGCTTGGAAAGGCTCTTAGATTTCTAGAATAACATAATAATATTATGAATTTGCTCAATAGAGGCTCATCCAAAGAGAAATTGATACACAATTCCTGAATCAAACTTTTGCCTAGAAAACAACAACAATTCCATATCAAAAGGTGCAATAAAGAAGAGCTAATATAAATAAAAATGTTTAGATCCCAAAGAGAGAAAAAGAAATTTTTTTTACCTTCCAGATGCAAAGACTTGGCTTAAGATATCTCTAAAATTAACCTTTCTTACAACTTCAAGCAGAGTTGGAACACCAACCTAGAAAGCATAAATAGAATTTTCAAGGATCAATAATTTGGTTAAGCATCAGAACAAAATATTGATTTAATAGAAAAGATCACAATATGGATCTAAAATATATATATATATATATATATATATATATAAAGAGTAGTCCTCTTGTCTACCAGAGTTTTGAACTTGAAATTAACATTTTTGAATGTACATCACCTTGGGCAACAAATTAATTAAATTTCTTATATAAACAATGCCTGAGACACAATGCCTATTGCACCTCTGACACAAATATGCAAATAGAAATACTCATTGAGCATAGTATTGTGATTTAAAAGAGGAGAACTACTCATGGATCAAGGCCCGAACCACAAATCAGAAAATTATTAAACATGCTACTAATACCACAATTTCTCCACAAATAAAGAGAGTAGTTTATTAACTTCTTGATAACTATTCCTAAGAAAAGCAATTAAATTCTTATAAATACTCTCCTTAAAATTCACATTTGTATAATTAGTCAGAATATAGCATATGCAAATTATACTGTAACCACTAATGCCATATAATAGTTAGATTTTATTGAAAAAATTGTTGTCTTTTCAATTTCTAAAACGGCATTATAACAGAGGCAAATGGACTATTGAAACTATAATTTCATCACATGCAAATTTCCAGAATTAATTATTTTAGTTGCTGAGTAATTTTTGAACAGGGATGGGGCTAAAGGCTTCTTTTTCATTGTGCAGAGTGTCGCATCTCCTATGCTTGGGAATATTCTGCAGCAATCAAAAGTAAAGAATGGTATGAGATAAATAAAGATTCAGTGCCTTATCAAGCTGTCTCTGTTTTCATCTATTTTCTATACTCGTCTTTCTCTCAGATAGCAATTCTAGCTTAAGACAATTCTAATGCAACTATGAAGATGAAGCAATGAAGAAGTTTTTTCTCCATTTGCTAGTTTTGTCACACTCCTACTCAATTCCATCACTGAAAAGAGTTTGTATATATGTTCTACAACATGGTTGGTTGACCAAAGAAAACGTGATAGATGTGCTTCAATTGGCAAGTAACTGCGATGCACCGCGGCTCTCCTTCATTTGTGTTCGAAAGTAGATATTCCAATGCGGGACATGGTCTGCAGAGTACAATTAATTTCTCAATATGACTTAGCCTAATTGGTTTGCTACCTCTTAGAAACAAAACATCAAACATGTGGTGAGGAAATTAGCATTTGGTAAAAACATATAAACTAAAACAATTAAGCATTCAAAAAGTAATTAGAACTTGCATTACAAACAAAAATTAAGTGACAATTAGCATCACCTAAACAAAATCAAGATGGATAGAAAACAAAAGAAAAAAATTCGTGCATAAAAGAAATTGGATTACCAAAGATTCAAGAGAGGATTGAGGAATTCCTCCCAAGCAGCAAGCAACAAACCGAGTGTGGTATTGAATGCTTGATAGGTTCCACACCGACCTCTTGCATTTGCCTCCAGATCCGCTAAGCATAGACCAAAGCAGATATTTGGAAAAGAAATAAATAAATAAAAAAAGCTCAAAATTGAAATAGAGAGAGAACTTACTGGTAGAAAATAGCATTTTGAACTCAACTAAGGAAAGTGCGTGCATTTAAAGGGTGAGTTGGGATTTTGAGATTTTGGACAGAGATGGAGAACTTTTAACTTTGCAAGCACCGTTACAATCTTGGAAACTACGTGTCTTCCATTTATCAATTGAAGGATGTGAATACATGTAACTGAAGACGTGTGATTATTTGGAATTTACTGAAGCATAGGAAATACAAACTAAGAAGAGAAGGAAAACTGAGAGAGAAAAAAAGGAAAGGGAAGAGAGAGAAAGAGAGTTAGAGGCGTTAGAAGGCTATAGGGAAGCTGAAAATTCTGGAAGTTCGGAACTGTTAGAGAAGAAGAGGAATAGACACACGGTGGAGAGAGAGTTAGAGAATTAGAGACATGTGAGAGAGATAGTGAAAAGGATTTTAATTGATAAAATTAAATGTTGAAATCAATCAGTGGGCTATTGAAGGTTTTGATGGGAAGAGGAAGAGGAAGAGGCGGAATAAGAAAAAAAAAAGAAAAAGAAACGTTTAGAGAGAGACAGACGTGAAGTAGAGAGAGAGAAACGTTAAACAAAGAGAGAGTGGAGAGAGAAATAATTAGACTTCTGTGGGTGCAGGGATTCTGATGTGGCAGTGTTTGAAAGAGGGCAAACACTTTCTCTCTACTTCAGGTTTTAATTTATATTATAGATATAGATATATATATATATATTTTTTTTCCTTTGTGCAACACTTAACAGTTCAGCAAAACCAAAACATGTCCCTCCATAGTCCATACTAGATAGAAACCCATACTGACTACCAAGTCTGTATCAAGCTACAACACAGAAAAGAATCGAACTGAAGATACATAGAGTACATACATGCACGCAACCAGCCAATGAACTGAAGAATTGAGTCAAGATTCTCTTTCAGGTGCCCAACAACTCTTTGCAGCTGCAAACTTCAAATATTAATGTAGGCACCAAATCATTTTTTGTTTTTGATAAGTTTATATACATACAAATATTAATGTAGGCACTAGGCACCAAATCATTAGATTCACCTTGCTATTCAGTAGCTGCTCCCATTAGCATACCTACACATGAAACGAACTCTTTCTGAGAGAGAGATGTAAGTAAATCTGGTCAATCTGTTAATTTAACTAAATCTGGTAGTTTCACTTCCAAAAATGTAAGTAGGTCTACACATAATGATTTTGCCAATAATTGGGGTTGTAAAACCATCAGTTTGGACTCTAAATATTTGGGTAATGCCCTCTTCCTCACCAACAAGAAATCTAAAAAAATTATTTTCTTGAAAGATAAAGTGAAATAAAAAGTCAATAGCTAGTGTAGTAAATGTTTGTCTTGGGTTGGTAGAGCCACTATGATTGGAGCAATAGCACAAGCTATTCCCCAATACACAATGTCAGCTTTTAAAGTTTTTATGAAGATTTGTGATAAGCTAGTTGCTGTTGTCAGAATTTGGAGGCCAAATTCTAAAATATTAAAGGTTTTTAGCTTTAAGAGCTTGGGAAGACCTTTGCTGCCGAAGCAATGTGGTGGACTGGGGATTAGAAGGTTTAGGGATATAAATGCAGCCTTACTAGCTAAAATAGGATGGGAAGAGAAAAGAGGAATATATTATGTGAAAAAAAACTATGCATTTTTCGGTGGATGGCTCAAACCAAAGCCCAAGTCTAATGATGTATCTATGCAACCAATGGGGGTTGAGACATACAAGAACTCCATCAGCTGTTTGAAGAAGAATCAGTGGCAACTATTAAAAAAAGATCAAATTCCAAGAGTGCTGTAATCATATAAGGCAATATGGCTCCAAGAAAATCTGGTTTTGTTTATGGTGAACTCAACATATTGGCTTTATTAATCTAAAAAAATCTACCAAAGTAATGGCAAGTTATGGGAAAGCCTATTGAAAAGTAAAATTCATGAAAGGTTGAAAGTCTTTCTTTGGAGGATTGTTATGGGACTTTACCTTTAAAAGGGAGAGTGGCTTCCAAGTTCCAAGTTTAGAATAGAGGATACCAGTTGCTGCCAATGTGAAGTGGATTAGGCCCATGATACATATTTCTCTCATCATCTCTTTAACAAAAACAAAGGTCGCTGCAGAATTTAGATCATAAGTTTATACAAACCTTGAGTTAATTTTACCTGATAATCGCGGTTCCATGTATTCTTATAAGCTCAATTTAGAAAAATAATGGAAGGCACGTGCTGGACTATGTAGAAATCCTCTCCTCCTTCTTCAAGCCTATGTTTGAATGCTCTTGGCATCCATTGTATCTCCAGTTCCTGAAGCATGCTGACAAACTTTAATCCATGTAGAGCCGTCACCATCTTGTTGCAATCTGAAATCTCTAAACGAAAAAGACTCGGCATGGCACCTGCCTCCACTGTCCACTCCTGTAAATTAGGCAAGCCCCGTAGGAGCAAAGATTTGAGTTGAGGAAAACCTTTGTCAAAGCAAACCATTTGCTTTCCAATGAAGGCTCCCCATCCCCTTAGGACCCTCAAGTTAGGTAGCTTCTCCAGTACTGGCATTGGGTCTTCCACAAGTCTAGATCCCCACAAAGTTAACTGGTGAGGCATGAGGAAATTCTTGGTATCTGGCAGCTTGAAATTCTTGGTAATCTGGCAGCTTGTTAATCCGCCCTTCTACGTGCAGCTTATGAAGACGAGGACAGCCTTGCACTACTTGTCCTACATCTACTACCTTATCAAGGAATGAAAGCATTTCAGTCTTCATGGTCAAGGACCGAAGGCTGTTTAATTTTTTGTTAGGGGGATTGAAGATTTCCCCGAAATCTTGGAAGTCTCTTTGGTCATTTAGTACCAATTTTTTAAGATTGGTCAAACTGAGAAGATCTCTTACATCACATTTGTTTGTGGGGAAGTTTACTAGTGTCTGTAAGTTGCTCAGATTTGCCAGTTGCAGCTTATCATCAGTTAAATAGTTACACTACTTTGGAAGATATAGATGTCTCAACTGTTTCATCTTCCATATCACATTTGGTATCAGTACAGTTGATTCCCAACTCAGTTCCTCAATGGTTTCCAAATTCAGAGTCTCTAAGCACACCAAATTGCCTATTGATGACGGCAAAACCCGTCTACGAGTTTTCTTTAGGCTCAAGAATCTCAAATGAATCAAGCTTCCTATTTCCTCAGTTAACTCTCCATCCAATAACTGGATTCCTTCAAGATCCAAAACTCTACGCAATTTGAGGTACTTAAAAACAGATTTGATTAGTTGACTATTTTCGTTGAAGTATATGAGAGACCAGATATGGTGATTTTCTTTGTAATAATTCATTGTGAGAAATTCCTCGGAAAAGATGGCAAGTCTTCGAATTCTACCAGTTGATGAATCTGCTTTCTCATTTCGACCCCAAGGACTGACTATGTGGAGAAAATTATCCTGCTTTGCCTTTGACAAGCATAGGTCATGCATAAGATCATGGAGACAACAAGTTTAATCCTTCCACTTGATCCAGTTACACCCACTTGAACCATGCATCTATTTATCAATTCAACCAAGCAGCGTTCTGCAAAATCTTCCAACAATTCATCTCCCTCCAGTTCATACTTTGGTGACACAAAGCCTTCTGCCACCCATAGTCGAACCAATTTCTTTGTTGGTATATCGAAGTCCTCTGGAAAATGGCTCTAATAGAGGAAGCACGGTTTCAATTGATAAGGCAATTCATGGTAACTCAAAGCTAACACCTCGTGAACTCTTGATTGTTGTCCTTGCTCGCGGCCTCTGCCAATGTGTGATTTTATATTTCGATGCACAATATCCCACTCATCCAATGTTTCTTTTGTTGCCAAAAGTCCTCCAAGCACAATGATAGCCAAAGGTAAACCAGCACACCTTGCCACCATTTCCCTCCCTAACTTCTCCATGCCTTCTCAAATTCTGAAGTCTGCATAATGATGATAAATATATATAACGACAACAATAACATTAACAAAAATAGTGTTCAAAGGATCTACATTAGAAAGTATACCAATTTCAAATGTTAGAATCTTAGAAATTTTGTTGAAAGGAAAAGACATAACCATTCATACGATCATATCTAAAAAGCATAGCTTAACCAGAAAATTAATATTACGTTTGCTTTGATGTTATTTGTGGTCAAGAACTTGAACTTTTAACACTCAAATACATACAAAAGAAACACTTGAGCTACAACTCTCTCTAATCGAAAAAAAAGTGAAATTAAATTATAAAAAGTGAGTTTATACAAATAGAAACTTCATAAACTCTGGCGGATATTAAGCCCACCAACTTGACCTAACCGAACTCAACTCAACCCTATCCAAGGCGCAAGTAGGTTTTTGTGGATTAGGTTGTGTCATCATTTGTTATTTTTTATAAACTCGGGTTGGGTCCGATTCGAGTTGGCAAAAACTTTCAATCTCGTAACCTGACCCAACTCATGCTAAAAAATATATGCATTTTTATTTATTTATTTACCTATATTACACACGACATGTGACACCTTAAATCCTAACCTTAATTTTTTTCTTTCTGTGATCTCATTCCCAGGCCTAATATTTATTGAATGATAGGTTTAAATAGTTGAATAAAAGTCTCTTTTTATTAGGTCCGACAAAATAACCCCATTTTGATGATCCAACACAATCTCGGCGGATTGGATTGGGTTAGTTTTCAAAGTCAAAGGGAAATCCTTTATGATTCATGCACCACTTTTTTTATACTACCTACTTCTGGACCAGATGGGGATTACCCATGTGCATAAAACTTAAATCTGTCTTTATTTTGTTTTTTAACTGGTCTATACTTATTTTGATACACTTCTGTATCTATTTGCTTTGCTTTTATTAACAAATCTACCTCCTCTTGGCATGCATAAAAAAAAAAACATACATTTTTTTTCACAAGTATCCTTACAATAAGATTAAGACAAATTTTATCCATTCAATTGTTAAGAACAAAACAAAGAGAATATTATTAATTTTAATTTTAAGTGGGACCATAGGAGGATAATTTTCTAGTACATTGATTGGTCTCCTTTATAAAAAGAACCAGGGTTTAAATCTCCCTCCTCATTGTTGTAATTATCAAATTAAATATATATATAATATATATAAATAATAGTTTATTATAAAAAAAGTACCACTTTAAAAGCTCTCCCATGTTAGAGATATTATGGATCAAGAGGTTAGTAAGTCCCAACCATGTACTTATAAAGCAAGTAAAGTAACCTTAGGATTAGCCTAGGGTTAGCTACTATATAAACCTTACATTGGGTTCATTGTAATATTACACTTAAAGAGCGAAGAATTAGCCGTTAAGAGCTTTTTGTTATGGACTTCGCCCGTTAGGCTGAAACACGTTAATTCTTACTTCCACTTTCTATCTCTTATCTTTCCCTCACAATCCCAACAACAATTCAAACATCCCAAACATACTAATCCTATCCACCTTTCTTGTTCATCCTATTCCTTTTCAATCCAAACATCAATAGACTAGATGATCTTGTTTAAATCCTACCCATCTTTATGAGAAGCTCATGAGATGCCACTAAACTAAAGAAACCATTCACATTTCTCAGCTTTTAATACCTTGATTAAATAACTAAAATAAAAAATATTATAATAAATGCATTTATGAGACAAGATGTTTTGGACATGAATTGAGTGTTCCTCAATTTCAAGTGTGTGTGTATGTATACATGTATAGTATAAAAGTGGTTGGATGAGAATAAACCTGGATCTTTTCTCGAAAATGCCTTCTTTTGTAACAGCTCCCAACCCTGATCTTCGTTTAAACACCCCGGTTCATGTAGAAAACCTCCTGGATCTATATGCAAGGCTACTTCTCTATTGCGAGTCGTGACTAAAATTTTGCTACTTACCTGTCTTGATGGGAAGGCCGGACTAAGTAAATCCCATGCCTCGGTGCTCCAAATATCGTCGAGGATCACCAAACATCTCTTCTCTTGCTGAACTTGATTAAGCTTCTTTGCCAGTTCATCGTGTGTCATTTTCGAAATTTGATCCCTCTCGTCTTTGGTTGGAGAGGTAAGCTTAAGTAAAATCCCTTCCCAAACATCTCTTGCTTTGCATTGCTGAGATATATAAGCCCACGCAAAACCTTCAAAATGACGCCTAATATCACTGTGATGGTAAACTTTCTTAGCAAGAGTAGTCTTGCCTAGACCACCCATCCCACAAATAGACGCAACTTGACAGGTTTTATCTTCATTTACCAGCTGCACAACTACTGCTTTTATGTCTTCATCCAACCCCACGATATACTCTTCAACAATATGGGAATAAGACCATCTCAATTGCCTTTGCCTGTCAAAGGCTGAACCCAAGCCATCTTCTTTTATAGCATTCACACCGTAAGTTTGTAAGCTTCTAGTGAGGTCAGAGATTCTTGTTTTAATGGCCTCAATCTTGGACCCCACTTTGTGAATTTTTCTGCCATTGAAGATAGGAACATGCCTCTTGAGTGGATTTTCTTTGTTCTTGGAAGCAATTTCAAGGGCGAAAGTTTCTATGACATCCTGAACGTCGTAAGCAGCTTCTCAAATCTCTGAAACTCAATTTTGAATACTCTCATCTTCGTTTTGCCTTTTATCTGCCTCTTTTAAGAAGCATTGCATCCGCTTTAATTCGATTTCAATTTGCTTGACTTGCTGGCTCACCCCTTTTAAAAATGTCGCCTCTTCTATTACAAGGTTCCCTAGACTTTTTGCAACAAGGGACACTATGGACTCAGCCATGCTATGTGCCTTCTCCTTCTTCCTTCCTGCACCAAAACAAGAAGCAATGGCAACTCTTCTTGCATGCAAATATCGTACCAAGTCTGTCTTCACTTTGCTCTAGTAGTTTTTCATTTTGTAGTGGTGGCTTTCCTCTTTATGTTTGGTTACCCTACAAAAAATGTATTTTCATAAATCTCCAGCCATGAGAATGTATTTTGCTTTTTTGGACACAATAATGCATTTTCCTCATAATATAGTCTTCATTTTTCATTCCTTCGAGCTAAAATAAGGGCCTATTTCGTTCACCATTTTTAAAACAAGTTATTTAAAAAAGGGTAAAACTTAGATACAGTTCCTTAGGTTAGGTACATTAGGTTCCCCAATTGAATTCAAACACATGGTTGCATTAACCAGTGAAACACAAACAATATTATCTTTTCCAAGAATATTTAAATTCAATGTATTTGAATTCAATTAGGAATCTAATATACTTGACTTAAGGAATCTAATATATTTGAATTCAATTCGTAAAAACTGGTTTTGAAAATATTTTTCCAAAACGTGTTTTTGTATAGGTTTTAAATGTGAAGAAGAAGAAAAAAAATTGTTTGGCAAATGTATCTCCTATTTCAAGTTTTTTTCTTTTTTTCTTTATTCAATCCTTAAAAAAAAAAAAGCATTCGGGCATTTTGACAAATAACCGATAGAACAAAAAAAAAACCGAGATATTTCAGAAATTTTAAACCCAATTCACCACCAAAACAAAATAAATGAAAAATGTACAAATTGAATAGTGTAAATTAAAATTAAATGAAAAATGTAAAAATTGAAATGATAAGAGAGGTTGATTAATACCTTCGGTCCAGCCACAACAATTCTGCCACCAGTCTGTATGTACTCTTCGACAGTGATTGAATAAGGACGAAGCAAATTGTCTGAAGAGAAGGTCCAACTGTCCAAGTAGAACAGCTCAAATTGCACATTCATTGAAAATAAAGTTGAGTGGAGATAACAAGATTAACACAACGACTATGTTAATTGAAGCAAAAACAGTGAAGAAGATTCTATTAAGCTCAAGTTAACACCAAAGGAAAACAGCAAAACTTACTTGAAACAAGTTGAGGGAAATGAAAAATTAAAAGCAAAATCTACAAAGGAATACCTGAATGAGATTGATGACGATGCTCGATACGAAGAAGAGTGAATGTGTACAGTAAACTTGAGAACTGAAAATGAAGAGAGAAAATCTTTTATACTTATCGGCGCAGCAACTTTGTATCAAGGCTTATCCAATTTGCTTGCTACACCTATGTTGTAAGACCACGAACAGAGACGAACTGAAAAAATATCATAGACTTGTGAGAAGAATTGGGGAAACTTCGTAGGAATGAGCATGAAACTTCTTTTGTTTACTTTTGAGGCTGTACCTTATAGACTTTGATCATTGTATATGTACGGTCCCATTGCTAACCCATTTCCTTACCACTCAGTTGGATGCAAGAATTCACACTTTAAATTTCAAACTTTGTTTATATAAATAAAAAGTGACAAACAAAAATTTCATTATAACCTTTTATAATTGCTTTCAACGTCCTTTCATATTTTGAAACTATTGGATGATTACTTCATTATCAATATTACGAAAAATATATTTCTCTATGTATTTAGTCAAGTTGTCATTTATCAGACTTTCTTTTGAAGTATTTTTCCATTACTATTTCAAAAATATTAAAAGAAAAACAATGTTCATAAAATAAACTAACACATCATAAAATATAAAATTAACATTTTTTAAGTTTTTCCTTTTGTTTTTCTACACT
Organism: Fagus sylvatica; assembly: GCA_907173295.1. Classification (NCBI taxonomy): domain Eukaryota; kingdom Viridiplantae; phylum Streptophyta; class Magnoliopsida; order Fagales; family Fagaceae; genus Fagus; species Fagus sylvatica. The sequence goes on along the minus strand of OU015767.1, from coordinate 25,648,065 downwards.
AATAAAACTAACAAACACTCAAATAGTAACAAAACAAAAACCTACTAACTTACTAAATTAAAACACAATCAATCATATTAAAAAAAAATAAAAAAAGTCACAGTAACACATACATGTGTTGTTGTTGGTGTATTTTATTTTTGGCTAATTTTATTGATATTATTATTATTATTTAGCCTTCTTCTTTTTTGTGTCATTTGGGATATTTTTTTTTTTTTTTTGGATGGCATTTTATATAATTATATTTATATATAATATATTATATATTTCTATTAAATAATTTTAAAAAAAAATTTGAGGGTGAGCACGTGGTCTGTCATTAGATCCGCCCATGCTTACCATGCTTTTTTGCCAAATCACGTTTTGAAAATGAAGCTTCTTCATTCCCAAAACGTGATTTTTGAATGCAATTTTTTTTTGCAAATCATGCCTTTTTTTCTTTTTTACCAAACCCAAAATTCTTTATTTTCAAAACGTGATTTTTGAAGGCAAATTTTTTTGCAAACCATGCATTTTTTTCTTTTTTACCAAACATAAAATTTGGGTTTTGCATTTTTAAATGTGTTTTTTTGCCTTCCTAATGACATTCCAAATGGCACGTAATATGACGAGATTATATTTGTCCCGTTTGAGGTAACATGATATGCGTGTTACTCCACAGGGATCAAAACGGGAACGGATCAAAGAATTTTCCTCATTAGAGAGGAGTAAAAAATTAAGAGTTTTGGTGAGGTTTTTTTTTTTTTTGGCAGCTGCTAGCAAATATATGAGTTTTATAGCTTGGCTTCTCAATCAAGATTTCGTGCAGGGAACGCTAGAAATATTAGCCTAGGATCTATGATCTATCACTATAATGGACTAGGTGAACTCATTGTGATACCTGGCAACGTTCCAAATAGAAGCTTCTCTTGAAAAAATTTAACCATCCATTCTTCAATGTCCACCAGTTTTGATGTTTGATAACAAATAAAAAGCCAACTATCATAGCTTGCAACCTCTCTCTCTCTCTCTTTCTCAAGGTGCATCATCATCCCTTCCCAACCATCACTTTATCCTTCATGATAATAACCATAACCTATTAACCTTAGACCATTGTGCCACCTTCATGATAATAACCATAACCTTAATCCATTGTGCCAAAAATACTGATAAGATGGCCAAGGAAAACCTTCGGGAATTGAGCCTCAAAGGAAGTGGTTGACAAAATTTCAACGCAAGCCAACACATGGTTTATTATGTACGACTAAAATCACGGTTTTGGTATGAGTGTGGATTGTATTATTCCATACTTCGAGTCTACTTCGAATTCTAATGGATGTCAGATGAGTTGAAAGATATTGATTCATAAAGGCATTTAAATTTTAAAGTATACTATTAGTAATGGGTAGTATATAAGAAATGATGCAGTCGAAAGTGATAAGTGTGCACACGTACGGCTTATGTCTCTGTCTCATACCAATCTATAAGGAGGGATTTTGCTCAATAGGTTGATTTTTAAAACAATTTTGCAAAAAAACATTGTTTTGAAACTAATGAGGTAAATAGCCTATCGCGGAACTCGTCTCTCATAGAAACGAGTTCCATGTGGAACTTGTCTTTACAAGTGAAAGAATTAAAAGATGCAGAAACTATATGAAGCTTATCCGAGAGATATGCTTGACAGAGATGTAATTGGTTTGAAATGCCTTAAAACTTTCATTAACCTCCAAAGAGTATTTATACAAAGATTAGGCTGAGTTAGTTAGTAACTAACTCAGTTAATAACAATATAACACACCTCTATACATGCCTAATCTGTTATAACAGAAAACACTAATTCTGGGCACATGTCACTCACTGTTATAACAGAAAACTTAAGACTAATTCTGGGCACATGTCACTCACGTGACTTTTAAGTTAAATGATGTAAAGCTTAAGCTACTGCAGTTTAGTGCTTTGCTTGAATGAATCTTGAATGAGCTTAAACGACACGTAGCAGTAAGCACCATCTTCAACATCCCCCCTCAATCTAAGGGACCCCCTCAATCTAAGGGACCGTACCGTAAGATTGCGCCGGAGCTCAAGAAAACGATGAGTAGAGAGGCTCTTAGTGAAAATGTCAGCCAATTGATCCACAGTAGAGACGAATTTGACCACAAGATCCTTGCGAAGAACACGTTCTCTGACAAAGTGGAAATCCACCTCGATCGTGCTTGCTTGTGTGCGAGCGTGGAAGACTGGATTCGAGGCAATAGCCAAGGCTGAGACATTATCACACCAGAGAATAGGAGGATCAGAGAGGTAAATGCCCAGGTCTTTAAGAAGAGATCGAACCCAGAACCCAGAGTTCAGCAGAGGCTTCATGCAGAGGCAATGGCCAAGGCTCGATACTCAGACTCAGTAGAGGAGCGCGAGACAGTTGCTTGTTTCTTGGCTGACCAGGTGATGGCATTGTGGCCCAAGTAGACAAGAAAACCAGATGTGGAACGACGATCATCTGGGTCACCAGCCCAATCAGCATCTGTGTAACCTGACAATGAGAGTGGACCAGGAGTAAACTCAATACCATGATTGAAGGAGCCCCTAATGTACCTGAGAATACGTTTTGCTGCAGCAAGGTGGATAGTAGTTGGAGTTGACATATACTGACACACTTGATGCACTGCAAAGGAAATGTCAGGTCTGGTGAAGGTAAGATAATGCAGAGCACCAACCATACTTCTGTAGGCATGAGGATCAGGAAGGGGATCACCATCATGCAAGGATAACCGAGTATTGGGACAACTGGGAGAGGAAGCTGGCTTACAGTCAAGCATATTATGCTTTTTAAGTAAATCTTGAGAGCATATTTGGCCTGATTGATATACAACCTAGAAGGAGTTCGAGTAATTTGGAGTCCCAAGAAGTAGTGCAGAGAGCCCAAGTCAAGTCCTTCAAATCAAACACTGACTGAACTGAGCTGTGTGAATGAGAGTATCCAAAAAGGCAGGTGTATTGCTGGTGAGTACTATATCATCCACATAAAGTAGGAGATAGGCAATAATCTTGTTTTCTGTGTAGATGAATAAGGAAGAATCTGCATTAGATGCTATGAACCCCAAATGACCCCAGAGCTGAGTTGTAAAACTCTGAGTCAAACCAGGCTCAAACCTTGCCCTTGGAGCCTGTTTCAGACCATAGATAGATTTCTGTAGCTTGCAGACATAGTGGGGATGTATAGGATCAATGTACCCCTGTGGTTGAATCATGTAAACTTCCTCATTGAGAGTGCCATGTAGAAAGGCATTCTTGACATCTAGTTGCCTGAGAGGCCAGTTGAGAGAGACTGCAAGAGATAGGACTAGTCTGACTGTTGGAGGTTTGATAACAGGACTAAAAGTCTCATTGAAGTCAATACCATGTTGCTGATGAAACCCTTTGGCAACTAGTCTAGCCTTATATCTTGCTATTGTACCATCACTGTGAGTCTTGAGTTTGTAAACCCACTTACATCCAACCACATTCTTGGAAGATGGTAAAGGAACCAAAGACCAAGTGTCTTGTTTTTGAAGAGCCTGAAATTCCTCATCCATGGCTGTACACCAGCTAGAGTGTTTAGAAGCCACTGTATAGGAAGTAGGTTCTGTTACTGCATAGTCTATTATGGCTGCATAAGTGAGTTTGGGTTTGTAAATGCCACTTTTGCTTCTAGTTTGCATAGGATGAGACACAACTGTGGGTATAGGTATATCTGTGGATGTGGTGTTATCGGGTATGGTATTGGGAACTGTATTAGCAGGCAAAGGAGAGGCATGTGCAGTAGGTGTAGGTGCAGGGTTATCAGTGAACCCAGTGGGCAAAGGCATAGTGGATAAAGAAGGCACATTGGGTTCTGTGGGATTGGTAGAGGAAGCAGTAAAGTCTGTAAGGGCTGTAACAGAGACAGCATTGGGTTCTGTGGGGTTGATGCAGGGTGCAGCAAGGTCTGGAGCAGAAACAGTAAGATTTGGACATTGACCAGAGGGTATTGCACTAGACTCATGAGTAGATGGGGAGATATCCACTGTGTTATGACTGCAAGTATGCTGTAAAAGGAGGAATTGGAGCCAAGAGTCAGCAGATGCAGAATTTGCAGAAGCTGCAGAATCTGCAGAATTAGTATTGGAGTGTTTGAGACTAGGGAAGACTGTTTCATTGAAAAGAACATGTCTAGAGGTATAGATTCGATTGGTAGTTGGGTTAAGGCAGTAATAGCCTTTAGTATTAAGAGGATAACCAATAAAGACACACGGGGTGGTTTTAGGAAACAGTTTGTGTGAAGTGTAGGGTGTTAGCAATGGGAAACACTCACAACCAAATGTTTTCAAGTGTGTTAAATCAGGGGAAACATGGTAAAGAGTTTCCCATGGAGATTGATTACCTAGATTAGGAGTAGGTAATTTATTGATGAGATGAGCTGCTGTGGAGATAGCATAAGACCAGTATGACATTGGCAATTTGGATTGAGAAAGCAAAGCCAGTGCACACTGCACTAGATGTCTGTGTTTCCTTTCTGCAGCCCCATTCTGCTGTGGGGTGTGAGGACAAGACAAATGATGAAGAATTCCTTTAGACAAACAGAATTGAGTGAAAGGAGTGGAAAGAAATTCACCCCCACAGTCTGTTCTTAAAATTTTGATAGGTAAAGAGAATTGAGTGTCTATCATAGATCTAAATTGAGTAAACACTTGAAAAGTATCAGATTTATTTTTGAGTAAGTAAACCCAAGTGAACTTGGTAAATTCATCCACAAACACAAGATAAAACCTGAAGGAATTAGAAGCAACAACAGGTGCAGGACCCCATAAATCTGCATGTACCAACTCAAATGGAGAGGTAATAGTTTTATTAGAAGTAGGGAAAGGTAACTGATGCATCTTGCCTGCTAGGCAGTGATGACAGTGTACTTTTACATCTTTGGAACTAGAATTAGGACTAAAGCAAGGAAAGACATTAGCAAGAACTTTATCACTAGGATGCCCTAGTCTAGAATGCCATAAGTGCCACTTATCTGATGAGATAGAGTGTGCAGCACAAGCAGTTTTATTAGCAGCTGGTATGAACATAGGAGACTGAATGGGATAGACACCATTGTTACTCAGACCTTTGTAGAGAATCCTCCCCGTAGGTAAATCCTGAATTGAGAATTTCTTAGCATCAAAATAGCAACTACAATTGTTATCTAGACATAGCTTATGCACAGAAAGAAGGTTTGATGCTATTCTAGGTACATGAAGCACATTTTTGAGTTGGAATTGATAATATTTAGTGTGCAATTGAGAATTACCTATGTTTTGAATAGGGAGATTTTGTCCATTACCTACTGATACTTGTTCCTGACCTTGGTAAGGAGCTTGAGGGCTGAGGTTATTAGCATTGGCTGTAATGTGGTCTGTGGCTCCTGTGTCAGTGAGCCAGGATTCTGTATTCTGTGTGTAATGCAGGTTAGAGGCACTGGCCATTGCAGCAAGCTTGGTGGTAGGATTTTTGCCTTGATAAGCAAAGTTCATCCTGTGATAGCAGTCAATGGCATAATGCCCTATTTTCCAGCAGATCTGACATGTAGGCCTTTCACTCTTGCCTTGAAATGTAGTCTGAGATCCTTGTGGTGCAGAAGAGTTAATCTGCTGTTGCTGGTACTGTGGATGATACTGAGTTGAGGCATTTGGAGAGCTAAAGCCTTGATGAAAGCTTGAGTTTCTTCCACCTCCACCTCTGCCTCTAGAGTAAGAGTTCCTGCCTCTACCTCTATTGAAACCTTGATTGCCATTAAAATTGGGTTTGTTATGAGAAACAAACATGGCCAAGGCTGAGTTGGACAGAGATTCAGTAGCTTCATTCATGGACTGCTCTTCAGTCTGAAGCAGAACAGTGAGCTTCTCCAAGGAAAGGATTGTGTCTCGGGTTCTTATGGCTGAAGCAAAAGGAGCAAACTCCTTTGGTAAGCCTTTGAGAATCACATGGGTGAGTTCTTCATGATCTGAATGTACTCCAACTGCAGAGAGTTTGTCTCTCACAGTCTTGATTCTCTGAAGGTATGAACTAACAGTTTCATTACCTGCTTTCTTGATTGATTGAAGCTCGAGCTTGAGATTAAGAACATTGGATCTAGCAGTAGAGGTAAACCTCTCTTCTAGTGTGTTCCAAACCTCTTGAGATGAACTCTTCCCCACAACCATGGCAAGGACAGAGGAAGAACAAGTGGAGTAGAGTAAGGTCAGTAGTGCCTTATCTTTCTTGTTCCATATTAGAAAATCTGGATTCACAGCTTGAATTCCAGTTTCTGTAGTCAAGAATTGACTTGGTTTAGGAACAGATCCATCTAGGTGGTCTAGCATGGAATAGGCATCCAAAACAGCAGTGATTTGAAGCTTCCATATCATATAGTTTGAGCTATCTAGCTTTGTGGACATGAGGTTAGACATATTGTTTAGTAGAAGTAAAGGAGATGAAGGATTTGCAGAAGCCATAGCTATGAATCTTAGAGCTCTGATACCATGAAAGAATTAAAAGATGCAGAAACTATATGAAGCTTATCCGAGAGATATGCTTGACAGAGATGTAATTGGTTTGAAATGCCTTAAAACTTTCATTAACCTCCAAAGAGTATTTATACAAAGATTAGGCTGAGTTAGTTAGTAACTAACTCAGTTAATAACAATATAACACACCTCTATACATGCCTAATCTGTTATAACAGAAAACACTAATTCTGGGCACATGTCACTCACGTGACTTTTAAGTTAAATGATGTAAAGCTTAAGCTACTGCAGTTTAGTGCTTGCTTGAATCTTGAATGAGCTTAAACGACAGTAGCTTAACACCATCTTCAACAACAAGAGACAAGTTCCATTAAAAATAGCATTGCGTGGCATTGCGTGGCATTTTGACGTGGAAAAATTTAACCCCGCTGAAACTCGTCTCTTGTAGAGACGAGTTCCACAAAATTTTTTAAAATATTTTGAATCTGGCACGAACGCGCATATTTTTTAAAAAAAAAAAATTTGGCTGGAACTCGTCTCTTCTAAAGACGAGTTCCATTGAAATATGGTTAATAGAATTCGTGCATATTATTAAAAAAAAAAAAAAATGGCTGGAACTTGTCTCTAGAAGAGACGAGTTCCATTGAAATAGTGATCCCAAATTTTTTATTTTTTTATATCTAAGTAAAACTACATAGGGTTATTTATTTATTATTTTTTTATCTAAGTAAAACTACATAGGGTTAATATTTGGTCCCTCCCAAATAAATAAATAAACTTTATAAAAAAAAATAAAAAGCCTTGTAATCAATTGTGAAAACCCAAGACTACTAGTATCCCATATCCCCACCTCTCAATTCAAGGTAAAGTTGTTATCAGTAAAATTAACATAAAAATTAGTTACAATAAAAGCCAATAAAATATAACCAAATTCTTGCGGAATAAAAAAATAAAAATAAAAAATTGCTCATGTGAGGGTTATTATAAGCTTAGAGCATTCCCAACCCATTTTACATCCATTTTCTATTTTACATCTTCAAAAAGCATCTTTTATATTATACAAACTCATTTTTACGTAACACTCCACATCTCATTCTTTACTTTACAAAATATCTTATTAAAATAATATTATAATTTTTTTAGAAAAACTTTTTTTTATCAAAACCATTTTTCTATCCCCGTACCCATCCCCTCCGACACTACCCATCCCCTCCCAAACCCAACCCAACAACTCACAGCCACACCGGTAACCAAAACCACACCGGCAACCATCCTCACGCCAACCAAATCCATGCCACCACCACCCTCACGGAACCCAAACCCGCAACACAAACCCATCCACCAACAGACCACCCACTGCCACCATCACAATACCGGCAACCCCATAACCCAAACCCAAAACACCACAAACCCCCCACCCCAAACCCATTCTTCCACCCCAACCCAAACCCAAACCCAAAGCTACCGCCACCGCCATCGCCATCGCCACTGCCAAAGCCACAAACCCGCAACACAAACCCATCCACCAACAGACCACCCACTGCCACCACCACAACACCGACAACCCCATAACCCAACCCCCACCACCAAATCGGCAACCCAAAACCCCCACCATCATGAGCGTGCAAGAGAGAAGCAGGAGGTCTGATGATATCAGAGAGCAAAGAGACGGCATGGGAGAGAGGATAAAATCGACAAGGGAGGGATAGAGATAGACTGAGTTGCGATGGAGAGAAAGAGTGAGATGGTGACAGCCGAAGAGTCAAGTGGTTCTCGTGACCATCGGAGCGAGCGAGAGGAAGTTGTGACGGAGAGAGAGGGAGGGAGAAGGAGCTACGCAGAGCAGAGGGAGTTGAGACCGAGAGAGTAAGAGAGAGAAAGGGTTTTCAGCTTTTGAGAGTTTTGAGAGTTTCAGGTGGGGAGATGATATTTTTTTCATTTTAAGTGGAACTCGTCTCTAGAAGAAACGAGTTCCAGCTGGAACTTCTTTCATCTTTCCAATTGCAGACGTGGCAAAAATGCAAAAATTTAAGTGGAACTCGTCTCAAGCAGAGACGAGAAGGTTATTTCCCACAATTGTTTTGAAACAGTGTTTTCTTGCAAAATAGTATTAAAAATAATATAATTAAGCAAAAAAAATCAATCTATAAGGGATCATAGATGAGAGTTAGCATGTGGCATAATTAGTACCAATATTTCATGCTGATTATAGTTTATCACTTATCGTTATCATGTGAGGAGATAAAAGAATAAAAGGGTGATCACACCATAATTACGGTGTGATTATGGTGTGGAAAATCTGGTATGCTGCTGACAATTCTGAGCAAGCTACAAACTGAAATGGGTTAATAATTCACTAGGTCCCTGATCAGTTAATTTACCTTCCTTTGCTTGATGAGAGTTCAAGGATACAGATTTCCATAACTTTTGACTTAGGAGATCACCTTAATCAAAAGACATTGATCTTGCAGCCCTCGCCAGGCAAACAGAATCTTAGGGGCACTGAATCAAAGGAAATTTTCGAGCGTGCATCCAAAACAATGAAAGAATATTTAAGATATGGAAAAGATGCCACAGACTCTTACTTCAAAATAACATAAGAAAAAAAATGCTTTCACCAAAAAACAAAAGCTTTGTCATAGAGTTGCATAGATTGGATTTCCATTTTCTATTAGTTCATCATATTTTTCAAAATCAGATAAAATCTAGTCAAAATTGTTCATTTAGTAATATGCATGTTTCCTGTGTGCACTGGCGGATCCAGTGTGTGACCAGGGTGGGCATGTGCCCACCCTCAAATTTAAAAAAAAAAAAAAAAAAAATAGTAGGTATATATAAATTCAAAAAATATGATTTGCTAAAGTGCCCACCCTCATTTTCGTTTTAGAAAAAAAAATTAAGGAGATAAATCTATCAAAATTACAGCAAACAACCCAAACAATCCAAAATTACAGCATTCATAACAAACAACCAAATAACATAAGCCAAATAACACCCAAATAACACAAGAAAAAGGCCCATTATTCAAAAGCCCAAAAATGAAATTACAACAACAAATAGCTCAAAAAAAATCCGGCCAAATTAACCCAGAGATAAATCTATCAAAATTAATAGCAAACAACCCAAACAATCCAAAATTACAGCATTCACCACACATAACAAACAACCAAATAACATAAAAAAGCCCAAATAACACAAAAAAATCCAAATAACACAAGCCAAAGGCCCAATAATATCCTCAAAAGCCCAAAAATGAAATTACAACAACAAATCAGTCGGCTCCCTCCCGTCTCCGCCCATTCTTCTCCTCTGCGTCTCCGGCCATTCTGCTTCTTCCTGTCTTCTTTCATGTTTCTTTTCATGTTTGGTTTTGTCCAACCAGTCTGTTTTCTATTTATTTGTCTTTGTTTTATGTGCCTTCTTTATTTATTTGTGGCTATTGTCCCTCCACGTGTGTGAAACTGATTTAGACTTTTGTTAGTCTATAGATTCTAGACCCTCTTAAGCGATACCTTTTCGATGGGGACTCAAGAGTCAAGACTTGAAAGGCCAACTCTCAAGACTATTACCCATATTATATATGGAACCATTGATTGAATTGGTTTTCATTTGTTAATATGGGTCGGTAACTTCTTTAAAACAAAAAATTTTTTTTTTTTTTTCCTTTTTTTGAACAAAAGCAGATAGTTTTTTTTTTAGATTCTCCTAGGTTTCAAGTTAGCCAGAGGTTAGATAAAATCAAATATTAAATACTAAAATTATCTTTTTTTCTAAAAGAAGGTAAATTATTACAATATAACATTTGAAGTATTGACCTTGTATGTTTTTTAATTTTACTTTTTAAAATAATTAAATTTAAAAAGTAGAAAACATTGGTAACCATTACCAGGTGGCCATATGTGACGCTTCAAGCTTCAATGTTAAAAGTTAAAGTTGAAAGTACAAACTTTTTTTTTTTTACCCCTTCATTTTTTGTTTTTGTTCAAGTACCCCTTCTTCTTTTTATTTTATTTTTCTGAATGTTTTTAGCAGTATTTATTCAAATATTAAAATGAATTTTGGTGTTTCTATTTTTTCATTATATAATATAAGTGTATTATTATTAGTGGGACTAACATTTAGACGAAAGATTGACATGAAATATGAGCTTATAATTTAAAGAATCTTGATACTAATTGGTATCAAAATATGAAGACACGTTGAAATCAATTGTAAAAGACTATGATAAGCCTCTTGTTTGTTACTTTTTGTTTATATAAACAATGTATTTCGGCTTTTGGCCTTTTTTTTATTTATGTATTAAATTTGAAATCAAATTAGACAAAAGGTGCCCACCTGAATGGAATTCCTGGATCCGCCCTAATGCCTGATTGTGAATGCAAAAAGGTGCACACACTCAGAGGAGATGTGCATTGCAATAACTCATTACAACTGTTTCTCTCAAGACATCCAAATTCCATTATCAGTATTAGTCTTCTCTTTATATGGATTCAATGATGCTTTCTATTCAATAGAGATAGGTATTTCTAGATTTTAAAAACTATTTCTTTGTTTGAGTTTTGTTGAAATTCAACCTCTTCGAGGTGTTAGGTCGAGGAAACCCAAGGTATGAAAGCACATAATTTTATCTTTTCTATCCTGATAAATTTTTAACAACTTACCTCAATTACATTTGATTTGAATCAGCTTTTTTATAAGTAAAAAATTTATTAAGTAAAGTGTTAGAAAAAAAACACCATCAAGCATCCAGTACACAGGACGTGTACTTGGGGGCACAACAAATCAACAAAAATTACAATCGTATAAAAAAATAGCATATAACGAAGATTTGGCCATTTAGCTTCATCATCTAACAAAATAGCAAGCTCTAATGGTGTTCAAGCAAGAAAGAAGAGAAAAGAGAGAGATATTAGAGACAGAGAAAGAACTCTGGGAATGTTAAAATGCTGCTTAACTTTATTAAATGTTAATCCTTATATACAGATCAACCAAAAGTTACAAGAAGATAAGATCAAGTAACTGACTACACTTAGTCCTGTAACAGATACTTCCACTAATAATTACACAAATAAGAAAATGACCTGTAATCCAACTAAAAAATAAAATGAACAAACAAGAAGTCAATAAGCCTGTGTTTGGATCCTCTTTCTTTTTTCTTTTTCTTTCTTTCCACTCTCTTTTTTCCCAAAATGAAACCCTATTTACTTTTTTTTTTTTCTTTTTTATTCCTTTTTTTTTTTCCAGCACTTTATTTGTAAAATGCACTTATGTTTTTTTTTATTTTATGGGGAATAAAGGGAGAGTGGAAAAGAAAGAAGAAAAAAAATTTGAAAGGGAAAAAACTAAATTGGTTTTATTTGTATGTTCACTTTGTGTGGTGCAAAGTGTAGAATTATGAAAATTTATTTAGAGGATGTTTATGATATTTTTTTTTATCATAAATGGTTTGTGTATATCTCTATTGCACATACAATACACATTTCTCTATATTTTTTTATTACATTGTTCAAATTTTATAAAAATGTGTGCAAGGAGATGTGCACAAATCATGACCTATTTTTTTTTTATTAGTAGACATTAATTTAAATCACAACGTAATACTTTATTTCTTTATTACATTGTTAATTTTGTATTGGTAGTAAATGTATTTTTAGCCTTGCATTGAGATATTTAAAAAAAAAAAATGTTAATTACATAATGTATACTAATAATATATTATTTAATAGGAAGAATGCATTCTTTAAAATACCAATCAAACACAATTCCTTTCAGCATTATCACTTCTTATAAATAATTTCAATATTTTACCAAACGTACTATTTTCAGCAAAATGCATTCTCAAAAATGCATTCTAGGAGGAATGCATTCCCAAAATAGAGGATCCAAACACAGGCTGATCCAGCTACAAGTCGTGTACTTTCACTGCAGCAGTCCACTCATCACATCAGCAACCTCTCTGCAGTGTTCATCACATCAGCAACTTCTATTTCTAATATCATCAGTTTTAAGTCATATAAACTACAAGGTATAAATCTCAAAAAAAAAAAAAAAACTACAAGGTATAAACGCGCTACTAATCTATTATTTTACTATATCCTCTGGCATACTGAACTGAACTAAGCGTAAATCCCAACTATGTGCCTCATGCAGTAACCTAAACCAAGAGCCCCTCATTTTCACACACATCATCAAGTATCGATGCACTATTTTGAAGTCTATCTTGGGCTTCAATTTTCTCATTCTTTGTGTCACATCATATTTAGACCATGCCTCAGGTTCTAGTATGTGCCTAGCTGACAATCTACAATTGTTAAAAATAGTTCCATACACACGTTTGTATAAATTTTCATAGGTTTTGAACATATACAGGTCCCTCTTTTTTGTTTGTATAATTCAGAATTTTTTATTGATGAAAAAAAATTAATGTTTTGTTAAATTAATTCATACATTGCATGGGTTATTGACGAGTATAATTAAATAAGTCAAATGCTATTTCAATCCAAAGTACCCTCAATGTTTCTTTATATATCAGATATAGTAGAAGAGACTCATTTGAGAGTGAGTAAGAAGACACAGCTTGAATCACAACATTTTTATCATACACGCCATAAACAAAGAGAGGGGAAAAAAAGTAGCAACCTGCTATTGCCTATTAGGTTCTGGGAATGTGATTTTGATCAACTTTCTTGAAGAATATATATTTTGTTTGTGCTTAATTATTGGCCAATTGGCGTGGCTGTGTCCAAGGACAATCTGGCAGATGTGCTGCTACCTGATTCACAAACAGATTCATCTTCCTCAGGTGGAGAATCAGTACTGGTACATTCAAGAATGGGATACATATATTGATGAGCACCCCCAATGCCAGGATCCAAATCCGCGCTCTCTTGCATCTGCAGTGCATGTTCAAGTCCTACCTCCACTTCACAAATCGTGGGACGTTGGGTTCCCTTTCTTCGCAGACAAGAAGTTGCAATGTCCATGTAAATGTTGAAACACTCTGGAGCTATCTTCCCCGTTAGATACGGATCAATGATCTGATTAATGGTCCCTTCTCGTATGCACTTTGGGGTCCAATAAAATAGATCCATCTGCTCTTCCACTTTCACAGTGTTGTCAGAAGCTTTTCTACCAGAGAGTACTTCCAGCAATACCACACCAAAAGAGTAGACATCGGATTTATCGGTCAGCTGCTTGCTCTGCATATACTCGGGATCTAAGTATCCAATAGTATCCGCCACTCTAGTATCCACCCTAATTAAAGCTTTATTTGACAAGCTCGGAGGACCGATCTTGGACAACCGGAAATCTGACAACTTGGCTTCCCATTTCTCGTCCAATAGAATGTTGCTCGACTTCACGTTACCGTTGATAATACAATGCTTCACCCCGACGTGAAGGTAGTGCAGTCCACGCGCCACTCCAATGCAAATCTGGAGTCTTTGTTTCCACGGGAGGGGATCGCTGTCACAGTCAGTGACGAAGAGGCGGTTGCTGAGGTTTCCATTGGCCATGAACTCGTAGACTAGGATCATCTCGGGTTCATCCATACAATATCCGATGAGAGGGACGAGGTTAGGGTGACTTAGCTGGCAAACCAACAGCACATCGTTCCTGAACTCGTCGAACCACTGTTCATACCCGAATTTCATACGCTTTATTACAACGTTCATGGTACGGTCATCAATACTCCCTTTATATACTGTACCTAAATATCCATCTCCAATTAGTAAATGTTTATCGAAGTTATTGGTAGCTCTCTTGATCTCAGCGAGTGAAAATCCACGGCATAGTTCCTCAGGAAGACCTGAAGATTGTTTTGCTCTCTTCCCGGACCTCAATAACTTTGAAATAGACTGTGAAACAACTTCCATTGACAATGAGAGGATGACCAGATTCAATGGGATTGGAAAGTGGTGTCTTGCACTGGCACTCAGGGGCGTAGCTAGGAATTATTTTATGGAGGGCTAAAAGAGAGCACAAAAGAGTTGTGATTTGTTCTGCTCAAAATTGGTCCGGCTGAAGCTATTTTTAAGGGTGGCAAGACTAAGCTTTCCAAAGGAGAAAAGTGGAGAAATTGAAGAGTAGAGAAAGAGCGTTGAGGCCTGAGGGAATTGAGGTAGAGAGAAAAAAAAAATCTTGTACTGTTGTACAATTGATTGAATTGAAGAGTAGCAGCCGGCTGAATTGTTGGAAAAAAAGTTTTATTTTGTATTTTAATGTGCTTATGACGTTGAGGCTTGAGAGTTGAGGGAGTTGAGGACTTGAGGTGTATGTGTGTGGTGTGTTTAGAGAAAGAGAAAAAAAAATCTTTTACAATGGAACTTGTGCAGCAGCAGTACGTGTGTGGTGTGTTTAAGAAAGAGAAAAAAAATCTTTTGCAATGGAACTTGTGCAGCACAGCAGCAGCAGTACGTGTGTGGTGTTTTTAGAGAAAGAGAAAAAAAAAAAATCTTTTTCAATAGAACTTGTGCAGCATTTTTTATTGAGTATTTTAATGACCACTTATATATACGTGGCTTTTAAAATTTTGGGACCTTCCTAATTTTGGGAGCCCAAGCCATTACTTAAATGGCTTTATGCTTGGACCATATCTGTTTAAAGACTAATCTTTTTATGTTATTTGAAAAAAAACGTTATTGTTCATTAGTTAAAATCATTGAGTAAAATTCAGAAGAGAAAACTCAAAATGGGGCCTGGACTATTATTTTTTGGGGGGCTAAACTTTAATTGCCATATACATTATTAAGGAAAATTAAAATTTTGAAGCAACGTAGCTCTGCCCCTGCTGGCACTGACGAGAATGAAGCAAAAACTGCGAACAAGATTCTATTAAGCTCAAGTGAACATAAAAGGAAAACAGCAAAACTTACTTGAAACAAGTTGAGGGAAATGAAAAATTAAAAGCAAAATCTACAAAGGAATACCTGAATGAGATTGATGACGAAGATCGATACGAAGAAGAGTGAATGTGTACAGTAAACTAGAGATCAGAAAATGAAGGGAGAAAATCTTTTATACTTCTCGGCTCAGTGACTTTGTATCAAGGCTTATCTAATTGCTTGCTACACGCCTACACCTATGTTGTAAGACCACGAACCAAATAAAGAGACGAACTGAAAAAATATCATAGACTTGTGAGAAGAATTGAGGAAACTTCGTATGAATGAGCATGAAACTTCTTTTGTTTACTTTTGAGGCTGATCTTATTGACTTTGATCATTGTATATGTACGGTCCCATTGCTAACCCATTTCCTCACCACTCGTGTTATCCAAGGTGGGTACCTTTAAATTCCTCACCACTCAGGGGTTATCCAAGGTGGGTACCTTTAAATTCCTCACCACTCAGGGGTTATCCAAGGTGGGTACCTTAAATTCCTCACCACTCAGGGGTTATCCAAGGTGGGTACCTTTAAATTTCAAACTTTGTTAATATAAACAAAAAGTGACAAACAAAAACTTCTTTATAACCTTTTATAATTGATTTTGATGTCCTTTTATATTTTGAAATCATTGTATGATTACTTCATTATCAATGTTACAAAAAATATGTTTCTCTATGTATTTAGTCAAGTTGTCATTCATTCAACTTTCTTTTGAAGTATTTCTCCATTATTATTTCTAAAATATTAAAAGAAAAAAAAATGTTCATAAAATAAACTAACACATCATAAAATATAAAATTAACATTTTTTAAGTTTTTCCTTTTGTTTTTCTACACTAATAAAACTAACAAACACTCAAATAGTAACAAAACAAAAACCTAATAACTTACTAAATATAAAACACAATCAATCATATTAAAAAAAAAAAAAAAAAATCAGTCACAGTAACACAAATACATTGATGTTGTTGTTGTTGTGATTTTATTTTTTGGCTAATTTTTGTTGATATTATTTTATTATTATTATTTATGTTATTTAGCCTTCTTCTTTTTTGTGTCATTTGGGATTTTTTTATTTTATTTTTAGGATGGCATTTTATCAATTTATTTTATATATATATATATATTTCTATTAAATAATTTTAAAAAAAAATTTGAGGGTGAGCACGTGGTCTGTCATTAGATCCGCCCATGCTTACCATGCTTTTTTGCCAAATCACGTTTTGAAAATGAAGCTTCTTCATTCCCAAAACGTGATTTTTGAAGGCAATTTTTTTTTGCAAACCATGCATTTTTTTTCTTTTTTACCAAATCCAAAATTCTTCATTTTCAAAACGTGATTTTGAAGGCAATTTTTTTTGCAAACCATGCCTTTTTTTTTTTTTTTTTTTTTGAAGGCAATTTTTTTTTGCAAACCATGCATTTTTTTTCTTTTTTACCAAATCCAAAATTCTTCATTTTCAAAACGTGATTTTGAAGGCAAATTTTTTTGCAAACCATGCATTTTTTTCTTTTTTACCAAACATAAAATCTGGGTTTTGCATTTTTAAATGTGTTTTTTTGCCTTCCTAATGACATTCCAAATGGCACGTAATATGACAAGATTGTATTTGTCCCGTTTGAGGTAACATGATATGCGTGTTACTCCACAGTGATCAAAACGGAAACGGATCAAAGAATTTTCCTCGTTAGAGGGGAGTTAAAAATTGAGTTTTTTTTTTAATTTTTTTATTTTAATGGCAGCTGCTAGCAAATATATGAGTTTTATAGCTTGGCTTCTCAATCAAGATTTCTGCAGGGAACGCTAGAAAATCAAGATCTATCATTTCGTGCATTGTGAATTAGGTTCCAAATAGAACACTAGATGGGTAATATAAGAAATAGCCGAAAGTGATAGGATCTAGTCTCTGTCTCATACCAATCTATAAGGGATCATAGATGAGAGTTAGCATTAGCATGTGGCATAATTAGTACCAATATTTCATGCTGATTATAGTTTATCACTTATCGTTATCATGTGAGGAGATAAAAGAATAAAAGGGTGATCACGCCATAATTACGGTGTGATCACCCTTTTCTTGATGAACTGAAGTCAATTGCCACTTGAGAATGAAAGTAGTGTGGAAAATCTGGTATGCTGCTGACAATTCTGAGCAAGCTGTAAACTGAAATGGGTTAATTACCATTAACTAGGTCCCTGATCAGTTAATTTACCTTCCTTTGCTTGATGAGAGTTCAAGGATACAGATTTCCATAACTTTTGACGTAGGAGATCACCTTAATCAAAAGACATTGATCTTGCAGCCCTCGCCAGGCAAACAGAATCTTAGGGGCACTGAATCAAAGGAAATTTTCGAGCGTGCATCCAAAACAATGAAAGAATATTTAAGATATGGAAAAGATGCCACAGACTCTTACTTCAAAATAACATAAGAAAAAAATTCTTTCACCAAAACACAAAAGCGTTGTCATAGAGTTGCATAGATCGGATTTCCATTTTCTGTTAGTTCATCATATTTTTCAAAAGTTTTGGTATTTGGTACAATGGAAACGCAAATGAATCGGAAAACATTTTTAGTGGTTGATGGAAAACAAACCCGGTAGAAGGGAAAATATTTTCCTTTTTATGAGCAAAAAAGGTTTTCCAGAACATCACATATTTTGCACTTGTATTCATAACCAAAAAGGGGATAAAAATCCTCACCTACATTGTGTTTCCCAAGTGGTAGCATATATAATACAGGTTGCTATTTGAAAACAAATTGACTAGTGTTACTGAGGCATTTCAAGGTCAGGTCTCCTGTCAAGTACTTCTCCAGTTGAACCATCTGGGAACGCATCTGGATAGGTAGCCAAAATCCTTGATTTCATGCTCCTGTTAATGAGAGAGAGAGAGAGAGAGAGAGAGAGAGAGAGAAAACAGATTGACTAGTGTTACTGAGGCATTTCAAGGTCAGGTCTCCTGTCAAGTACTTCTCAAGTTGAACCATCTGGGAACGCATCTGGATAGGTAGCCAAAATCCTTGATTTCATGCTCCTGTTAATGAGAGAGAGAGAGAGAGAGAGAGAATTAAATCACCAAATAGCACCAAAATCTAGATAGCACAATAATCATTAACTTAAACTTTCAAGTTTCAAGTAAACAACTTGAATCAAGATCATAAAATAGATCTTGGATGATGAAAGAATAGGGTACTCGGGATATGTAGCTTCATAATCAACAGTATAGTTGCAAAACGCATCAACTACAAGTCAATAGAAAAGTTCAGTTATTTGGACAGTAGGAAATGATTCACAAGAGAAGAAAATAGAGAAGACAAAGGCAGGGGCAAGCTAAAGTTGGAGATTCACTCTGCCGAAATATGTCCAAATGAAGTAAAAGACGGCACAAGACATAATCAACAGAAAATATGCTAACTGAACTCATAATATCTTCATCCACACAAATTTGGATAAAGTAAAATAAAATTATATGCCCAATAAAAAGTTGCAACCTACTATCTGAAATTTAAAAATAGGTCCATATCAATACACATAATTTTTTTTTTGATAGGTATACCAATACACAAAAAGTTTCTTAGGTTTTGAACATATACAGGTCCTTTCCACGAGAAGAGAGAATATATTACTGGAAAGCTTAAAGTTCTCTTAAATTATCAAGATGCCACACCTTGTTTCATGGTATTGAATTTGGTTTCTTGATAATTGACTCCATGTGTGCCTGAAAGCCATTCAATTCCAATTTCCAAGCATGAATGCACATACGCAGTAGATATGAGTGTTCAAGACACTAAGTAAACCGAGAAAAACTGCCAAACTGAACCGATTGATTTCAGCCAATTTCCTCAGTTATCAAGGTTCGGTTTGATGTTTATTCAGAAAAAGCCGTACAATATCCATTCAGTAGTAGGTTCAAAGGTCTAATAAACCACTTAAAACCAAACCAACCGATCAAATTATCGTTTAGTTTCTAATTATATTATTACACATGGAAATGTTTTAAGTGGGATATGAAAAAAAAAATCTTGGGAATATGATCACCTAATTTTACATCCCAAAATGTCATACGTCTTAATCTCTTGCCTTTCATTTTCTATTTTTCTTATTTCCCTTTTCTTTGATGTTCATCTTTTTATCTCCTCCCGTCTTCTCTATTTACCCCTCTTTTCTTCTTGTTCTTCCCTTTGTCTTTGTAACCCAATTTCTCTACTCTCTCCTCTCTACGTCCTCTTTTTTCTCTACTGCTTCCCCACATTTTTTTTTACTTCATTGTAACCACTCACACCCAGACACCAGACATTGCAGATCACAGTCCTATTGCAGATCTCCATCAATATATGTCATCCCATTCTAGATCTTTGCCAATCTCTCCTGATCTTGGCCTCTTTAGTTACTCTGAAATTCACAAACCAATGCACTGCACTGACAGAATTTTATTCTATTGATGTGAGCATAAAAAAGCGTAGCCGTTGATTTGGATATATTATGCTAAACATAAGGAAACAACACTAAAAAGACAAGATGCCTAGCTTTTTCACTGCTGAGTCCAGGGAGAGGAGTGAGAGAAGATTTCTGATGTGGTTGCGCAACATCAGATAAAATCTATTAGAAATTGTTCATTTAGTAATATGCATGTTTCTTGCGTGCACATTCATGCAAACGCGCACACAGACACACACAAGGAGAGGAGATGTGCATTGCAATAAGCCATTAGCACCTGTATCTCTCAACACACCCAAATTCTACTAAGAATCATACGTAGAATTTCTTCAGCATCACACCTCAGATTAAGGTTGCATCACACAAACCTCATATTAAGGTTGCATAACACAAACCTCATATTAAGGTTGCATCACAGACGACCTAAGCATCACATGTAGAATTCCTTCGATATCACAAATCAGATTAAGGTTACATCACACAAATCTCAAACTAAGCTTTGCTTTTGAAATTTTGCAAAACTTAATTGAAACCATTACATCCATATATATATATATATGTATGCATCTAATGCTTAAACCTAATATGACATGGACTTCTTGGGCTCTGTCTTGTCAACCAAAACTAAATAACTAGTAAAACCCTATGAAAACCCTATAACATAATAAAACCCGAAATAAGACCCAAACTCCAGCTC
>OU015767.1:25480301-25627464 GCA_907173295.1 Fagus sylvatica | reverse complement strand
CCCTCAAGTTAGGTAGCTTCTCCAGTACTGGCATTGGGTCTTCCACAAGTCTAGATCCCCACAAAGTTAACTTGGTGAGGTATGGAGGAAATTCTTGGTAATATGGCAACTTGTTAATCCGCCCTTCTATGTGCAGCTTATGAAGACGAGGACAGCCTTGCACTACTTGTCCTACATCTACTACCTTATCAGGGAATGAAAGCATTTCAGTCTTCATGGTCAAGGACCGAAGGCTGTTTAATTTTTCAATCAAGAGGCATGTTCCTATCATGCTCAATCCCCCCAACAAAAAATTAAATAGCCTTTGGTCCTTGACCATGAAGACTAAAATGCTTTCATTCCTTGATAAGGTAGTAGATGTAGGACAAGTAGTGCAAGGCTGTCCTCGTCTTCATAAGCTACACATAGAAGGGCGGATTAACAAGCTGCCAGATTACCAAGAATTTCCTCCATACCTCACCAAGTTAACTTTGTGGGGATCTAGACTTGTGGAAGACCTAATGCCAGTACTGGAGAAGCTATCTAACTTGAGGGTCCTAAGGGATGGTGTTCAATGCTGAAGCACCCTGTCTCTTAGTGCTAGTACTTGGGGCCAGTTCTACTTTGGTATCAGAGCCATGTTCTTGCTTCTTCATACTATACCCTCACCCAAATAGTAAGTCCCTTCCAAACAGTAAGTCCCGAGTGAAGGGCATGAGCGGACAGGATCAGGTGGAGGGTAAGGGATGGTGTTCAATGCTGGAGCACCCTGTCTCTTAGTGCTAGTACTTGGGGCCAGTTCTACTTTGGTATCAGAGCCATGTTCTTGCTCCTTCATACTGTACCCTCACCCAAACAGTAAGTCCCGAGTGAAGGGCATGAGCGGATAGGATCAGGTGGAGGGTAAGGGATGGTGTTCAATGCTGGAGCACCCTGTCTCTTAGTGCTAGTACTTGGGGCCAGTTCTACTTTGGTATCAGAGCCATGTTCTTGCCCCTTTGTTAAACTGCAAGTCATTACTTTCAATATAAAGTAATTACTTTAAGATAATTTCTTGCATAATCTCCTTACATCCCCTACATTAAATTTGTTTTAATATATACATGGCTGGTTCTACCACCTTCTATTAATTTTGTTTTAATATTTTATATATACTTGGCTGGTTCCACTGCTTTATTAAATATACATATATCTACAATATATATTGTTATATAATATATTGTTTTTATATTGTATATATATATATATATATATAGAGAGAGAGAGAGAGAGAGAGAGAGAGAGAGAGAGAGAGAGAGAGAGAGAGAGGAGAGCTGGTTGAAAGATAGAAAGCTGTCATAGTAGGTCCCACTAGCCATTGTCAAAGAAGCAAAAACAAGCAGTTCAAAATCAGCTGTTGCCAGCCACTGTCATTGCCATCCACTATTATTTCTGCAATGGCTAGAAAAATTTGTGTTTGCTCGTTGCTATTACCACAGACAATTTATCAGAGCATTTTACTGGCTTATAGGGCCTTATGACCAACAAAAGAAGGGAGGTTACATATTGTGGTAGTGAAAAGGAGGGGGTGGTGGTGGTTCATTAATCAGTAACAAACTTGCTAATTGCCTCATGTTAAAGTCCTCAACACCTAAAGCATTGTTCACATTTTGGTTTGGGCTAGATTTCTACCGTTTTAACACTTATGTAACACTTATGTTTACCTGCAACACGTGCATTGTGCTTGTGGACTTTTGTGCATGTTAAAAGACAAAGATTTCCTCATATTTAGTTATTAAATGCATTTAGTCAGCACTGCATGGTAAAATTCACAGCTTTAAGATCATTGATTCTGATTTCTCTTCCAAGTGGGCAATTTGTCATCTTGGTGTTAGGTCATGTTACATTTCTTGTATTTCCATGGGAAATAGTGTATTTTGTTGATGTGTTCAAGCCGTAACATCTATATATTTCCATTATCTATCAAAATTGGTATCTCTTGGAATCAGTGTCATTCTCACACATCAGAACACATAATATCTTGGTTAATATTTCCTTCGAATTCCTACACCATACATAATTCATGCTTATGTAGTGTGAATCACCAATAATAGTTTTATCATGCTTAGAGCATAAAATTTGGTGGGGAAGGACCTGTTTACTTTCTATAGTGATTTTGGGAAAGCGGATATTACTGAAATGCAGTTTGAAACCCTCATCAATTTCTGTTTGCAGCACAAGAATTTTAATATTTTGTTGATGATTATACCTCACTTTCTAAAATTGATTGAGTGGCTTCTTTTGGATGCCGAATCAATGATGTTGGTTACACCATGCTATATTGCTCATGATGGTTGTCACTTATCTTCCACCCTTTAATATTTCAAAATCTTGGGGCAGGATTGCCCCAGTGCCAGCTGTGATCCCAAAGACATCTTCATTGGCTGTATCTTTTATGTTTTATCTTTTGCCTTTCTTTCGTTAATTAAAAAAAGAAAAAACTCTTTAAATCTCTCTAATTTGATGAAGTAGCTGTAATTCAATTTTAAACATTAACTTAGTGGTCATCATACTAAATTATTGTCTTGAGACATTTTTTTTCTTCATGCTTTTTATTTTTATTTTTATTATTTGGTGATGCTCTACTGAACAAAATGAAGATGAGAATGGCTAACTATTTTGCTTTCTTCTTTCCCATTCACCCTTGTTGGGGGGCCAAAACTTGTTAAAAAGCAACCTATTAAAAAGAAAACTATTTGCTTTCTTCTTGAAGGTGGGCCCTGGTGAGGTTGATGACGAGCTAGAAGAGGAAGTAGGATCAGAGTGCGCTAAGTATGGGACAGTAACTCGGGTTCTCATCTTTGAGATAACAGAGCCAAATTTTCCAGTGGAGGAGGCAGTCAGAATCTTTGTTCAGTTTGAGAGACCAGAAGAAACAACCAAAGCAATTATTGACCTCGATGGTCGATACTTTGGAGGTAGGGTGGTCCGAGCTGCATTCTATGATGAGGAGAGGTTCAGCAAGAATGAGCTGGCTCCAATGCCAGGAGAAATCCCTGGTTTTTCATAAATTAATGGACTGTTTGTTCTAAGCCAAATGTCCCTTGTTTAGGGTGGTTGAAATAGATATGATGGACTTGGATTTGATTTCATTGATATGTGAGAGTTTTGTGGTGTTGTAAGTAGCATTCAAATTCAGGAGCAACAACTCTCCATAACTACGTCCAAGTGATGTTTGTAACTGAAGCAAACAGTAGTTGCATGAGGAAATTGTAGAAATCATATGAACAGACAGCTTTTTTGTCATCACTGACAATCCTTTAACAATTGGCCTGCTCATGGTGTATCGTAAATTGTCTCCAGGAAAGGTAGGGTTATTGATAAGTTATGATTTCGTTTGGGGAAACTAGGTTGGAAATCATCAAGGCTGTCCTTAGATGTGAAAGGAGAATTTACTTCTAATGCTTTATGATAAATGATTCCTGACAGCCTTTTTGTGCAGTCATTACAAATGGTATTGGATGTATTAGAGCATGTTTGGTTCTTCAACTCAAATATTGGTTTCTGGATTTGAATACAGAAAATGGTGGGCTCGGTTGAAAATTTTTTGTTTGGTTTCAGCACTCAGTTTTTGCATTCAAATATTTTTACTGTTCAAATGATACTCAATTCGGCCAAAATGAGAACAACTTTTTGTTGTTTTCATTTACTGAATTCTGTACTCAGTAATATAAAAATATTTTCTCTCACTTCAGCACAAAGTCCCTCTCTCTTCAACGGTCATATTTTTTGTCTCTCTCTTCAACGGTGAGTGGAGGAGCTCCAACACGAGGCAGAGTCACGAGAACCAGCGCCACCGCCACCGCCTGTCGAAGCAGATCTGGAGACCCACTTGGGCTCCGACACGACGAACCGCTTCCCTCTCTCCCCGCCGTGATCTGGAGCCCCACCGTCCTAAAAGATTGTATTTTTTGTGAATTTTTTTGTTGTTTTGTTGGTTTGTTGTGTTTTGTGTTGATGGGTTTGGTACGGTGGCTTGCGGTGGTGTTCGGATTGTTGTGGGTTTTTGGATGCGGTGGCTCGCGGTTGGTCGTTGGTTTTTTGGGTGGCTCGTAGTGGGTTTGGTGTAGATTTCTGAGTTTTTACAGTGGGTGGGTTGAAGATTTTTGGTAGTTTTCCGGTGGGTACATGTTTGATTTGATGTTGGGGCTGGATTTGCGGGGTGGGTCATGGTGGGGGGTGAATTGCGGGGTGGGTCACGGTGGCCAGGGGAGGGTTTTGTGGAGGAGGGTTGTTCCGGTGTTTAATTGAAAAATAATAATAATAATAAAATAATACATAAAAACAGTACTCTAAATAATGTGGAAAACATCTACCAAACAAAATTTTTGTTCTCAAATCTATTATAATATTATTTTTTATTACAATTCTCAGAACACCCAAATACAAGTTTTAGAAAACAGAAAACAAAAAATAGTCACCAAACATGCCCTTAGTTTTCCGTTTTATGTATTTTGTTGGAATCATATCAAGTATTAAGATCTCTCTCTCTCTCTCTCTCTAAAATGTGAGGAGATTTAGTTTTAACTTCTCTAATTTTTTTTTCTTTCAGCCGTAAGTTTTAACTTTTGAGAATAGTTAGTATTAAGGCCATCTCCAGCAGTAGTCTAAATTTATCTCTATCTTTATCTTTAAATTACACTTTTTAACAACTCTCTATTTTTTTTTTTAAATAACCACTCCAGCAGTACTCTTTATCTTTATCTCTATTCTATTAAAAACTACTTTTTTATTATTACTTCCCACCAAAAATAACCAACTCCCATCCAAATTAATTTTTCACAGCAACCAAACAAAGCAACCAAACAAAAAAAAATTCCAGCAACCCAAAAAAATTCCAAAATTCCAGCAACCCAACCCAAATTCCAGCAACCCAACAACCACCCTAGGCCGAGATCGGCACTCTGTCAGGCAATTCCAAACCCAGAAACTCTGTTCAACATTCAGAAAACCCAGCAACCCAACTCCCACTGTGACTTGCCGTTCATCACCGCAGCGCCAACAATTCACGAAAACAGTGAACACAGCCGACAAACCACCGTTCACAAATCACGCCGGAATAACACCATAACCCCACCATGGCAACACCAAAACCCACATCTACCAAATTCCACCGCCACTCACAGCCTTGAACCAAAAAAAATCAAGAAATCACACCAATTTCAAGCACAAACCCAACAACAAATCCCAAATCGCACAACAAACCGTAGCGAAAAATCTCAAATAGCACAGATCCAACACCAGTGGTTTCCTCACACAACAACCCACCGCCTATGGTGACCCAACGAAGCCCCCAACGCCGCCGCGATCTGATTCTCAAAGGGAACAATCTCCAGACGGCAGGGATCGGGCACGGCAAGGCTTGGCGGCAGGCTGGGGTGGTTCTCTCCTTCGCGGCGTGGCCAACGGGGTGGGTCTCGGCTCTGGTTTGGGTGGTGCTCTGGCTGTATAGATCTGAGGGTATCTCCTTCGCGGCGTGGCCGTGGGCTGGGTCTCGGCTCTGGTTTGGGTGGTGCTCTGGCTGTACAGATCTGGCCAAAGAGAGAAGAGAGAGCAGAGAGAAGAGAGAGCAAATGAGAAGAAGAGAGAGAAGTTTTCGGAAGAAATGAGAGGAGAGAGAAAAAATCCGGAAGAAATATCAGTTTGTTTTGGTGGGGTCAGAGCTGATAAAAAATGGTTTTTTAAGTTTTACAAAGTGTACAGTAACCTTTCAAAAATGAAAGGGTACTGTACACTTTGTAAAAATATTTGAGGATGAAGAGCTGTTATAAAAGACTGCTGGAGCCCGGTTTTTGAATTTGTTCTCTATAAATAGAGATGAAGAGCAGGGATAAACCACTGCTGGAGATGGCCTAAGATGGGATAGTGATGAGAGCATTAGCATCAGCTCTTTCATTATTCTGATTAGCAAAAAAAAAAGCTCTTCATTATTCAAATTTTGAAAGAAAATTATATATATATATATATATATATATATATATATATATATTTTATTTTAGCTCCCAATTTTAAAATATCCTTATATCCCATTCTCTATTTCATTTACTGTTCAATATAAATATATTTTTTTTACTCAATAACTTGACCTGGACCAAAACAAATGAGAGGAATATATATATATATATATATATATTATTTTAGCTCCTCAATTTTAAAATACCCTTATATCCCATTCTCTATTCCATTTACTGTTCAATATAAATATATTTTTTTTACTCAATAACTTGACTTGGACCAAAACAAATGAAAAATATAATAATATATATATATATATATATATATATATATATATATATATATTTTATTTTAGCTCCCCAATTTTAAAATACCCTTATATACCATTCTCTATTCCATTTACTATTCAATATAAATATATTTTTTTTACTCAATAACTTGACTCGGACCAAAACAAATGAGAGGAATTAGACAAATAATTGAGAGAGAGGGATGAGAGATGAAAGAGAAAAAATATTAAAAAACAAAATTAAAGAGTTACAGTTACTTTTTACTTTATATAATTACTGTAGCATTTTAAAAAAAAAAGGTTATGTGAACTAAGTTTGGGTGTAATATTTTGTAATTTGACTGATAGGATGATAGGAAGAGTTGTGAATGCTCTGATAAAAACTTGTTGGCAAATTGTTCTTTCCGTGTAGTAGCAACGCTTCAGATTGACGCCTTCTCAACTCTCAAGTGGGGGAGTTGCATGGTTTGAATATCATGGTTTCTTCAAGTCCAGTGGTCGACTAGTGTAGTAGTGTGTTTCAATTTTTTGTTTAGACTCAGTATTCGATGACCAAACAGGGAAAGGTACGGATTCTCCAAGATAATAGAATTGTGTTCAGTGGTCCCTCTTTTGGCATAGCAACCCTTGACTGTCTTTGACCGATTATTGACCTTTTTTTTTTTCTATATTAATTATCTCTTTGTTATTATATAAAATAAAAATTACTAAATGTAATACCATTGGTCGTACTTTTACTACAATCTATATTAAAAAAAAGATAGACAACTTTGGTTTTGAACTTTTCATTACAATTAAGATAGAAAAAGTTTGAAAAAATCAGTACACATTAATTTATAACTATATAGAAGCTCTTTAAGCCATTATTATTTTTGCTGAATAAGCTCTTTAAGGCATTAACTTGACATTATATTCTCTTTCACGTATACTTTTTTGATACTAACTTTCACAATTCACATATACTTACATTTTCGGTCAAGTGTTTCAATATATTAGACATTACTCTCAAAGTGGCATTTGATCTGTTTTGGATAAATGTCGCGTTCATGCTCTCGTTCAATACATTGAAAAAATGGACACAAGCAAAATTCAGCTACAATGATCCTTTACTTAGTATTTATTTTATTTAAGAGGCTTACTGAATAAGAGCTATTACTTCATTGAATCCGATATGATGTCTTTTTTAATTTAGGTTCACATTTAATATGATTAGTGCTAAGTGCTAACCTCAAAAAAAGAAAAATGAAATATATTTGTTAATTATGATCAAATGTCATTTACTTATAAATACTGTTCCTAATAGCTCTTCTTTTTCTTTTTTTCACCACTGATATGAATCATTATGGCCCAATTGAAGAGAAAATGATACTAATATTAATCCAAAACTATTAATGATAAAACAAACTGTTTTTTTTTTTTCCATGAATTAAGCTAAAGAAACCTACACCCATAACTGGTATCCGTATTCTTGTATTCTTTTCCATTACTATTATAATAATTGTATCTAATTTCAATCTGCTAGTAGTAGTAGACAAAAAAAAAAGTTTCCAACTTTCTAACTAAGCGAGACGCTGATGCAGAGGCGACCCCACCGGCGTGTTCTGATTGGAAGCCCTGGCTTCCTGGACGTACAACTGCCCCTGCTGCTGTTGAGGATATGTGGGTCCCATTAACAATGGCC
This sequence comes from Fagus sylvatica, assembly GCA_907173295.1. Lineage (NCBI taxonomy): Eukaryota > Viridiplantae > Streptophyta > Magnoliopsida > Fagales > Fagaceae > Fagus > Fagus sylvatica. The sequence goes on along the minus strand of OU015767.1, from coordinate 25,619,521 downwards.
CACCTCCAACACAGCCACCGGTAATAGCGGAGGGCTGGTGGTGGTGGAGTCCACCGGGAAGTCCGTCGTAGATGTAGAGCTCTAGAGGAACATTGTCACAATCAGGCATCGTTAAGAGATGATCCTGAGACTCACACAAACCACCATGAGAGATGTACATCGAACTCGAACTCGTGGACCCACCATAAGAGGCTGTGGTTGAAGAGCAGTACTCTCCTCCTCCTCCTCCGCCACCACCCACCACAACAGAGCTACACGGCGTCGTGTTGTTGCTCGTTATCCCGGACCCACACACCGGACAGCAACTCAAAACCTTAAAAAACCAACAAAACAAAAAACATAAAACAAAACGGTTTAGCTTTTGTTTGGCTGGTGAGAAAATAAAAGAAAGAGAAAGAGAAAGTAATACATTGGAGGTGGAGGAGCGGTAGGTGGTGCCGTCAGGAAGTACGACCCAGCCAGCCTCGCTGGCAAGGTTACGAAGAAGCTCGTTGATGTCGGCGCGTGGTGAGAGACGGTAGCCACCGTGTTTTCTCAAGCCTTGGAAGATCTTGGTGGTGATGGCTCTTCTCTGTCTCTCTCTCATCTTTGTCTTCTCTTTCTCGGTCTCTGTTCTCCTCATTGTTCTTCCCTGATGGGACCCACTTGCTTCTCCTACTTCCATTGCTTCCTTCATCCTCTCTACTACTCTACTCTCAGCTCAGCTGCATTTCATTTGGGTTTTCTCTGCTTTTTGTAGAGGTGGGTGGGATCAGACGGGTGTAAGAGTGCCACGTCAACGGGTGTGATTTGTTAAGAGGGGTTTTGTGAGTTCTCTCTTCCTTTTGCATGAGATGGGGAAGGTGTAGGAGTCACAAACGCGTGTTCAGAGAGGGATAGGTACGCGCTGAGGTTGGCGCGTGAGGAGATGGGATTGATAGCGACTAACTAAGGAGGTAAAGCTGGTGGGCTTGGCGGCTGAAGTCAGTGACAGAGACAGAGTTACTCATTGAGCCTTTCTTTATTTCTTTTTAATTATTTATTTTATTTAGTTTTAGTCCTCTATTTATTGTAGATAATTAATTTGGTCCCTTCAAAACTAGTTTGGGCAGGGTTGGAATTCAAAGATGAGGAACTGCGCTCGTATTTTTGAACCAGGCAGGCAATGATGGGATGAGTTGAGAGGAGAGAGAGAGAGATTGTGGGTATCTTTCTGGTTAGGGACTGAGAAAGTAAGAATAATAGAAACTCTCTGTCCTCTGTAATGTGGCAGAGAATAAAGAATACTTTTCAGAACTGTAGTGTGATTTAGAACCACGCGCCTCTCAACTAGAGTTGGAATTTGGAAACACCCTGATAGACGAGGAGTTTCGAACGACATACTTTACACCAGCTTTAAATCCTATCAGAAAGTATTAATTAGTATCGAAAATCTAATATAAAGGATACAAAATATAACAATAAAAAAAAAGGATACAAAATATATATATACTACATAATATAAAAATGGAATTATAGATATTATGTTGTTCTGTTTCGCTGTAAAGTATTTTCAGGAAAATATTTTTAGTTTTGTGGGTGTTTGTTTTACTGTAAAATAATGGTGTAGAGGTCTATTTTTTCGGTCCATAGCAGACCAAATCCAAAACCATAGAAATTTGCCAAAGGCCCAAAGTCCATCAAGCCTAGTGGTTCACGACAGTAAGAATGTAAAAGAAATAGCTTACAACCATCAGTCCAGCCCAAACCCAAAGAGGAAGCCCAGCCCATTCCATCCATCAGCTCATACCAGCCAAATAGCATCAGGAGATTCAAAATAATTCAAAAAGAGAGGGAAAAATGATTCCTATGCGAAGCACCATTTCCCTCCTCTTTTGGCGCGGAGCTTGAGGCGCTGAAAGGGGACATTTTCAAGACAAAAATCAACTTCCCAAAGCTTAATGATTGTAATGAAGGGCTGGCTTTCTTCATTAACCAGCAGATATGGGAAATATCTCTAGAAAAAAATGGTCTGCGGCGGCACCAGTGACAGTAAGAAATGATGAAGAAAGTGGTTGGTCCTCCACTTTGTCCACTGGTCCACGGCGTACTCCTTCACAAAAAAGGGTCTACGGTGACAACCAGCTAAAAAACCAAAATTGATTGAGAAGATGAAACAAGAACGAAAAAGGCCGAGAAGTCTGCCATGGCTGCCCAAACCAGCATCAACCAAGGGCAACGACTACCACAGCCCAGCACTCCAGTGGTCTTTGCTCATCCTCATTATGGAGCTTAGGAAGCACGGTTTGGAGGTAGGGGAATCAATCTACTGTAATTTCCTTTGATCTGCCACAACTTATAAAGCATTGATTTGCTGGGAAACAATGCTAAAAATGGTAAGATCAGATTTTAATTAATGCAAAAACGTGTATGAGTCAAGTCAATCCAATTACTTCAGCCCCTTACCAAATATTTAATGCTTATCTCCTCCCTCCTCATAAATGAGCCAAAGATCCGCCGTCTGCCGCAGATCAAGTCAAATCTGCGGCAGATGAAAACCATCAGCCTAATCCCAAATAAATTTTGTCAAATCCCGCCCCTTTATTTCTCGAATAAACAATGATTCTCATGATGAAGAGGATAATGAACAAAACCACTAAGCATGAATACCACTATAAATAGAGAGGAGAAATAAGAGGAAGGGGTTGGTCAGCTGGTTGGTGAAGTTTCAGACCAGAATTAATCTCTCCATTAAAGCTGACTTCAAAAGCTCAAACAAAAGGGATAACCAAAAACAATATACGGGACACTTCCCGTAGGTCCACGGTAAACCAAAAAACACTTTTAGTCTGCCACAACAGAAAGAGTCATCCCTTTACCCACCAAATACTCACACCAAACACTTGATCCAATCCATAGTACTGACTCATGTACGTTTTTGCATAGTAGATGATTCTCTTCCTACTCCCCAAATCTCCTAAGTTCCATGATTTATTATATTTCTTTGATCTGCTGCTATTTTCTGCAAGTTATAGAGGAAGTCAAGTACACTGTGCTTAGTTTCTTAGTCTACGGCTCTGACTCCTGAGCCTTATCATTTATTATATGTACTGTATTTATTGCCATTCATTGTAGACTTTTGGGGGAAGTTAAATTTGTTGTGTTAAGTCTCAGTCTGTGGGATCACTTCTCTTCCCCTGTAGACAAGTTTATAATATACTCCTTATATATTACTGTCATTATACGTTGAGATTACTGGATGTTTTGGTAGAAGCAACATTTATAGTCATTAGCTCATTTTGATCTGCGGTACTGACTTTACTCGTTCACCGCAACTCTCTACGTGAGTATCGTGGCCCGGTGGATCAAGAGGTACTGGAGGGAAAAGCACCATCAGCCATCAAGTAGTCCACCAGACTTGGTGTAGAGTTTTGGGCTCAACATCCCTACACACAAAATCCGGCCAGTGTCCAGCCCGTCCGTGGATTGATACGCGGCCCATCAGAGCAGAAAATTTTGAGCATCCACAAGTGGTCAAACAGAAAATAATTTTTGTTGACCGGAAAATCCTTTATTAAAATTTAGAAAATGGTTTACGCCCAATTTTTTTATAAACCATTTTCCAAAAACGTATGTCTCACCCCCACCCCTTTTGCTCTATCTTTCGTATAACACTATAAAATATTTTTCGGAGCATATTCTGGAATGCAACCAAACACAGAAAAAAAATCATTTTTCCTGAAATTATTTTCATTTGAAAACATTTTACAATAAAAAATATTTTTACAGCGAAACAAACGGAGCCTAAGCATTATCAATTTTTTTTTTTTTTATATAAAAAGTGGTTACACTCTTCTTACATCAAGTAATACATAATTTATTCACGTGAGTCGTGACTTGTTAGAAGTATTTTGAAATTATTAATATACTTTATTTTAGATGAAACTCTATTAAAAGACTTAAAAAAAATTAAAATATAATTCCGACTAAAATCAATTGTCAGAAGTTTCAAGATAGTTGAAAGAAATTTCATCATTTATTTTAAAATATCTCATTATAATATTTGTTTTTGTTTTTGTTTTTATTTTTTTTATAAATATGTAAAAGTAATATTTTTTACCATCTTTATATTATTCAATGTCAATTAAATTATTGAAATATTCTCGATTGACATTTATAATAGAGGCTTGACAAATGGATTGGATCATGTCAGACTTGAGTACAAATCAAAACAAGTTATGGTAGAGATTGCATTAAAATGGAGAAAGCTGAGGGGTTTAAAGGCTATTGGTCCATCTTAGTAGTGTAAAAACATCACCAAGTTTTTTAAATCCTGAGATAATTGGGTCCAGAATGATACCTGAAGCATTCTTGAGACACTTGATTTTATTGTATTGTCTCTTGTAGAGGTTGGAAAGGTGAAAGTAGCTTCTATTAAGGTTCTTAAGAAGGTTCATTCTACTCTAGATTTAATTTGAGGGCCCAAAACTCCTCGATTCTCAGGAGGTGTTGGAAAAATAGGTCTCTTTCAAGTCTTTGTAGGAACTCATTGGGTTTGGTGAGGGCGTTCTGGATACCACCAAGACATGCCAACAAGTAACAACCGTTTCTTCCTATGAAATATATTACCAAACACATCTTGGTTCCAAATTGTGATTTTATTGGCTTTTTATTGCTAACCAGTAACTAGATCGATATAAAGGCTGTTTCCAGTGAAAGAGTAAAGAAAGAAGTAAACTATAACAGTGAACAGAGAGAATGAATGAAGAAATATTTTCTGCTTAACATTAATGAGGAAGATTAAGCCTCTATTTATACATAAAGAATGATCACAAGGAAGCACTTAGTTGCTGTAACAGACTGAAACTAATAACAGAAAATATAACTAATTCTGTAACAGACACATGTAACTGAATACAACTGTTGACAACTGTCTAATGCTCTATCATCCCCCCTCAAACTGATGGTCAGTGGAACAGACCAGGAGTTTGGAGCATAAGAGAAGAAGCCGAGTAGAGGGGAGAGCTTTCGTAAAAATGTCTGCCAGCTGATCATGAGTAGAGATGAATTGAAGTGAGAGATCGCCACGGACTACCCGTTCACGAACAAAGTGGTAATCAACTTCAATATGCTTTGTGCGACCATGAAAGACAGGGTTAGAAGCCAAGGCAAGGGCACTAGTGTTATCACACCAAATCAGAGGAGCAGAGGGTAAATAGAGCTTGAGATCATAGAGAACTTGACGAAGCCAAGCAAGCTTAGCAGCACCAGTGGCAAGAGAGCGATACTCAGCCTCTGTAGAAGACCGGGAAACAGTATGTTGTTTCTTGGACAGCCAAGTAATGGGATTATTGCCAAGAAACACAACAACTCCAGAAGTAGAACATCGATCAGAAGTATCACCAGCCCAATCAGCATCTGTGAAGGCAGTAAGAGCAAGAGGACCAGGTTGGAAAAGAATTCCCTTATCAAGTGTATCCTTGAGAAATCTAAGGATCCGTTTGGCTGCAGCAAAATGGATAGTGGATGGTTGATGCATAAACTGACACACACGATTAACAGCAAAGGCAATGTCAGGGCGAGTAAAAGTAGCATATTGGAGAGCACCAACTAAGCTGCGATAAGGGGTGGGATCTGAGAGAAGATCAGTAGTGGTAGTGGAGAGTGAGGAAGTAGTGGCAATAGGAGTAGAAGCAGTTTTACACTCAGTCATGTGGAACTTAGTGAGAAGATCCGTGATGTATTTGTGTCGATGAACAAATAAACCAACCTTTTTGTAATCAATTTGAAGACCCAAAAAATATCGCAAAGGACCCAAATCTTTAAGCTCAAAAGCATTAGATAACTGAGTAATGATATCTGAGATGGCAGTGGGGTTATTACCGGTGATGATAATGTCATCAACATACAGTAACAGATACACAGTAGTAGACCCATGATGTAAGATAAACAGAGAGGCATCAGCAACAGAGGCAGAGAACCCCAATGTTAATAAATGCGAAGTAAACCGTTCAAACCAGGCACGAGGGGCCTGTTTGAGCCCATATAGAGATTTGTGTAATTGACAAACATGTGAAGATTTGGCCGAATCAATGAAGCCAATAGGTTGAGTCATATACACATTCTCTTTAAGCAAACCGTGAAGGAAAGCATTACTTACATCAAGCTGACGGAGAGACCACTGATTCTGAGCAGCCAATGACAAGATGATACGGACTGTGGGCGGTTTTACCACGGGACTGAAAGTTTCGTCGAAATCAACACCAGCCTGTTGATGAAAGCCCTTCGCGACAAGCCGAGCCTTATACCGAGATACCGAGCCATCCGTGTTGCGTTTTATCTTGTAAACCCAACGACACCCAATAATGTTGTGATCAGGACATGAAGGAACAAGAGACCATGTCTTTTGCCGATGAATAGCATCAAACTCCGAAGCCATGGCTTCACGCCATTCAGGGATTTTGGAGGCAATAGTATAGTTAGGTGGTTCGGTTTGGAGGTAGTTAATGGTGGTTGAAGAGGCAAAGGATTTCTTCTTGATAATTCCGGATTTAGACCGGGTTTGCATAGGATGAGAAGATGAGATGGGAAGGGAAGGTATAGGGGCGGTGGGGGTGGGTAAAACAGAAGATAATGGAGAGGAGCTGGCTGGCGGTATAGTGGTGGTGGGATTGGGTAAGGCCGAAGGTGATGGAGAAGAGCTGGCTGTGTGATGTACAGGGACGGTGAGAATTGGTAAAGCAGCAGAGGAAGTAGAAGATAAAGGATTATGTGGCTGAGGAGCTGGGCATTCGGGTTGGGTTATGAGATGGGGATTAGGTACGGGCCCATGAGGAATATGTGGGTTATGTGACAATGGGTTATGTGACAATGGGTTATGTGGCAAAGGAATAGGGCCCAAGAGAGAGGGAAGAGGATCTGGGGAATATGAAGCCGTGGGGTGGGTTGGGCTTGGCAATGGGGAATATGAAGCCGTGGGGTGGGTTGGGCTTGGCAATGGGGATGAGTGTGATTGTGGAGCTGGGCCCAATATTGAGGAAGTTTGACATGGGTGAAAAAATAGCAAATTGCTAAGCCAAGAACTAGGACTAGAATGAGAAGGTTGAGGACAAGATGAAGTGGATGAGGAAAAAGGGTAATGAGACTCATTAAAAATAACATTGCGAGAGACATAGATTTGAGAAGTGATGGGATCTAAACAAAAATAGCCTTTAGAGCTAGAAGCATAACCAAGAAAGACACATTCTTTAGAACGAAGATTCAATTTATTTTTGGAATAAGGACGTAAGAGAGGAAAGCAAGCACAACCAAAACTCTTAAACAATGAAAAATTTGGAGATTGACCAAAAAGAGTTTGCCAAGGAGAAATGGAACCACGACTTAAAGAGGGAAGACGATTGATAAGAAAAATTGCGGTGGAAAAGACATAAGACCAATATTTAAAAGGGATAGAAGAATGAGAAATTAAAGTGAGAGCCATATCAACAATATGACGATGTTTACGCTCGACAACACCGTTTTGTTGAGATGTGTGAGGGCAAGTAAATTGGTGAAAAATACCGGATTTGGAACAAAAAACACGAAACTCATTATTGGTGTACTCACCGCCACAATCGGTTCGCAAAGTTTTAATGGATGTGCCAAGATGATTTTCCATAGTATTTTTGAAGTGTTGAAAAGATGCAAGAACTTGAGATTTGTGTTTCAACGGGAAAAACCATGTGAACCGAGTAAAATCATCAACAAATATTACGTAATAACGATGACCATTGATTGAAGTAATTGGAGCGGGACCCCATACATCGCTATGTACAAGTTGTAATGGAAATTGAGTATAAGAAGTGGAAGTAGAGAAAGGCAATTGTGTCATTTTTCCCATTACACAATGTTTACAGAATGTATGAGAAACTGAAAATTTATCACTAATATTATGACGTAATATTTGTTGTAAAGCATGAGTTTGAGGGTGACCCAAACGCATGTGCCAAAGATTAGTTTGAGAGATATTATGACAAGCAGCAGGTGGGCATATGTTGGATTGGGACGAAATATTAGAAGAGGCAGCTGGTGGGCACGTTGTGGACGAAGCATTAAAGCAAGCAGCTTGTGGGCATGCTTTGGACGAGACATGAGAAGCAGAATTTGGGAAAACAGAACTGGACGGACTGGAGGCAGAGGAAAGGCGTGAGTGCCAAGAAGGAAGGGAGAGACCACGGATTGGGTAAAGGCCATCTTTACTGATACCCTTGTAAAGAGGCCTCCCCGTAAGAAGATCTTGAATCTGAAAATGGTGGGCATCAAAAGTAAAAGAGCAGAAATTATCATGGCAAAAACGTTGGACAGAAAGAAGATGAGATTTCATGGAGGGAACACGTAAAATTTTGCGAAGATTAAAAAGGTAATTAGAAGTTTTGAGTTGAGAATTACCGATGTGGGTTATAGGAAGCTGATGACCATTTCCAACTGAAACAAGTTGTGGATTTGTGTAGGCTTGGTTGTCAGGGAGGTTGTGAATGTCAGGGGTGAAGTGATCAGTAGCTCTGGTGTCGGAGATCCAGGTAGTTTGGTGAGGTTCAGGTGGAGTTGCGGTGGCCATGGCAGCAAGCTTTGCTGGAGGATGCCGTCCCTGAAACGCGTAATTCATGCGTTGATAGCAGTCAATTGCAGTGTGTCCAAGCTTGTGGCAAATCTGGCAGGTGGGACGAGATCCTTGGTTTGTATTCCAAGACTGGGAATTCGGTGAATTGGGACTGAAATTGCTGTTGGGATTGGGATTTCCCCGACCATTGTAATATTGGGATCGTCCGTGACCTCCGTTACCTCTGCCACGATGACTGAAGTTTTGATTTTGGCCTCGACCACCATGGTGTCAGGGAATTGAGCATTGGAGGGACTGGTAAAATTCTTGCTGGCTGCCATAGCCATATGAGCTATTTCTTTGGAATTGTCCACGGCACTCTTGAGGAGATCTTCTTCGGTCTTCATTAAGGTGTGTAGTTCTTCGAATTTTACTGCCTCATTCTTAGTCAACATAGCAGAAGTAAAAGAATGGTACTCTGTTGGCAAACCTTGAAGAACAATATGAAGAATTTCTTCATCGTCAATGAAGACACCTACACTAACCAATTTGTCTCTTGCTTCTTTGATCTTTTGCAGGTACTGAGTTACGGAATCAGAATGCTTCTTGATGCTATGGAGTTCACGCTTAAGATTTACAATGCTTGAGCGAGAAATGGAAGTGTACCTGTTATGGATCACTTTCCAGATTCCAGAGGCTGTAGTCTGACCCATTACCAAAGAAATGGCTGATGGGGAGAGCGTGGAGCTGAGCAAGGAGAACAGCGTCTTGTCCCTTGATTTCCATTGCACATAACCAGCATTAACTTCTTGTATTTCTGCTCCATTCTGACCAAGAAGAAACTTGGAAGGGCATGGAATTGGGTCTTCAAGATGATCAAGAAGGGAGTAAGCATCAAGGATTCCCGTAATTTGGAATTTCCACATCAGGTAATTCGTGTGATCAAGTTTCACTGTAACATAGTTTGAGAAGTTTGATAGAAGAAAGAAGGGTGTTTGTGTTTGGGGATTAGGAATAGCAGTAGTCATGGTGAACAAGGATCTACTGCTCTGATACCATGAAAGAGTAAAGAAAGAAGTAAACTATAACAGTGAACAGAGAGAATGAATGAAGAAATATATTCTGCTTAACATTAATGAGGAAGATTAAGCCTCTATTTATACATAAAGAATGATCACAAGGAAGCACTTAGTTGTTGTAACAGACTGAAACTAATAACAGAAAATATAACTAATTCTGTAACAGATACATGTAACTGAATACAACTGTTGACAACTGTCTAATGCTCTATCATCCAGTTTGAGCTGGTTAAACTGGCCGGTCCAATATTATTTTTAAAATTATGGGGTAACTTGAACCTAAAAACACAAACGCACATGATATCATTATTAGGCCCAACCTATTCCAATATTATTTTTAAAAGTGGCCCCTTTTTTTAATAATTAAAAAAAAAATTATAGGAGGCCCAAGTTAACTTTCAAAATAACGTCCTAAACTCAATTTCTTCTCAACACACAAAAATCAATATAGCAACTCATATCAGACGAGCTTGGTACACTTAGATCCACACTCAAATCCTTTAAAACTAAGCATGAGTTAACCCGAACTAAGTTGAGACCAACTAAAATCTAGCTCACTCTATAGACACCTTATTTCATTTCTCAATTATGATGCATATCCCTCCAAGTGCGTCTCTAGATAATGAACAAATCAAACGAGATGCCTAAACTCTCCAATCTCTCTCTCATTTATCATATTATTAAATTATTTATTTATTTATTTTTATTGTTTTTCTTAACTTTACTTTTATCAATGGTTTCAATCTTTAATTTATAGTTTTTTGTTTCTATTTTTTATGAAAATTTTCAATTTCAAAATGTGACCTTGACACTGCACGCCTAAGAGTATGTGTACGAAAAGAACTTAAAAATATATATATAGACACATTTTGCTAGTTAAGAATGTGCTTATTTTGACAAATTTTATATAATGCATGAAAAGCCGTCCCCACTTGATAAAATGGGCAAAGAAGCAGCATTTCTAGTATTATATAATCTTGATGACTAATCTAATTTGAATGGAAATACTTAGATCTCGTGGCGGGACTGTCCCCCTGAAGGTGTAAAAAATGTAATATTTGTATATGTTTTGATAAAATATGTGTAATTTGTAATAAAGTTAAGTTTATAACAAATATCACTAATATTACCAGAATTCACCTATTTTATTTTTACAACAATAGACACATATTTATCACTACAGACACAACATTTACCACAAAATACATATTTTATCAAAATCAACACCGGTCCCGTAGCGGGACCTAAGTGTGACCCCTAATTTGAATATGACAGTAGAACAGAATAACATTCATCAACAGAGAATAAGGCTGCCAAGAAAATAATGACAGCAACAAAGATGCCAAGAAAATAATGACAGCAACAAAGAAACCAATGACAGTAGAATAGAATAACATTCATCTCAGCATGAACAAACTCAGAACTCTTCCATATCCTTCTTTGCAGCATCTGTGCTAGCATCCGCGCTCTCTTGCATCTTCAATGCATTTTCAAGGACTACCTCCACTTCACCAATGTAGGGACGTTCCATTCCATTTATTAGCACAAAAGAAGTCACAATGTCCACGTATGTCTTAAAACACTCTAGAGCTATCTTCCCCATTAGATGTTTAAGCAAAGATATTTATGCTTGGGAAGATCTAGCCGAAGCATAAAAATATGCAAAGGTATTTAGCTTTGAGAGCTTGGCATTTAACAAATTTACCCAAACCCACCTATTAAAAGACATTTTTATGGGCATTTTAGAAGTTTTAAGATATTTTGCATATATAAAATAATTGGGTAAATGAATGGGTTGGGTTTTAATGGATTGGGTTGGATAGCCGAAGCAATGTGGTGGACCCAACCCATTTATTACCCACTGACACCCCTAATTGGGTTTAGAAGGTTTCAGGGATATAAATGCAGCCTTTCTAGCTAAAATAGGATGTGAAGAGGCAAAGAGGTGTGAATATATTATGTGAAAAAAAACCTATGCATTTTTCGAGTGGATGGGTCAAATCAAAGCCGAAGTCTAATGATGTATTTGTGAAACCAATGGGGGGTTGAGATATGCAAAAACTCCATCAGCTGTTTGAAGAAGAATTAGTGGCAACTATTAAAAAAAATTCAAATTCCAAGAGTGCCGGTATCATATAAAGTCAACATATTGGCTATATTAATCTAAAAAATTTAACCAAAGTAATGGCAAGTTATGGGAAAGGCTATTGAAAAGTAAAATTCATGACAGGTTGAAAGTCTTCTTTTGGAGGATTGTTGTGGGACTTTACGGTTAAAAGGGAGAGTGGCTTCCAAATTTAGAATAGAGGGTACCAGTTGCTGCCTATGTGGAGTGGATTGACTTGTTATTCAAAAATTTAAAGGTATATATATATATATTTTATACAATATATGATATTATATATAAATATTACATATTATCTTATATAAACCTATATATATATATATATACAAAATATAGTCATTTAGAATTAAGCTCTATGATATTTCTTTCTCTCATCTTCTGTTTAACAAAAACAAAGGTCGCTGTAGAATTTAGATAATAAGTTTATACAAACCTTGAGCTAGTTTTACCTGATAATCACCGTTCCTTGTATTCTTATAAGCTCAATTCAGAAAAATAATGGAAGGCACGTGCTGGACTATGTAGAAATCCTCTCCTCCTTCTTCAAGCCTATGTTTGAATGCTCTTGGCATCCATCGTATCTCCAGTTCCTGAAGCATGCTGACTAACTTCAATCCATGTGGAGCCGTCACCAACTTGTTGCAATCTGAAATCTCTAAACGGAAAAGACTCGGCATGGCACCTGCCTCCACTGTCCACTCTTGTAAATTAGGCAAGCCCCGTAGGAGCAAAGACTTGAGTTGAGGAAAACCTTTGTCAGAGCAAACCATTTGCAATCCAATGAAGGCTTCCCATCCTCTTAGGACCCTCAAGTTAGGTAGCTTCTCCAGTACTAGCATTGGGTCTTCCATAAGTCTAGATCCCCACAAAGTTAACTTGGTGAGGCATGAGGAAATTCTTGGTAATCTGGCAGCTTGAAATTCTTGGTAATCTGGCAGCTTGTTAATCCGCCCTTCTATGTGCAGCTTATGAAGACGAGGACAGCCTTGCACTACTTGTCCTACATCTACTACCTTATCAGGGAATGAAAGCATTTCAGTCTTCATGGTCAAGGACCGAAGGCTGTTTAATTTTTTGTTGGGGGGATTGAAGATTTCCCCGAAATCTTGGAAGTCTCTCGGGTCATTTAGTACCAATTTTTTAAGATTGGTCAAACTGAGAAGATCTCTTACATCACATTTGTTTGTGGGGAAGTTTACTAGTGTCTGCAAGTTGCTTAGATTTTCCAGTTGCAGCTTATCATCAGTTAAATAGTTACACCACTTTGGAAGATATAGATGTCTCAACTGTTTCATCTTTCATATCACAGTCGGTATTAGTACAGTTGATTCCCAACTCAGTTCCTCAATGGTTTCCAAATTCAGGGTCTCTAAGCACACCAAATTGCCTATGGATGACGGCAAAACCCGTATACAAGTTTTCTTTAGGCTCAAGAACCTCAAATGAATCAAGCTTCCTATTTCCTTAGTTAACTCTCCATCCAATAAGACCGGATATGGTGATTCTCTTTGTAATAATTCATTGTGAGAAATTCCTCAGAAAAGATGGCAAGTCTTCGAATTCTACCAGTTGATGAATCTGCTTTCTCATTTCTACCCCAAGGATTGACTATGTGGAGAAAATTATCCTGCTTTACCTTTGACAAGCATAGGTCCCGCATAAGATCATGGAGACGACAAGATTTAATCCTTCCACTTGATCCAGTTACACCCACTTGAACCATGCATCTATTTATCAATTCAACCAAGCAGCGTTCTGCAAAATCTTCCAACAATTCATCTCCCTCCAGTTCATACTTTGGTGACACAAAGCCTTCTGCCACCCATAGTCGAACCAATTTCTTTGTTGGTATATCGAAGTCCTCTGGAAAATGGCTTAGATAGAGGAAGCACGGTTTCAATTGATAAGGCAATTCATGGTAACTCAAAGCTAACACCTCGTGAACTCTTGATTGTTGTCCTTGCTTGCGGCCTCTGCCAATGTGTGATTTTATATTTCGATGCACAATATCCCACTCATCCAATGTTTCTTTTGTTGCCAAAAGTCCTCCAAGCACAATGATAGCCAAAGGTAAACCAGCACACCTTGCCACCATTTCCCTCCCTAACTTCTCCATGCCTTCACAAATTCTGAAGTCTGCATGATGATGATAAATATATATAACGACAACAATAACATTAACAAAAATAGTGTTCAAAGGATCTACATTCGAAAGTATAACAATTTCAAACGTTAGAATCTTAGAAATATTGTTGAAAGGAAAAGACATAACCATTCATACGATCATATCTAAAAAGCATAGCTTAACCAGAAAATTAATTATACGTTTGCTTTGATGTTATTTGTGGTCAAGAACTTGAACTTTCAACACTCAAATACAAACAAAAGAAACACTTGAGCTACAACTCTCTCTAATCGAAAAAAAAGTGAAATTAAATTATAAAAAGTGAGTTTATACAAATAGAAACTTCATAAACTCTGGCGGATATTAAGCCCACCAACTTGACCTAACCGAACTCAACTCAACCCTATCCAAGGCGCAAGTAGGTTTTTGTGGATTAGGTTGTGTCATCATTTGTTATTTTTTATAAACTTGGGTTGGGTCCGATTCGAGTTGGCAAAAATTTTCAATCTCGTAACCCAATCCAACTCATGCTAAAAAATATATGCATTTTTATTTATTTATTTACCTATATTACACACGACATGTGACACCTTAAATCCTCACCTTAATTTTTTTCTTTCTGTGATCTCATTCCCAGGCCTAATATTTATTGAATAATAGGTTTAAATAGTTGAATAAAAGTCTTTTTTTATTAGGTTTGACAAAATAACCCCATTTTGACGATCCAACCCAATCTCCGCGGATTGGATTGGGTTAGTTTTCAAAGTCGAAGGGAAATCCTTTATGATTCACGCACCACTTTTTTTATACTACATACTTCTGGACCAGATGGGGATTACCCATGCGCATGAAACTTAAATCTGTCTTTATTTTGTTTTTTAACTGGTCTATACTTATTTTGATACACTTCTGTATCTATTTGCTTTGCTTTTATTAACAAATCTACCTCCTCTTGGCATGCATAAAAAAAAACATACATTTTTTTTCACAAGTATCCTTACAATAAGATTAAGACAAATTTTATCCATTCAATTGTTAAGAACAAAACAAAGAGAATATTATTAATTTTAATTTTAAGTGGGACCATAGGAGGATAATTTTCTAGTACATTGATTGGTCTCCTTTATAAAAAGAACCAGGGTTTAAATCTCCCTCCTCATTGTTGTAATTATCAAATTAAATATATATATATATATATATATATATATATATATATATATATATATATAGTTATATAAAAAAGTACCACTTTAAAAGCTCTCCCATGTTAGAGATATTATGGATCAAGAGGTTAGTAAGTCCCAACCATGTACTTATAAAGCAAGTAAAGTAACCTTAGGATTAGCCTAGGGTTAGCTACTATATAAACCTTACATTGGGTTCATTGTAATATTACACTTAAAGAGCGAAGAATTAGCCGTTAAGAGCTTTTTGTTATGGACTTCGCCCGTTAGGCTGAAACACGTTAATTCTTACTTCCACTTTCTATCTCTTATCTTTCCCTCACAATCCCAACAACAATTCAAACATCCCAAACATACTAATCCTATCCACCTTTCTTGTTCATCCTATTCCTTTTCAATCCAAACATCAATAGACTAGATGATCTTGTTTAAATCCTACCCATCTTTATGAGAAGCTCATGAGATGCCACTAAACTAAAGAAACCATTCACATTTCTCAGCTTTTAATACCTTGATTAAATAACTAAAATAAAAAATATTATAATAAATGCATTTATGAGACAAGATGTTTTGGACATGAATTGAGTGTTCCTCAATTTCAAGTGTGTGTGTATGTATACATGTATAGTATAAAAGTGGTTGGATGAGAATAAACCTGGATCTTTTCTCGAAAATGCCTTCTTTTGTAACAGCTCCCAACCCTGATCTTCGTTTAAACACCCCGGTTCATGTAGAAAACCTCCTGGATCTATATGCAAGGCTACTTCTCTATTGCGAGTCGTGACTAAAATTTTGCTACTTACCTGTCTTGATGGGAAGGCCGGACTAAGTAAATCCCATGCCTCGGTGCTCCAAATATCGTCGAGGATCACCAAACATCTCTTCTCTTGCTGAACTTGATTAAGCTTCTTTGCCAGTTCATCGTGTGTCATTTTCGAAATTTGATCCCTCTCGTCTTTGGTTGGAGAGGTAAGCTTAAGTAAAATCCCTTCCCAAACATCTCTTGCTTTGCATTGCTGAGATATATAAGCCCACGCAAAACCTTCAAAATGACGCCTAATATCACTGTGATGGTAAACTTTCTTAGCAAGAGTAGTCTTGCCTAGACCACCCATCCCACAAATAGACGCAACTTGACAGGTTTTATCTTCATTTACCAGTTGCACAACTACTGCTTTTATGTCTTCATCCAACCCCACGATATACTCTTCAACAATATGGGAATAAGACCATCTCAATTGCCTTTGCCTTGTCAAAGGCTGAACCCAAGCCATCTTCTCTTATAGCATTCACACCGTAAGTTTGTAAGCTTCTAGTGAGGTCAGAGATTCTTGTTTTAATGGCCTCAATCTTGGACCCCACTTTGTGAATTTTTCTGACATTGAAGATAGGAACATGCCTCTTGAGTGGATTTTCTTTGTTCTTGGGAGCAATTTCAAGGGCGAAAGTTTCTATGACATCCTGAACATCATAAGTAGCTTCCCGAATCTCTGAAACCCAATTTTGAATACTCTCATCTTCGTTTTGCCTTTTATCTGCCTCTTTTAAGAAGCACTGCATCCGCTTTAATTCGATTTCAATTTGCTTGACTTGCTGGCTCACCCCTTTTAAAAATGTTGCCTCTTCTATTACAAGGTTCCCTAGACTTTTTGCCACAAAGGACACTATGGACTCAGCCATGCTATGTGCCTTCTCCTTCTTCCTTCCTGCACCAAAACAAGAAGCAATGGCAACTCTTCTTGCATGCAAATATCGTACCAAGTCTGTCTTCACTTTGCTCTAGCAGTTTTTCATTTTGTAATGGTGGCTTTCCTCTTTATGTTTGGTTACTCTACAAAAAATGTATTTTCATAAATCTCCAGCCATGAGAATGTATTTTGCTTTTTTGGACACAATAATGCATTTTCCTTATAATATAGTCTTCATTTTTCATTCCTTCGAGCTAAAATAAGGGCCATTAGGTTCCCCAATTTTCAAACACATGGTTGTTGAAACACCAATATTATTTTCCAAGAATAAAACAAGTTATTTAAAAAATTCTTAAGGAATCTAATATATTTGAAAATTCGTAAAAACTGGTTTTGAAAATATTTTTCCAAAACGTGTTTTTGTATAGGTTTTAAATGTGAAGAAGAAGAAAAAAAATTGTTTGGCAAATGTATCTCCTATTTCAAGTTTTTTTCTTTTTTTCTTTATTCAATCCTTAAAAAAAAAAAAGCATTCGGGCATTTTGACAAACAACCGATAGAACAAAAAAACAAACCGAGATATTTCAGAAATTTTAAACCCAATTCACCAGCAAAACAAAATAAATGAAAAATGTAAAAATTGACTAGTGTAAATTAAAATTAAATGAAAAATGTAAAAATTGAAATGATAAGAAAGGTTGATTAATACCTTCGGTCCAGCCACAACAATTCTACCACCAGTCTGTATGTACTCTTCGACAGTGATTGAATAAGGACGAAGCAAATTGTCTGAAGAGAAGGTCCAACTGTCCAAGTAGAACAGCTCAAATTGCACGTTCATTGAAAATAAAGTTGAGTGGAGATAACAAGATGAACACAACGACTATGTTAGTTGACTAAAAAGCTGGATCGAGTTCTAGTTAATAATGATTGGTTGTGTAACCATAATCATTGCATTGTTGAGTTCTTACCCCCTGGAGTTTCTGATCACTCACCAGCATTGATTTCTTTTAGAAATAGAAAGAATTTTGGGCCTAAACCTTTTAAATTCTTTAATTACTGGTGTGAGCATCATGATTTTGAGTCTTGGATAGCGGAAGCTTGGGAAGGGGATGCTAGGGGTACTCCTATGTTCCGTCTGTACATCAAACTTAAAGCTACCAAAACCAAGCTTAGAAGTGTAAATAAGGACTTGTATGGAGGGATCTCACAAAGGGTGGAGTTGATTAGGGATAAGTTGGAAATCTGTCAAAGTCAATTGTTGAGAGGTGTTGATATTACAAGAAACTCTAGCCTTGAGCAGGAGTTGCTTCATGAATTCACTTCTATTAGCAATGCAGAGGAGGCTTTCTTCAAACAGAAGTCTAGGAATAAATGGTTGAATTTAGGGGACCAAAACAATACCTATTTTCATAATCTTGTGAAAGTTAGACAAGCCAAGGCAACCATTAAATGTTTGGTGGATGAAGATGGCAGGAGGTTTGATAATCCAGAGGACCTCAAGCAGCTGGTGGTTAGTTTTTATAAAAATTTGTTGGGGTCTGCCACTGAGGTTCATGAGCAGCACATGATTCAAACCGTTACTGGGCTTTTTCAGGATGAGATGCCAGAAGATATTAAATGTCGTTTGAAGCAGCCTGTGTCTAATAAGGAAATCAAGGATGTTATTTTTGGAATGGGGAATGATAAGGCACCTGGACCTGATGGCTTCACAGCTCTATTTTTCAAGAAATCATGGCCTATTATCCATGGTTCAGTTACGGAAGCGATTCGATCGTTCTTCATCTCTGGAAAACTTCTTAAAGAGGTCAACTCAACTATTATTTCCTTAATCCCCAAATTCCCTAATCCCACTACTGTATTTGATTTTAGACCCATTGCTTGTTGCAATGTGATTTATAAGTGTATCACAAAAATCCTAGCCAATAGATTGCAAATTTACCTTGGTAGCTTGGTGAGTTCCAATCAGTCAGCCTTTATTAAAGGGAGGAGCATCTCAGAAAATATATTGTTAGGGGTATTTTGGTCATTTTAGAGGTTTTGGAGTTTTTTTTTAAAGATTTTTGGGTTATTTTGGTCATTTTATGTATTTTGGTCAATTTATAGGTTTCAAAATTCTAAATTTCAAATCCTCTTTTGTATAAATGGATCCAAACAAGAAATTTTAAAATCAATGGATTTTGAATCAAGTCATTTTAAATCTATTGATTTAAAACCAAAATCCAAATCTAAGTATCCAAACGCAACCCTAAGGTGGACACCTTTAGATTTCAAACTTTGTTTATATAAACAAAAAGTGACAAACAAAAACTTCATTATAACCTTTTATAATTAATTTCGACTTGCTTTCATATTTTGAAACAATTGTATGATTATTTCATTATCAATGCTACAAAAAATGTATTTATCTATATAT
Organism: Fagus sylvatica; assembly: GCA_907173295.1. Taxonomy (NCBI): domain Eukaryota; kingdom Viridiplantae; phylum Streptophyta; class Magnoliopsida; order Fagales; family Fagaceae; genus Fagus; species Fagus sylvatica. Next base: position 25,600,368 of record OU015767.1, on the reverse strand, counting down.
TCAGTCAAGTTGTCATTCATCCGACTTCCTTTTGAAGTATTTCTTCATTACTATTTCTAAAATATTAAAAGAAAAAAAAATGTTCATAAAATAAACTAACATATCATAAAATATAAAATTAACATTCTTTTAGGTTTTTCCTTTTGTTTTTCTACACTAATAAAACTAACAAACACTCAAATAGTAACAAAACAAAAACCTAATAACTTACTAAATATAAAACACAATCAATCATATTAAAAAAAAAAAAAAATCAGTCACAGTAACACAAATACATTGATGTTGTTGTTGTTGTGATTTTATTTTTGGGCTAATTTTTGTTGATATTATTATTATTATTATTTAGCCCTTCTTTTATTGTGTCTTTTTGGATTTTTTTGTTTTTTTTGTGTGTAGTAATTTACCTAGAATTTTTTTTTTGAGGATGGCATTTTATCAATTTATTTTATATATATATATATATTTCTATTAAATAATTTTAAAAAAAAATTTGAGGGTGAGCACGTGGTCTGTCATTAGATCCGCCCATGCTTACCATGCTATTTTTGCCAAATCACGTTTTGAAAATGAAGCTTCTTCATTCCCAAAACATGATTTTTGAAGGCAAATTTTTTTGCAAACTATGCCTTTTTTTTTTTTACCCAAACACAAAATTTGGGTTTTGCATTTTTAAATTTATTTTTTTGCCTTCCTAATGACATTCCAAATGACACGTAATATGACAAGATTGTATTTGTCCCGTTTGAGGTAACATGATATGCGTGTTACTCCACAGGGATCAAAACGGAGACGGATCAAAGAATTTTCCTCGTTAGAGAGGAGTAAAAAATTAAGAGTTTTGGTGAGGTATATTTTATTTTATGGCAGCAAATATATGAGTTTTATAGCTTGGCTTCTCAATCAAGATTTCGTGCAGGGAACGCTAGAAATATTAGCCTAGGATCTATGATCTATCACTATAATGGACTAGGTGAACTCATTGTGAATTACCTGGCAACGTTCCAAATAGAAGCTTCTCTTTAAAAAATTTAACCATCCATTCTTCAATGTCCAACAGTTATGATGTTTGATAACAAATAAAAAGCCAACTATCATAGCTTGCAACCTCTCTTTCTCTCTTTCTCAAGATGCATCATCATCCCTTCCCAACCATCACTTTATCCTTCATGATAATAACCATAATCTATTAACCTTAGACCATTGTGCCACCTTCATGATAATAACAATAACCTTAATCCATTGTGCCAAAAATAGTGATAAGATTGCCAAGGAAAACCTTCGGGAATTGAGCCTCAAAGGAAGTGGTTGACAAAATTTCAACGCAAGCCAACACATGGTTTATTGTGTACAACTAAAATCACGGTTTTGGTATGAGTGTGGATTGTATTATTCCATACTTCGAGTCTACTTCGAATCGTAATTGATGTCAGATGAGTTGAAAGATATTGATTCATTAAGGCATTTAAAGGATACTATTAGTAATGGGTAGTATATAAGAAATGATGCAGTCGAAAGTGATAAGGGTGCACACGTACGGCTTATGTCTCTGTCTCATACCAATCTATAAGGAGGGATTTTGCTCAATTGGTTGATTTTTAAAACAATTTTGCAAAAAAACACTGTTTTGAAACTAATGAGGTAAATAGCCTCTCGCGGAACTCGTCTCTCATAGAGACGAGTTCCATGTGGAACTTGTCTTTACAAGAGACAAGTTCCATGTGGAACTTGTCTTTACATTAAAAATAGTATTGCGTGGCATTCCGTGGTATTTTGACGTGGAAAAATTTAACCCCGCTAAAACTCGTCTCTTGTAGAGACGAGTTCCACAAAATTTTTTAAAATATTTTGAATCTGGCACGAACGCGCATATTATTTAAAAAAAAAAAAATTAATTTGGTTGGAACTCGTCTCTTCTAAAGATGAGTTCCATTGAAATATGGTTAATGAGAGAATTCGTGCATATTATTAAAAAAAAAAAAAAAATGGCTGGAACTTGTCTCTAGAAGAGACGAGTTCCATTGAAATAGTGATCCCAAATTTTTTATTTTTTTATATCTAAGTAAAACTACATAGGATTATTTATTTATTATTTTTTTATCTAAGTAAAACTACATAGGGTTAATATTTGGTCCCTCCCAAATAAATAAATAAACTTTATAAAAAAATAAAAAGCCTTGTAATCAATTGTGAAAACCCAAGACTACTAGTATCCCATATCCCCACCTCTCAATTCAAGGTAAAGTTGTTATCAGTAAAATTAACATAAAAATTAGTTACAATAAAAGCCAATAAAATATAACCAAATTCTTGCGGAATAAAAAAATAAAAATAAAAAATTGCTCATGTGAGGGTTATTATAGGCTTAGAGCATTCCCAACCCATTTTACATCCATTTTCTATTTTACATCTTCAAAAAGCATCTTTTATATTATACAAACTCATTTTTACGTAACACCCACGTCTCATTCTTTACTTTACAAAATATCTTATTAAAATAATATTATAATTTTTTTTAGAAAAACTTTTTTTTATCAAAACCATTTTTCTATCCCCGTACCCATCCCCTCCGACACTACCCATCCCCTCCCAAACCCAACCCAACAACTCACAGCCACACCGGTAACCATAACCACACCGGCAACCATCCTCACACCAACCAAATCCATGCCACCACCACCCTCACGGAACCCAAACCCACGGCAACAACCCACCCTCACGGAACCCAAACCTGCAACACAAACCCATCCACCAATAGACCACCCATTGCCACCATCACAATACCGGCAACCCCATAACCCAAACCCAAAACACCACAAACCCCCCACCCCAAACCCATTCTTCCACCCCAACCCAAACCCAAACCCAAACCCAAAGCTACCGCCATCGCCATCGCCACTGCCAAAACCACAAACCCGCAACACAAACCCATCCACCAACAGACCACCCACTGCCACCACCACAACACCGACAACCCCATAACCCAACCCCCACCACCAAATCGGCAACCCAAAACCCCCACCATCATGAGCGTGCAAGAGAGAAGCAGGAGGTCTGATGAGATCAGAGAGCAAAGAGACGGCATGGGAGAGAGGATAAAATCGACAAGGGAGGGATAGAGATAGACTGAGTTGCGATGGAGAGAAAGAGTGAGATGGTGACAGCCGAAGAGTCAAGTGGTTCTCGTGACCATCGGAGCGAGCGAGAGGAAGTTGTGACGGAGAGAGAGGGAGGGAGAAGGAGCTACGCAGAGCAGAGGGAGTTGAGACCGAGAGAGTAAGAGAGAGAAAGGGTTTTCAGCTTTTGAGAGTTTTGAGAGTTTCAGGCGGGGAGATGATATTTTTTTCATTTTAAGTGGAACTCGTCTCTAGAAGAAACGAGTTCCAGCTGGAACTTCTTTCATCTTTCCAATTGCAGACGTGGCAAAAATGCAAAAATTTAAGTGGAACTCGTCTCAAGCAGAGACGAGAAGGTTATTTCCCTCAATTGTTTTGAAACAGTGTTTTCTTGCAAAATAGTATTAAAAATAATATTATTAAGCAAAAAAAAAATCAATCTATAAGGGATCATAGATGAGAGTTAGCATGTGGCATAATTAGTACCAATATTTCATTCTGATTATAGTTTATCACTTATCGTTATCATGTGAGGAGATAAAAGAATAAAAGGGTGATCACACCATAATTACGGTGTGATTATGGTGTGGAAAATCTGGTATGCTGTTGACAATTCTGAGCAAGCTGCAAACTGAAATGGGTTAATTACCATTCACTAGGTCCCTATTCAGTTAATTTACCTTCCTTTGCTTGATGAGAGTTCAAGGATACAGATTTCCATAACTTTTGACTTAGGAGATCACCTTAATCAAAAGACATTGATCTTGCAGCCCTCGCCAGGCAAACAGAATCTTAGGGGCACTGAATCAAAGGAAATTTTTGAGCGTGCATCCAAAACAATGAAAGAATATTTAAGATATGGAAAAGATGCCACAGACTCTTACTTCAAAATAACATAAGAAAAAAAATGCTTTCACCAAAAAACAAAAGCTTTGTCATAGAGTTGCATAGATTGGATTTCCATTTTCTATTAGTTCATCATATTTTTCAAAATCAGATAAAATCTAGTCAAAATTGTTCATTTAGTAATATGCATGTTTCCTGTGTGCACTGGCGGATCCAGTGTGTGACCAGGGTGGGCATGTGCCCACCCTCAAATTTAAAAAAAAAAAAAAAAAAATTAGTAGGTATATATAAATTCAAAAAATATAGATTTGCTAGAATGCCCACCCTCATTTTCGTTTTAGAAAAAAAAAATTAAGGGAGATAAATCTATCAAAATTACAGCAAACAACCCAAACAATCCAAAATTACAGCATTCACCACACATAACAAACAACCAAATAACATAAAAAAGCCCAAATAACACAAAAAAAAATCCAAATAACACAAGAAAAAGGCCCAATAATATCCTCAAAAGCCCAAAAATGAAATTACAACAACAAATCAGTCGGCTCCCTCCCGTCTCCGCCCATTCTTCTCCTCTGCGTCTCCGGCCATTCTGCTTCTTCTCTGTCTTCTTTCATGTTTCTTTTCATGTTTGGTTTTGTCCAACCAGCCACTGTTTTCTATTTATTTGTCTTTGTTTTATGTGCCTTCTTTAATTTGTTTGTGGCTATTGTCCCTCCACGTGTGTGAAACTGATTTAGACTTTTGTTAGTCTATAGATTCTAGACCCTCTTAAGCGATATTTTCGATGGGGACTCAAGAGTCAAGACTTGAAAGGCCAACTCTAGACTATTACCCATATTATATATGGAACTGGATTGATTGAATTGGTTTTCATTTGTTAATATGAGGGTCGGTAACTTCTTTAAAACAAAACAGATTTTTTTTTTTTTTTTTTGAGATTTCGTTCAGCAGGTTTGGAACCTGAGCTCACTCCATAGGTGTAGCCAAACATGCCAATCTATCTAAACCTCTAAAGTGTAGCTACTAGCTGGATTATTGTAAAAGAAAAATAAAATAAAATAAAAGGTAAATTATAACAACTTCTACTGATGTTTGCGAAATGAGTATGCCCTCTCTAATTTTGAAAGATGACACTTTATCCATCCTAATTAAATTTAAAACAGTTGAGAGCAAAGCAATTTGTCTATCCCATTACCAGGTGGCCAGGTGTGACGCTTCAAGCGTCAATGTTAAAAGTTAAAGTTGAAAGTACAAACTTTTTTTTTTTTACCCCTTCATTTTTTGTTTTTGTTCAAGTACCCCCTTCTTCTTTTTATTTTATTTTTCTGAATGTTTTTAGCAGTATTTATTCAAATATTAAAATGAATTTTGGTGTTTCTATTTTTTCATTATATAATATAAGTGTATTATTATTAGTGGGACTAACATTTAGACGAAAGATTGACATGAAATATGAGCTTATAATTTAAAGAATCTTGATACTAATTGGTATCAAAATATGAAGACACGTTGAAATCAATTGTAAAAGACTATGATAAGCCTCTTGTTTGTTACTTTTTGTTTATATAAACAATGTATTTCGGCTTTTGGCCTTTTTTTGTATTATATGTATTAAAGTTTGAAATCAAAAGACAAAAGGTGCCCACCTGAATGGAATTCCTGGATCTGCCCCTGCCTGTGTGCACATGCAAGCAAAGGTGCACACACTCAAGGAGAGGAGATGTGCATTGCAATAAGCCATTAGCAACTGTTTCTCTCAAGACATCCAAATTCCATTAGGAATCAGTAGTAGTCATCTGTTTATATGGATGTGATGCTTTCTATTCAATAGAGAATAGGTTTTCTAGATTTTAAAAAACTATGAAACTTTGTCTGAGTTTTGTGTGATTCAACCTTCTTCAAGGTGTTAGGTCGAGGAAACCCAAGGTATGATGCATAGAATTTTATCTTTCTCTATCCTTAAAATTTTAACAACTTGAAACCTCAATTACACATTGATTTGTCAGCTTTTTTTATAAGTAAAAAATGTTATTAAAAAGCTAGAAAAAAAACACCATCACCATCCAGTACACAGGACGTGTACTTGGGGGCACAACAAATCAACAAAAATTACAATGGTATAAAAAATAGCATATAAACGAAGATTTGGCCATTTAGCTTCATCATCTAACAAAATAGCAAGCTCTAATGGTGTTCAAGCAAGAAAGAAGAGAAAAGAGAGAGATATTAGAGACAGAGAAAGAACTCTGGGAATGTTAAAATGCTTGCTTAACTTTATTATTACTGTGTTAATCCTTATATACAGATCAACCAAAAGTATACAAGAAGATAAGATCAAGTAACTGACTACACTTAGTCCTGTAACAGACTACTTCCACTAATAATTACACAAATAAGAAAATGACAGCTGTAATCCACTAATGCTAAAATACAAAAACAAGAAGTCAATAAGCCTGTGTTTGGATCCTCTACTTAATTTTTTTCTTTCTTTCTTTTATTTTCTTTCACTCTCTTTTGTTCCCTATTTTTTCTCTTTTTTTGATGTGTTCCCTATTTTTTCTCTTTTTTTCTTTTATCTTTGAAAAAGTATTCTCATTTTGTATTAAAGAACTAGGGATGATTTTGGAGTGATTGTTAGTAATGTTTTTTTCTTTGTTTAATATAAACTTGTTATGATGTGCTTTTTCCAGCATTTTATTTGTAATTTTTGGATTTTATGTCACATTATGTTTTTTATTTTATTTTATTTGTAATGTTTGGATGTTATATAAAAGAGAGAAAAAATAAAAAATAAAAAACTGAGAAATGGGGGAGGGGTGTGAACTGTGAGGAGGAAATGAAAGAAAAAAATGAGATGGGTGAGGAGGGATGTATGTGTGTGGTGGGAGAGAAGAAAAAAGAAAGGCAGGGGGTACATGGGTGGTTGGGGAAAAAAAAGGAAATAAAAAAGAAAAAAGAAATGGGGAGTGGGGTTTGCGTGTATGGTGGGAAAAAAGGGAGAGTGGAAAAGAAAGAAGAAAAAAAATTTGAAAGGGAAAAAACTAAATTGGTTTTATTTGTATGTTCACTTTGTGTGGTGCAAAGTGTAGAATTATGAAAATTTATTTAGAGGATGTTTATGATATTTTTTTTTATCATAAATGGTTTGTGTATATCTCTATTGCACATACAATACACACTTCTCTATATTTTTTTATTACATTGTTCAAATTTTATAAAAATGTGTGCAAGGAGATGTGCACAAATCATGACCTATTTTTTTTTTATTAGTAGACATTAATTTAAATCACAACGTAATACTTTATTTCTTTATTACATTGTTATTGTATTGGTAGTAAATGTATTTTTAGCCTTGTATTGAGATATTTAAAAAAAAAAAATGTTAATTACATAAAGTATACTAATAATATATTATTTAATAGGAAGAATGTATTCTTTAATATACCAATCAAACACAATTCCTTTCAGCATTATCACTTCTTATAAATAATTTCAATATTTTACCAAACGTACTATTTTCAGCAAAATGCATTCTCAAAAATGCATTCTAGGAGGAATGCATTCCCAAAATAGAGGATCCAAACACAGGCTGATCCAGCTACAAGTCGTGTACTTTCACTGCAGTACTCATCACATCAGCAACCTCTCTGCAGTGTTCATCACATCAGCAACTTCTATTTCTAATATCATCAGTTTTAAGTCATATAAACTACAAGGTATAAATCTCAAAAAAAAAAAAAAAACTACAAGGTATAAACGCGCTACTAATCTATTATTTTACTATATCCTCTGGCATACTGAACTGAACTAAGCGTAAATCCCAACTATGTGCCTCATGCTGTAACCTAAACCAAGAGCCCCTCATTTTCACACACATCATCAAGTATCGATGCACTATTTTGAAGTCTATCTTGGGCTTCAATTTTCTCATTCTTTGTGTCACATCATATTTAGACCATGCCTCAGGTTCTAGTATGTGCCTAGCTGACAATCTACAATTGTTAAAAATAGTTCCATACACACGTTTGTATAAATTTTCATAGGTTTTGAACATATACAGGTCCCTCTTTTTTGTTTGTATAATTCAGAATTTTTTATTGATGAAAAAAAATTAATGTTTTGTTAAATTAATTCATACATTGCATGGGTTATTGACGAGTATAATTAAATAAGTCAAATGCTATTTCAATCCAAAGTACCCTCAATGTTTCTTTATATATCAGATATAGTAGAAGAGACTCATTTGAGAGTGAGTAAGAAGACACAGCTTGAATCACAACATTTTTATCATACACGCCATAAACAAAGAGAGGGGAAAAAAAGTAGCAACCTGCTATTGCCTATTAGGTTCTGGGAATGTGATTTTGATCAACTTTCTTGAAGAATATATATTTTGTTTGTGCTTAATTATTGGCCAATTGGCGTGGCTGTGTCCAAGGACAATCTGGCAGATGTGCTGCTACCTGATTCACAAACAGATTCATCTTCCTCAGGTGGAGAATCAGTACTGGTACATTCAAGAATGGGATACATATATTGATGAGCACCCCCAATGCCAGGATCCAAATCCGCGCTCTCTTGCATCTGCAGTGCATGTTCAAGTCCTACCTCCACTTCACAAATCGTGGGACGTTGGGTTCCCTTTCTTCGCAGACAAGAAGTTGCAATGTCCATGTAAATGTTGAAACACTCTGGAGCTATCTTCCCCGTTAGATACGGATCAATGATCTGATTAATGGTCCCTTCTCGTATGCACTTTGGGGTCCAATAAAATAGATCCATCTGCTCTTCCACTTTCACAGTGTTGTCAGAAGCTTTTCTACCAGAGAGTACTTCCAGCAATACCACACCAAAAGAGTAGACATCGGATTTATCGGTCAGCTGCTTGCTCTGCATATACTCGGGATCTAAGTATCCAATAGAACCCGCCACTCCAGTATCCACCCTAATTAAAGCTTTATTTGACAAGCTCGGAGGACCGATCTTGGACAACCGGAAATCTGACAACTTGGCTTCCCATTTCTCGTCCAATAGAATGTTGCTCGACTTCACGTTACCGTTGATAATACAATGCTTCACCCCGACGTGAAGGTAGTGCAGTCCACGCGCCACTCCAATGCAAATCTGGAGTCTTTGTTTCCACGGGAGGGGATCGCTGTCACAGTCAGTGACGAAGAGGCGGTTGCTGAGGTTTCCATTGACCATGAACTCGTAGACTAGGATCATCTCGGGTTCATCCATACAATATCCGATGAGAGGGACGACGTTAGGGTGGCTTAGCTGGCAAACCAACACTACTTCGTTCCTGAAATCGTCGAACCGCTGTTCATACCCGAATTTCATACGCTTTATTACAACGTTCATGGTACGGTCATCAATACTCCCTTTATATACTGTACCAAAATATCCATCTCCAATTAGTAAATGTTTATCGAAGTTATTGGTAGCTCTCTTGATCTCAGCGAGTGAAAATCGACGGCATAGTTCCTCAGGAAGACCTGAAGATTGTTTTGCTCTCTTCCCGGACCTCAATAACTTTGAAATAGACTGTGAAACAACTTCCATTGACAATGAGAGGATGACCAGATTCAATGGGATTGGAAAGTGGTGGCTTGCACTGGCACTCAGGGGCGTAGCCTAGGAATTATTTTATGGAGGGCTAAAAGAGAGCACAAAAGAGTTGTGATTTGTTCTGCTCAAAATTGGTCCGGCTGAAGCTATTTTTAAGGGTGGCAAGACTAAGCTTTCCAAAGGAGAAAAGTGGAGAAATTGAAGAGTAGAGAAAGAGCGTTGAGGCCTGAGGGAAATTGAGGTAGAGAGAGAAAAAAAAAATCTTGTACTGTTGTACAATTGATTGAATTGAAGAGTAGCAGCCGGCTGAATTGTTGGAAAAAAAAGTTTTATTTTGTATTTTAATGTGCTTATGACGTTGAGGCTTGAGAGTTGAGGGAGTTGAGGACTTGAGGTGTATGTGTGTGGTGTGTTTAGAGAAAGAGAAAAAAAAATATTTTACAATGGAACTTGTGCAGCAGCAGTACGTGTGTGGTGTGTTTAAGAAAGAGAAAAAAAAATCTTTTGCAATGGAACTTGTGCAGCACAGCAGCAGCAGTACGTGTGTGGTGTTTTTAGAGAAAGAGAAAAAAAAAAAATCTTTTTCAATAGAACTTGTGCAGCATTTTTTATTGAGTATTTTAATGACCACTTATATATACGTGGCTTTTAAAATTTTGGGACCTTCCTAATTTTGGGAGCCCAAGCCATTACTTAAATGGCTTTATGCTTGGACCATATCTGTTTAAAGACTAATCTTTTTATGTTTTTTGAAAAAAAACGTTATTATTCATTAGTTAAAATCATTGAGTAAAATTCAGAAGAGACAAAACTCAAAAGGGGGCCTGACTATTATTTTTTGGGGGGCTAAACTTTAATTGCCATATACATTATTAAGGAAAATTAAAATTTTGAAGCAACGTAGCTCTGCCCCTGCTGGCACTGACGAGAATGAAGCAAAAACTGCGAACAAGATTCTATTAAGCTCAAGTGAACATAAAAGGAAAACAGCAAAACTTACTTGAAACAAGTTGAGGGAAATGAAAAATTAAAAGCAAAATCTACAAAGGAATACCTGAATGAGATTGATGACGAAGATCGATACGAAGAAGAGTGAATGTGTACAGTAAACTAGAGATCAGAAAATGAAGGGAGAAAATCTTTTATACTTCTCGGCTCAGTGACTTTGTATCAAGGCTTATCTAATTGCTTGCTACACGCCTACACCTATGTTGTAAGACCACGAACCAAATAAAGAGACGAACTGAAAAAATATCATAGACTTGTGAGAAGAATTGAGGAAACTTCGTATGAACTGAGCATGAAACTTCTTTTGTTTACTTTTGAGGCTGATCTTATTGCACCCATCATTGTCATATGTACGGTCCCATTGCTAACCCATTTCCTCACCACTCGTGTTATCCAAGGTGGGTACCTTTAAATTCCTCACCACTCAGGGGTTATCCAAGGTGGGTACCTTTAAATTCCTCACCACTCAGGGGTTATCCAAGGTGGGTACCTTAAATTCCTCACCACTCAGGGGTTATCCAAGGTGGGTACCTTTAAATTTCAAACTTTGTTAATATAAACAAAAAGTGACAAACAAAAACTTCTTTATAACCTTTTATAATTGATTTTGATGTCCTTTTATATTTTGAAATCATTGTATGATTACTTCATTATCAATGTTACAAAAAATATGTTTCTCTATGTATTTAGTCAAGTTGTCATTCATTCAACTTTCTTTTGAAGTATTTCTCCATTATTATTTCTAAAATATTAAAAGAAAAAAAAATATTCACAAAATAAACTAACACATCATAAAATATAAAATTAACATTTTTTAAGTTTTTCCTTTTGTTTTTCTACACTAATAAAACTAACAAACACTCAAATAGTAACAAAACAAAAACCTAATAACTTACTAAATATAAAACACAATCAATCATATTAAAAAAGAAAAAAAAAAAAGTCACAGTAACACAAATACATTGATGTTGTTGTTGTTGTGATTTTATTTTTTGGCTAATTTTTTTGATATTATTATTATTATTTAGCCTTCTTCTTTTTTGTGTCATTTGGGATTTTTTTATTTTATTTTTAGGATGGCATTTTATCAATTTATTTTATATATATATATATATTTCTATTAAATAATTTTAAAAAAAAATTTGAGGGTGAGCACGTGGTCTGTCATTAGATCCGCCCATGCTTACCATGCTTTTTTGCCAAATCACGTTTTGAAAATGAAGCTTCTTCATTCCCAAAACGTGATTTTTGAAGGCAATTTTTTTTTGCAAACCATGCATTTTTTTTCTTTTTTACCAAATCCAAAATTCTTCATTTTCAAAACGTGATTTTGAAGGCAATTTTTTTTGCAAACCATGCCTTTTTTTTTTTTTTTTTTTTTTTGAAGGCAATTTTTTTTTGCAAACCATGCATTTTTTTTCTTTTTTACCAAATCCAAAATTCTTCATTTTCAAAACGTGATTTTGAAGGCAATTTTTTTGCAAACCATCTTTTTTTTTTTTTACCAAACATAAAATCTGGGTTTTGCATTTTTAAATGTGTTTTTTTGCCTTCCTAATGACATTCCAAATGGCACGTAATATGACAAGATTGTATTTGTCCCGTTTGAGGTAACATGATATGCGTGTTACTCCACAGTGATCAAAACGGAAACGGATCAAAGAATTTTCCTCGTTAGAGGGGAGTTAAAAATTGAGTTTTTTTTTTTTTTTATTTTAATGGCAGCTGCTAGCAAATATATGAGTTTTATAGCTTGGCTTCTCAATCAAGATTTCGTGCAGGGAACACTAGAAATATTAGCCTAGGATCTATGATCTATCACTATAATGGACTAGGTGAACTCATTGTGAATTACCTGGCAACGTTCCAAATAGAAGCCAACTATTAGTAATGGGTAGTATATAAGAAATGATGCAGTCGAAAGTGATAAGTGTGCACACGTATGGCTAATGTCTCTGTCTCATACCAATCTATAAGGGATCATAGATGAGAGTTAGCATTAGCATGTGGCATAATTAGTACCAATATTTCATGCTGATTATAGTTTATCACTTATTGTTATCATGTGAGGAGATAAAAGAATAAAAGGGTGATCACGCCATAATTACGGTGTGATCACCCTTTTCTTGATGAACTAAAGTCAATTGCCACTTGAGAATGAAAGTAGTGTGGAAAATCTGGTATGCTGCTGACAATTCTGAGCAAGCTGTAAACTGAAATGGGTTAATTACCATTAACTAGGTCCCTGATCAGTTAATTTACCTTCCTTTGCTTGATGAGAGTTCAAGGATACAGATTTCCATAACTTTTGACGTAGGAGATCACCTTAATCAAAAGACATTGATCTTGCAGCCCTCGCCAGGCAAACAGAATCTTAGGGGCACTGAATCAAAGGAAATTTTCGAGCGTGCATCCAAAACAATGAAAGAATATTTAAGATATGGAAAAGATGCCACAGACTCTTCAAAATAACATAAGAAAAAAATTCTTTCACCAAAACACAAAAGCGTTGTCATAGAGTTGCATAGATCGGATTTCCATTTTCTGTTAGTTCATCATATTTTTCAAAAGTTTTGGTATTTGGTACAATGGAAACGCAAATGATCGGAAAACATTTTTAGTGGTTGATGGAAAACAAACCCGGTAGAAGGGAAAATATTTTCCTTTTTATGAGCAAAAAAGGTTTTCCAGAACATCACATATTTTGCACTTGTATTCATAACCAAAAAGGGGATAAAAATCCTCACCTACATTGTGTTTCCCAAGTGGTAGCATATATAATACAGGTTGCTATTTGAAAACAAATTGACTAGTGTTACTGAGGCATTTCAAGGTCAGGTCTCCTGTCAAGTACTTCTCCAGTTGAACCATCTGGGAACGCATCTGGATAGGTAGCCAAAATCCTTGATTTCATGCTCCTGTTAATGAGAGAGAGAGAGAGAGAGAGAGAGAGAGAGAGAAAACAGATTGACTAGTGTTACTGAGGCATTTCAAGGTCAGGTCTCCTGTCAAGTACTTCTCAAGTTGAACCATCTGGGAACGCATCTGGATAGGTAGCCAAAATCCTTGATTTCATGCTCCTGTTAATGTGAGAGAGAGAGAGAGAGAGAGAGAGAATTAAATCACCAAATAGCACCAAAATCTAGATAGCACAATAATCATTAACTTAAACTTTCAAGTTTCAAGTAAACAACTTGAATCAAGATCATAAAATAGATCTTGGATGATGAAAGAATAGGGTACTCGGGATATGTAGCTTCATAATCAACAGTATAGTTGCAAAACGCATCAACTACAAGTCAATAGAAAAGTTCAGTTATTTGGACAGTAGGAAATGATTCACAAGAGAAGAAAATAGAGAAGACAAAGGCAGGGGCAAGCTAAAGTTGGAGATTCACTCTGCCGAAATATGTCCAAATGAAGTGCAACAGAAAATATGCTAACTGAACTCATAATATCTTCATCCACACAAATTTGGATAAAGTAAAATAAAATTATATGCCCAATAAAAAGTTGCAACCTACTATCTGAAATTTAAAAATAGGTCCATATCAATACACATAATTTTTTTTTTGATAGGTATACCAATACACAAAAAGTTTCTTAGGTTTTGAACATATACAGGTCCTTTCCACGAGAAGAGAGAATATATTACTGGAAAGCTTAAAGTTCTCTTAAATTATCAAGATGCCACACCTTGTTTCATGGTATTGAATTTGGTTTCTTGATAATTGACTCCATGTGTGCCTGAAAGCCATTCAATTCCAATTTCCAATATGCAGTAGATATGAGTGTTCAAGACACTAAGTAAACCGAGAAAAACTGCCAAACTGAACCGATTGATTTCAGCCAATTTCCTCAGTTATCAAGGTTCGGTTTGATGTTTATTCAGAAAAAGCCGTACAATATCCATTCAGTAGTAGGTTCAAAGGTCTAATAAACCACTTAAAACCAAACCAACCGATCAAATTATCGTTTAGTTTCTAATTATATTATTACACATGGAAATGTTTTAAGTGGGATATGAAAAAAAAAATCTTGGGAATATGATCACCTAATTTTACATCCCAAAATGTCATACGTCTTAATCTCTTGCCTTTCATTTTCTATTTTTCTTATTTCCCTTTTCTTTGATGTTCATCTTTTTATCTCCTCCCGTCTTCTCTATTTACCCCTCTTTTCTTCTTGTTCTTCCCTTTGTCTTTGTAACCCAATTTCTCTACTCTCTCCTCTCTACGTCCTCTTTTTTCTCTACTGCTTCCCCACATTTTTTTTTACTTCATTGTAACCACTCACACCCAGACACCAGACATTGCAGATCACAGTCCTATTGCAGATCTCCATCAATATATGTCATCCCATTCTAGATCTTTGCCAATCTCTCCTGATCTTGGCCTCTTTAGTTACTCTGAAATTCACAAACCAATGCACTGCACTGACAGAATTTTATTCTATTGATGTGAGCATAAAAAAGGTAGCCGTTGATTTGGATATATTATGCTAACATAAGGAAACAACACTAAAAAGACAAGATGCCTAGCTTTTTCACTGCTGAGTCCAGGGAGAGGAGTGAGAGAAGATTTCTGATGTGGTTGCGCAACATCAGATAAAATCTATTAGAAATTGTTCATTTAGTAATATGCATGTTTCTTGCGTGCACATTCATGCAAACGCGCACACAGACACACACAAGGAGAGGAGATGTGCATTGCAATAAGCCATTAGCACCTGTATCTCTCAACACACCCAAATTCTACTAAGAATCATACGTAGAATTTCTTCAGCATCACACCTCAGATTAAGGTTGCATCACACAAACCTCATATTAAGGTTGCATAACACAAACCTCATATTAAGGTTGCATCACAGACGACCTAAGCATCACATGTAGAATTCCTTCGATATCACAAATCAGATTAAGGTTACATCACACAAATCTCAAACTAAGCTTTGCTTTTGAAATTTTGCAAAACTTAATTGAAACCATTACATCCATATATATATATATATGTATGCATCTAATGCTTAAACCTAATATGACATGGACTTCTTGGGCTCTGTCTTGTCAACCAAAACTAAATAACTAGTAAAACCCTATGAAAACCCTATAACATAATAAAACCCGAAATAAGACCCAAACTCCAGCTCCCGTACAGAAATCAGAAAATTAGAGAAACAGCCCTGACTCTTGAAATTATACAACACTAAATTAAAACAAAACTAACTTCTCACTGCCTACTTTATGGAGACAAAAGAGAAAGAACATGAAGATGTAAGTAGGACAGTGGAGGTGGGTAAATGGGTTAAGAGTGGCTAAAGATGTCAATGTCATCATATGCCATTAATATGTAAATTATTTTTCTAACATTGACACTAAAATAACTAATTTCATTACATAATATTAAAGATAAGGGGTATTTTCAGAATTTTTTATGAAACACTTGGTTATTGAAAACAGGCCAGGTTCTTGCTTAATTAATAATAGAGATATACAAAAGTCATCTTAGATTTTTGGTCTAAAGGGTGTGCAATTCAAAGTAATATGCTTCAATCTTTTGTAATGGGTACTAAATTTTGAGACATGCCCCCGGCTCTTCAGCTTTTACAAAGATAATCACAGTGTGTATCCAAGACCAATGCAGAACCTTTTGGACAGTTTGGAAAAAAAAAAAATTACAACTAGATGTACAAGGATCAACTTGGGGTTCTTAATATTAGCAGTAAGGATTCAACTTACATTTTTAACAGTTATCAAATGGAACAAAGAAGTAGACCATTCCAGGACATCAACCATATTTAGCAAGAGTACCAAGCTAAAGACTTTACTAGTGTGAGGGAAGAAACCATGAACTCTATAAATGTATTACAAATCTAAAAACTTTAGTTGAACAATCTCCAGATAAATAGTTAACCAAATGTATAATAGGCATCATAATTTTTTTATTATTATTGATAATTACACAAGCACCCGGAGAGTATTAAACCCACGACCTCACCCTCCACGTTGCTCTTACAATGGGAAATGGTGTCATCTGAGCTAGAGCTCATTGGCATAACAGGTGACAGAATTATTGACTGTATCAATAACAAGGGTTAAATGCACTTTCTATCTTAACTATGGTACAGTTGCAATTTCCCCCCTTGACAATTGGTAATAAGCAATTTACCTCTTGCCATTAGAATTACAGTCAAATTTAATGGAAAAGTCACAATTTGTCAAAAAACGTGTGTAATAGAAATTTGAATTTTCCATTTAAGTTTGACAGAAATCATAACCATAAAAGGTTAAAGTGTTTATTACCAATAGTTAAGGGAGGACATTGATTAGTTTTGTAATTTAGAGGGACATTGCAACTGCACCATTGTTAGGGGGGGCGGTGAAATTTGCCCCAATAACTATTAAGATTAGAGCACTCAGTTGATACGATCAACTTGGAACAAAAAATAAGTGCTAAGCATACCTTAGTTTCTGAAATATGTAATCAAGATCTGACTTCATAGACCTCAAAAGACGTGTATTCCTAGTGAAGTCTCCATAAACCTCAGAAAAGCAATGCTCTGAATACTCATTAAAATGTGACAGTACTGCATTGCTATCTTGCAATCTTCCCAATCTGCAATTTGGGGCACCAAAAGAAAAAAAGGTTACCAGGTGCCATCCCAAGTAAGCAACCACCAATCAATCTCCCCCCATCCCCCAATAAAACAAGGGAGAAAAAAAATGCTTAGTCTATAAGTATGCCACAGAAAACCTGCAACAACCCAAATCAGCCATTAGGTATAACTAGCCAGGAAGTTCAGACATAACTGCCCAATTTACTG
The DNA here is from genome assembly GCA_907173295.1 of Fagus sylvatica. Taxonomy (NCBI): domain Eukaryota; kingdom Viridiplantae; phylum Streptophyta; class Magnoliopsida; order Fagales; family Fagaceae; genus Fagus; species Fagus sylvatica. Next base: position 25,583,002 of record OU015767.1, on the reverse strand, counting down.
ATCTTCCGGTTGCGGATTAAATTCATCTAAGATTCCTGAAAATACAAATATGTAAGTAGTACTGCTTGGCATAAGGAAATTCCAGCAACTATATTTCTTATCTTGCTCTCACTATCTCTTTACCCAAAAAGAAGAGGGGGGGGGGTTGAAGATATTTCCCTTTTCACAAAAGATTGTTTCAAGTGTATTTTCAACTTGCATCTTTTAGGTTAACCGCACTCAATGTGCGAAAATATGTACACATATAAAGTACAAGTAATATTGAACGGCACCAAAAGGGGGTACAACCTAAATACATAGGAAGCATAAAAATGGGTGGACCCCAAAGAGAAAATCTTCAACATAGGATATTGAAAGAATAAATTAATTACTAAAACCAATAGCTTCAGTTGTTCATCACAAACCAAAGTTTTTATTATCGACCTAAGATTTGGCCATTTACGTTCATCATTAGTTTTATGTCATATAAACAACAAGGTATAAACGAGCTACGAATCAATTATTTTACTATATCCTCTTGCATACCTCACACTCAACTCAACTAAGCCTAAATCCCAACTATCTGCCTCATGCTGTGACCTAAACCAAGAGCCCCTCTACCATTTTCACACATATCATCAAGTATCGATGCACTATTTTGAAGTCTATCTTGGACTTCAATTTTCTCATTCCTTGTGTCACATCATATTTAGACCATGCCTCAGGTTCTAGTATGTGCCTAGCTGACAATCTACAATTGTTAAAAATAGTTCCATACACACATTTGGATAAATTTTCATAGGTTTTGAACATATACAGGTCCCTCTTTTTTGTTTGGATAATTCAGAATTTTTATGGGTTATTGACGAGTATAATTAAATAACTCAAATGCTATTTCAATCCAAAGTACCCCTCAATGTTTCTTTATATATCAGATATAGTAGAAGAGACTCATTTGAGAGTAAGAAGACACAGCTTGAATCACAACATTTTTATCATACAAGCCATCAACAAAGAGAGGGGAAAAAAAGTACCAACCTTGCTATTGCCTATTAGGTTCTGGGAATGTGATTTTGATCAACTTTATTGAAGAATATATATTTGGTTGTGCTTAATCATTGGCCAATTGGCATGGCGGTGCCCAAGGATGATCTGGCAGATGTGGGACTATCAAAATACCAAATAGATTCCTCTTCTTCAGGCGGAGAATCAGGGGTATATTCAAGAATGGGATACATATATTGATGAGCACCCCCTTGAAATTGCTTCCAAGAACAAAGAAAATCCACTCAAGAGGCATGTTCCTATCTTCAAAGGCAGAAAAATTCACAAAGTGGGGTCCAAGATTGAGGCAATTAAAACAAGAATCTCTGACCTCACTAGAAGCTTACAAACTTACGGTGTGAATGCTATAAAAGAAGATGGCTTGGGTTTAGCTTTTGACAGGCAAAGGCAATTGAGATGGTCTTATTCCCATATTGTTGAAGAGTATATCGTGGGGTTGGATGAAGACATAAAAGCAGTAGTTGTGCAGCTGGTAAATGAAGATAAAACCTGTCAAGTTGCGTCTATTTGTGGGATAGGTGGTCTAGGCAAGACTACTCTTGCTAAGATTTTACCATCACAGTGACATTAGGCGTCATTTTGAAGGTTTTGCGTGGGCTTATATATCGCAGCAATGCAAAGCAAGAGATGTTTGGGAAGGGATTTTACTTAAGCTTACCTCTCCAACCAAAGACGAGAGGGATCAAATTTTGAAAATGATGCACGAAGAACTGGCAAAGAAGCTTAATCAAGTTCAGCAAGAGAAGAGATGTTTGGTGGTCCTCGATGATATTTGGAGCACCGAGGCATGGGATTTACTTAGTCTGGCCTTCCCATCAGGATAGGTAAGCAGCAAGATTTTAATAACAAGATCCAGGTTTCTTCTCATCCAACCACTTTTATAGTATACATATATACATACACACTATCTTATCTCATAAATGTTTTTGTTATAGTATTTTTTATTATCGTTATTTAATCAAGGTATTAAAAGCTGAGAAATGCGAATGGTTTCTTTAGTTTAGTGGCATCTCATAAGCTTCTCATAGAGATGGGTAGGATTTAAACGAGATCATCTAGTCTATTGATATTTGGATTGAAAAGGAATAGGATGGATAAGAAAGGTGGATAGGATTAGTATATATGTTTAAAAAAAATGGTGCCTGATTCATAAAGGATTTCCCTTTGACTTTGAAAACTAACCCAATCCAATCTACCGAGATTGGGCTGGATCGTCGGAATGAGGTTATTTTGTTGGACTTAATAAAAAAAAGACTTCTATTCAACTATTTAAACCAATTGTTCAATAAATAATTCCAATTTACATAATTATGTATGGGAATTAGATAAGGGAAAGAAAAAGTTGAGGTTAGGATTTAGGGTGTCACACATGTGTAGTGTAGGTAAAAATAAATAAAAATGCATATATTTTTTAGCATGAGTTGGGTCGGGTTATGAGGTTGAAAATCTTTGCCAACTGGAATCCAACCTAACCCGAGTTTAAAAAAAAAAAAAAGATGACACAACCTAATCCACAAAAAACCTACTTGAGGCCTTGGATTAGGTTGAGTTGAGTTGGGTTAGGTCAGGTTGGTGGGCTTAATATCAGCCAGAGTGTGAAGTTTCTTTTTATATAAACTTACTTTCTTTAATTTAATTTCACTTTTTTCGATTAGAGAGAGCTGTAGCTCAAGTGTTTCTTTTGTATGTATTTGAATGTTATAAAGTTCAAGTTCTTGGCCACAAATAACATCAAAGCAAGCATACTTTAATTTTCTGGTTAAGTTACGCTTTTTAGATATGATCATATGAATGGTTATGGATTTTTCTTTCAACAATAATTCTAAGATTCTAACGTTTGAAAATGTTATACTTTCTAATGTAGATACTTTGAACGTTATTTTTGTTGATATTATTGTTGTCGTTATATATATTTATCATCATCAAGACTCCAAAATTTGCGAAGACATGGAGAAGTTAGGGAGGGAAATGGCAGTAAGCTGTGCTGGTTTACCACTGGCTATCATTGTGCTTGGAGGACTTTTGGCAACAAAAGAAACATTGGAGGACTTTTGGCAACAAAAGAAACATTGGATGAGTGGGATATTGTGCATTGAAATATAAAATCACACTTAGGCAGAGGCCGCGAACAAAGACAACAATCAAGAGTTCATGAGGTATTAGTTTTGAGTTACCATGAATTGCCTTACCAATTGAAACCATACTTTCTCTATCTGAGCCATGTTCCAGAGGACTTCGATATACCAGCAAAGATATTGGTTCGACTATGGGTGGCAAAAGGCTTTGTGTCAGCAAAGTATGAATTGGAGGGAGATGAAATGTCGGAAGATTTTGCAGAACGCTGCTTGGTTTAGTTGATAAATAGATGCATGGTTCAAGTGGGTATAACTGGGTCAAGTGGAAAGATTAAATCTTGTCGTCTCTATGATCTTATGCGTGACCTATGCTTGTCAAAGGCAGAGCAGGAAAATTTTCTCCACATAGTCAGTCCTTGGAGTCGAAATGAGAAAGCAGATTCATCAACTGGTAGAATTCGAAGACTTGCCATCTTTTCCGAGGAATTTCTCACAATGAATTATTACAAAGAGAATCACCATATCTGGTCTCTCATATACTTCAACGAAAATAGTCAGCTAATTAAATCTGTTTTTAAGTACCTCAAATTGCTTAGAGTTTTGGATCTTGAAGGAATCCAGTTATTGGATGGAGAGTTAACTGAGGAAATAGGAAGCTTGATTCATTTGAGGTTCTTGAGCCTAAAGAAAACTCGTATACGGGTTTTGCCTTCATCCATAAGCAATTTGGTGTGCGAGACCTTGAATTTGGAAACCATTGAGGAACTGAGTTGGGAAACAATTGTACTAATACCAACTGTGATATGGAAGATGAAACAGTTGAGACATCTATATCTTTTGAAGTGGTGTAACCATTCAACTGATGATAAGCTACAACTGGCAAATCTGAGCAACTTGCAAACATTAGTAAACTTCCCCAAAAACAAATGTGATGTAAGAGATCTTCTCAATTTGACCAATCTTAAAAAATTAGTACTGAATGACCTGAGAGACTTCCAAGATTTCGGGAAAATCTTCAATCCTCCCAACAAAAAATTAAACAGCCTTCGGTCCTTGACCATGAAGACTGAAATGCTTTCATTCCCTGATAAGGTAGTAGATGTAGGACAAGTAGTGCAAGGCTGTCTTCGTCTTCATAAGCTGCACATGGAAGGGCGGAATAACAAGCTGCCAGATTATCAAGAATTTCCTCCATACCTTACCAAGTTAACTTTGTGAGGATCTAGACTTGTGGAATGCCCAATGCCAGTACTGGAGAAGCTACCTAACTTGAGGGTCCTGAGAGGATGGGGAACCTTCATTGGAAAGCAAATGGTTTGCTCTGACAAAGGCTTTCCTCAACTCAAATCTTTGCTCTTACGGGGCTTACCTAATTTGCAAGAGTGGATAGTGGAGGCAGGTGCCATGTCGAGTCTTTTCCGTTTAGAGATTTCAGATTGCAACAAGCTGGTGACGGCTCCACATGGATTGAAGTTTGTCAGCATGCTTCAGGAACTGGAGATACGATGGATGCCAAGAGCATTCAAACATAGGCTTGAAGAAGGAGGAGAGGATTTCTACATAGTCCAGCACGTGCCTTCCATTATTTTTCTGAATTGAGCTTATAAGAATGCATGGAACCGCGATTATCAAGTAAAATTAACTCAAGGTTTGTATAAACTTATCATCTAAATTCTACAGCGACCTTTGTTTTTGTTAAAGAGAAGATGAGAGAAAGAAATATCATGGGCCTAATCCATTCCGCATTGGCAGCAACTGGTATCCTCTACACATAATAATTTTGCCAATAATTGGGATTGTAAAACCATCAGTTTGGACTCTAAATATTTTGGGTAATGCCCTCTTCCTCACCAACAAGAAATCTAAAAAAATTATTTTCTTGAAAGATAAAGTGAAATAAAAGGTCAATAGCTAGTGTAGTAAATGTTTGCCTTGGGTTGGTAGAGCCACTATGATTGGAGCAATAGCACAAGCTATTCCCCAATACATAATGTAATCAAATAAAGGATACCAGTTGCTGCCAATGCGGAATGGATTAGGCCCATGATATTTCTTTCTCTCATCTTCTCTTTAACAAAAACAAAGGTCGTTGTAGAATTTAGATGATAAGTTTATATAAACCTTGAGTTAATTTTACCTGATAATCGTGGTTCCATGCATTCTTATAAGCTCAATTCAGAAAAATAATGGAAGGCACGTGCTGGACTATGTAGAAATCCTCTCCTCCTTCTTCAAGCCTATGTTTGAATGCTCTTGGCATCCATCATATCTCCAGTTCCTGAAGCATGCTGACAAACTTCAATCCAATTGGAACAGTCACTAGCTTGTTGCAATCTGAAATCTCTAAACGGAAAAGACTCGGCATGGCACCTGCCTCCACTATCCACTCTTGTAAATTAGGTAAGCCCTGTAAGAGCAAAGATTTGAGTTGAGGAAAGCCTTTGTCAGAGCAAACCATTTGCTTTCCAATGAAGGTTCCCCATCCTCTCAGGACCCTTAAGTTAGGTAGCTTCTCCAGTACTGGCATTGGGCATTCCACAAGTCTAAATCCCCACAAAGTTAACTTGGTAAGGTATGGAGGAAATTCTTGGTAATCTAGCAGCTTGTTAATCCGCCCTTCCATGTGCAGCTTATGAAGACGAAGACAGCCTTGCACTACTTGTCCTACATCTACTACCTTATCAGGGAATGAAAGCATTTCAGTCTTCATGGTCAAGGACCGAAGGCTGTTTAATTTTTTGTTGGGAGGATTGAAGATTTACCCGAAATCTTGGAAGTCTCTCGGGTCATTTCAGTACTAATTTTTTAAGATTGGTCAAACTGAGAAGATCTCTTACATCACATTTGTTTTTGGGGAAGTTTACTAATGTTTGCAAGTTGCTCAGATTTGCCAATTGCAGCTTATCATCAGTTGAATAGTTACACCACTTCAGAAGATATAGATGTCTTAACTGTTTCATCTTCCATATCACAGTTAGTATTAGTACAGTTGTTTCCCAACTCAGTTCCTCAATGGTTTCCAAATTCAAGGTCTCGCACACCAAATTGCTTATGGATGAAGGCAAAACCCGTATACGAGTTTTCTTTAGGCTCAAGAACCTCAAATGAATCAAGCTTCCTATTTCCTCAGTTAACTCTCCATCCAATAACTGGATTCCTTCAAGATCCAAAACTCTAAGCAATTTGAGGTAATTAAAAACAGATTTGATTAGCTGACTATTTTCGTTGAAGTATATGAGAGACCAGATATGTGATTCTCTTTGTAATAATTCATTGTGAGAAATTTCTCGGAAAAGATGGCAAGTCTTCGAATTCTACCAGTTAATGAATCTGCTTTCTTATTTCGACTCCAAGGACTGACTATGTGGAGAAAATTTTCCTGCTTTGCCTTTGACAAGCATAGGTCACGTATAAGATTATAGAGACGACAAGATTTAATCTTTCCACTTGACCCAGTTATACCCACTTGAACCATGCATCTATTTATCAACTCAACCAAGCAGCGTTCTGCAAAATCTTCCGACATTTCATCTCCCTCCAATTCATACTTTGGTGACACAAAGCCTTCTACCACCCACAGTCGAACCAATTTCTTTGCTGGTATATCGAAGTCCTCTAGAACATGGCTCAGATAGAGGAAACATGGTTTCAATTGGTAAGGCAATTCATGGTAACTCAAAAGCTAATACCTCATGAACTCTTGATTGTTGTCTTTGTTCGCGGCCTCTGCCTAAGTGTGATTTTATATTTCGATGCACAATATCCCACTCATCCAATGTTTCTTTTGTTGCCAAAAGTCCTCCAAGCACAATGATAGCCAGTGGTAAACCAGCACACCTTACCGCCATTTCCCTCCCTAACTTCTCCATGTCTTCGCAAATTTTGAAGTCTGCATGATGATGATAAATATATATAATGACAACAATAATATCAACAAAAATAACATTCAAAGTATCTACATTAGAAAGTATAACATTTTCAAATGTTAGAATTGAAAGGAAAATCCATAACCATTCATATAATCATATTTAAAAAGTGTAGCTTAACCAAAAAATTAAAGTATGCTTGCTTTGATGTTATTTGTGGTCAAGAACTTGAACTTTTAACATTCAAATGCATACAAAAGAAACACTTGAGCTACAACTCTCTCTAATCGAAAAAAGTGAAATTAAATTAAAGAAAGTAAGTTTATACAAAAAGAAACTTCACACTCTGGCTGATATTAAGCCCACCAACCTGACCTAACCCAACTCAACTCAACCTAATCCAAGGCCTCAAGTAGGTTTTTTGTGGATTAGGTTGTGTCATCTCTTTTTTTTTTTTTAAACTCGGGTTAGGTTGGATTCCAGTTGGCAAAGATTTTCAACCTCATAACCTGACCCAACTCATGCTAAAAAATATATGCATTTTTATTTATTTTTACCTACACTACACATCACATGTGACACCCTAAATCCTAACCTCAACTTTTTCTTTCCCTTATCTGATTCCCATACATAATTATGTAAATTGGAATTATTTATTGAACAAATGGTTTAAATAGTTGAATAAAAGTCTTTTTTTTATTAAGTCCAACAAAATAACCTCATTCCGACGATCCAGCCCAATCTCGGTAGATTGGATTGGGTTAGTTTTCAAAGTCAAAGGGAAATCCTTTATGAATCAGGCACCACTTTTTTTAAACATATATACTAATCCTATCCACCTTTCTTGTCCATCCTATTCCTTTTCAATCCAAATATCAATAGACTAGATGATCTCGTTTAAATCCTACCCATCTCTATGAGAAGCTCATGAGATGCCACTAAACTAAAGAAACCATTCGCATTTCTCAGCTTTTAATACCTTAATTAAATAACAATAATAAAAAATACTATAACAAAAACATTTATGAGATAAGATAGTGTGTATGTATATATGTATACTATAAAAGTGGTTGGATGAGAAGAAACCTGGATCTTGTTACTAAAATCTTGCTGCTTACCTGTCCTGATGGGAAGGCCGGACTAAGTAAATCCCATGCCTCAGTGCTCCAAATATCGTCGAGGACCACCAAACATCTCTTCTCTTGCTGAACTTGATTAAGCTTCTTTGCCAGTTCTTTGTGCGTCATTTTCAAAATTTGATCCCTCTCGTCTTTGGTTGGAAAGGTAAGCTTAAGTAAAATCCCTTCCCAAACATTTCTTGCTTTGCATTGCTGCGATATATAAGCCCACGCAAAACCTTCAAAATGATGCCTAATGTCATTGTGATGGTAAAATCTTAGCAAGAGTAGTCTTGCCTAGACCACCCATCCCACAAATAGACGCAACTTGACAGGTGTTATCTTCATTTACCAGCTGCACAACTACTGCTTTTATGTCTTCATCCAACCCCACGATATACTCTTCAACAATATGGGAATAAGACCATCTCAATTGCCTTTGCCTGTCAAAAGCTGAACCCAAGCCATCTTCTTTTATAGCATTCACACCATAAGTTTGTAAGCTTCCAGTGAGGTCAGAGATTCTTGTTTTAATGGCCTCAATCTTGGACCCCACTTTGTGAATTTTTCTGCCTTTGAAGATAGGAACATGCCTCTTGAGTGGATTTTCTTTGTTCTTGGAAGCAATTTCAAGGGTGAAAGTTTCTATGACATCCTGAACATCGTAAGCAGCTTCCCGAATCTCTAAAACCCAATTTTGAATACTCTCATTTTCGTTTTGCCTTTTATCTGCCTCTTTTAAGAAGCACTGCATCCACTTTAATTCAATTCCAATTTGCTTGACTTGCTGGCTCACCCCTTTTAAAAATGTCACCTCTTCTATTACAAGGTTCCCTAGACTTATTGCAACAAAGGACACCATGCTACGTGCCTTCTCCTTCTTCCTTCCTGCACCAAAACAAGAAGCAATGGCAACTCTTCTCACATGCAAATATCGTACCAAGTCTGTCTTCACTTTGCTCTAGCAGTTTTTCATTTTGTAATGGTGGCTTTCCTCTTTATGTTTGGTTACTCTACACAAAATGTATTTCATAAACCTCCAGCCATGGGAATGTATTTTGCTTTTTTTGGACACAATAATGCATTTTCCTCATAATACAGTCTTCATTTTTCAATCTTTCAAGCTAAAATAAGAGCCTATTTCGTTCAGCATTTTTAAAACAAGTTATTTCAAAAATTCGAAAAAACTGGGTTTGAAAATATTTTTCCAAAAAGTGTTTTTGTATAGGTTTTAAATGTGAAGAAAAAAAAAATATATAGTTTGGCAAATGTATCTCCTATTTTAAGGTTTTTTTTTTTTACTCAATCCAAAAAAAAAAAAAACATTCGGGCATTTTGACAAACAAACGATAGAACAAAAAAACAAACCGAGATATTTCAGAAATTTTAAACCCAATTAACCACCAAAACAAAATAAATGAAAAATGTAAAAGTTGACTAGTGTAAATTAAAATTAAATGAAAAATGTAAAAATTGAAATGATCAGGACTAGTAGCTCATCATAATTGCACAAAGACAGCAGAGATGGAAAAACACATGATACCAAAGAAAACAATGCAGTGTACCTTGACTTCTTCATAAAGTTTCTTTTCCCATGCTAACAACTTATCCAAAACAGTGGCATGAGTTTCGTATTCTTCTGAATCAAAATCATCCTTCCCACCCTCACCATTGGATATACCTTTGAATGATTTATTCCATGTAATGACACGCATGACCCTTTCAGAATGATTTATGTGTCCTGCAATTCGTAGAGCATGTTAGTTTGATTATCTGTTTGTCAAGAAAGGGGGAAAAAAGTCACTGTCACTACAAATACCAGTGTGAATGAAACAAATTTCAGCCAATTAAATCAACCATTCTTCCAGTTGCCTGGAACAGTAACAAAAAAGTGTGGTAAAAAATTTGTAACTCAAGACTGGTAGACTTTCAGATTTACTAGGGCACACCAATTGGCAAAGATCATGTACTTTTCTCTTTCTTTTTCTTGACTGGTAAGTTACACATGCATTTAGTAGGTCTTGCAGTACCATGACCTCACCCTCCACCTGTTACAATGGGAGGGGGATGTACCATTTTGAGCTAAAGCTCATTGGCCTTGGACTTTTCTCACTTTTGAAAATAAAAAGGCAATAAAAGATCTGAGGGTGATGTGGACACTATAAAGAGTCACATGAGAAACTAAAAATCTAATGTAAAGCCCAAGTGATCTAAACATGGATGAGATCTTATAGGAATTATAAAATTGGGCAGATCTATTACACATCTACACACTTTAGAAGCATTAAGGAAAAGGGTGTCTATGCAACTTCACCAATCAATTAACATTAATACGACAGAACAACCTCAAGTATAACACATAAGAATTTGGAGAATGTCACATCATGAATCCACATTGAATTTCAATTCATTCACTTGGCTAAACAATCACAACAAATGTTTAATTAAGATGTAACCAATCCAATGATAAAAGTCGCATAAAATAAGAAAGAAGCCATTACCCCGATTATCGGCGAAATTGGAGTGGTAATGCAAGCGAGTGGCCTCGAGCATTTTGGATACCTCTTGTGCACGCTCGGAGGCGCTCAAGAAATGTTCATCAAGATCAGTCAGTATCTTCGTCAAGCTTACACCCACCGGTGGTGCCCGTACAGCCTTCCCGAGTCTCCTAAAATCGGCAGGCGCTGTCTTGGCGTGCTCGATTTGCTTCTCCTTCTTAGCATCTTCCTCCTCATAGAACTTCTGCTCCACCACTTTCTCCGGTGTCTTGGGCTCAATCTCCACTCCACCACCACCACTATGAGGCCCCACATTCACATTGTGGGTCTCAATTTCAGCATCAGCAAATGGGGTCACATTCACATCCACACCATCAATATTGTTATTATTATTTTGATGATTATAATTGTGAATAATATCGTCCTCGTTTAAAGAGGGGCCAGGCATATTCTCCATCATGAAGAAATAGTCCCAGGCCATGCCTTTCGATTCCGGCATCGGTGGGGTCTCAGGCCCCACTTCTCCGACCCCATTTCGTGATTCCTTTGCAGTAATACCATTACCATTCTTGTTATTCGCTCCATTCATATTGGTCCCATCATCATGATCATCATGATGATGGTCATGATCTTCTTCTTCTTCTTCCTCTTCTTCGACAATGGCAATGTTGTCTCTTCCTCCCCTACCTCTCCGCCGTGGATTCGACGGAATGGTGGGCATGCTGTTAGCTCGCTTGATCGGACTAGGACTCGGTGAGAAGCTGGGGAGAGGCGGAGGCGGCGGAGGAAGACTGTCAAGCCTGTCTTCGATGGGCGGAGGAGGCGGTGGAGGAGGTTTGGAAGCAGGCTCCATTGGTTGGTTCCGGAGGTCACCTCCAAGGTAACGTCGAGTTGATGGTGGGTCTCTTCAGCCTCGCCGTGGCCGTAGTCACTGAGAGCAGCGCCGGTGTTCTTCAAGGCCATTGTGTAGCCAGAATGACCAGCGGCGAAAGCGTTGCGAGCTATCACAGCTTCTTTCATGAGATTCTTCCGCTCCTTGCACCGCAACACCGACTCTTCGTTGTCTATTTTGGATTGTGCGCAACCCATTTTGGTTAAAGTTAAGATTTTGAAGAGAAAAAGATTCAGATGTGAAAACTGTCTCTGGGTTTTGTTGGGTTTCTAAAAAAGAGAGCTTTTTTTCATAAACTGGATTTCACAGAAAATGAAGTGATTGTTTCAGTCTAGAGAGAGAGAGAGAGAGAGAGAGAGAGGGAGGAGGGGTTTTGTGTGATGGAGAGGTATAGAGTGTGTGACTGAGTGAGAGAGAGTTGCAAATGAGAGAGAGAAGAAGAATGCAAATGAGGAGAGCAGAAGAGATGAATGAAACTTGTTTCTTTCTAGAGACTTTCCCTTCATACTCTAGCTACTTTTGAGAGCCATCTCCAACAGAGAAGCTCTTCATCCCTATTTTTAAGAATAGAGCCAAATTTGTGCAGAGAAGGTGGCAGAGAACACAGAAGAGAGGAATAGAGGCAGGAGACACTTGTTTCTTTCTATTCGGTGGTGGGTTTGGGTCTTTGCGGTGGTGGGTTGGGTCTTTGCGGTGGTGGGTTGGGTCTTTGTGGTGGTGGGTTTGGGCTCAGGCCTGGGGTGGTTGACTTGGGGTGGTTGTTTCCCTTCATAGCCGTGCCGTTTGGTGGCTGAGAAAATTTTGGTTCTGAAATTAATTTACAGTTGGTTATTTTTGGTTGGATGGTGAAATTAATCTGTTTGGTTGCTGTGAGGAGAAATTGATTTGGGTGGGAGTTGGTTATTTTTGGTGGGAAGTAGTGATAAAAAAATAATTTTTAATAGAATAGAGATAAAGATAAAGAGTACTTTTGATTACTGAGGTGTCCTAATCAATATTTTTAAAATAACGGTCACATTTTTTAAGGTAAAACGATGTCGGATTCTCCTCCTTCTTCAGATCACTCTTGCCAATTAGTCTATATTGGGATAATTGTTAGTTTTGTCTATATTGGCTTTTGGTAGAGGTAGGCAGGCAGTAGCCGCTAGGATATTCGAGAGGCTTTGCACATGACATGATGGAGGTTATCAAAATCATTTAATTCCTGCTTTTTATGAGGTTTTTTTTTTTTTTTAGAAGAACTTTTAATGAGAATAATTAGCAGTAATGACACTAGTGTCGTCTGGAATCATATTAGAATGGTAAAAAAGAAATGTAAAACTCAAATTTTATGTTTGGTAAAAAAAAAAAAATACATAGTTTGTAAAAGAATTTATCTTCAAAAATCACGTTTTGTTTAACCATCCATTCTTCAATGTCCACCAGTTATGATGTTGGATAACAAATAAAAAGCCAAAAAAAACTATCATAGCTTGCAGCCTCTCTCTCTCTTTCTCAAGATGCATCATCATTCCTTCCCAACCATCACTTTATCCTTCATGATAATAACCAGAACCTATTAACCTTAGACCATTGTGCCACCTTCTGATACTAACAATAACCTTAATCCATTGTGCCAAAAACTACTGATAAGATCGCCAAGCATACAAAATCTTAGGGGCACTGAATCAAGGGGAATGTTCGAGCGTGCATTCAAAACAAGGAGAGAATATTTAAGCTATAGAAAAGATGCCACGAACTATTGCTTCAAAATAACATAAGAAAAAATGCTTTCACCAAAAATCAAAAGCTTTGTCATAGAGTTGCACAGATCGGATTTCCATTTTTTGTTAGTTCATCATATTTTTCAAAAGTTTTGGTATTTGGTATGATGGAAACGCAAATGAACAGAAAACATTTTTAGTGGTTGACGGAAAACAAACCCGGTAGAAGGGAAAATATTTTCGTTTTTAAGAGCCAAAAACGTTTTATAGAACATCACATGTTTTACATTGTATTCATAACCAAAAAGGGGGTTGAGCAAAAGAAAAAAATAACCAAAAAGGGGATAAAAATCTTTACCTACATTGTGTTTCCCAAGTGGTAGCATAATACAGGTTGCTATTTGCAACAGATTGACTAGTGTTATTGAGGCATTTCAAGGTCAGGTCTCCTGTCAAGTACTTCTCCAATTGAATCATCTAGAAACGCATCCAGATATTATAAAGTGATCACATGTAATGCACGTGACAAATTTCTACTAGCAAAATCGACAAAAAAAGTACTTAGAAGGATCAATTTCATCAATTTAAAAACCCCAGGGGGTCTGTTTGCAATTGAACCAAATCCTAGGAGGTGATTATGTAATTTGGCCTTGTTTAGCAACCAAAAAAAAAAAAATGCTATGATATATATATATATATATATGAGATTTGGATTTTTAGTAAAAATGTGAGAATTTTCGAATCATTTTTTGAAATTGAAATTTTGATAAAGTAGAAACAATATACCATAAAATTACTCATAGATTAAAGATTGAAACCATTGATAAAAGTAAAGTTAAGAAAAAGTTTAATGTTTTCATCATCTAGGGACATACGTGCAAGGGGATATGCATCATAATTGAGAAACAAAATAAGGTGTCTATAGAGTGAGTTGGAGTTTATTTGGGCTTAAGCTAGTGTGGGCTGACTAATGCTTGGCTTTAAAGGAAGTAGGTTTTATTTGTGTGGATCTAAGAGTTCCTTGGGTTCGTCTGATATGAGCTACTATATTGATTTTTGTGGGTTGAGAGGAAATTGAGTTTAGGTCTTAGGATACGTCCGATAAGGTTTTTTGTTTTTTAGGATACGGAGACCCCTACCTCCACCATTGAATATGATAATTGAAAGTGTTACTTTGTCCAAAGACAATTGACAATCCTTTTTCTTAAATTATAAGAATGTGTTTGTGAACAATTCGTCAATATGTTGCTTTATTTAAGTGTATGTATACATGTATAAAACGAATTTATAGACCTAGAGATCAAATATCAGTATTTTTAGATTTGTGAATGGGTTAAAAAGTTTTAATCATGATAAATATTTACGGTAGCAAAATTTAATTTGGTCTGATGCGTGTGATTTTTATGCATGAATAGCAATATTTTAGTAAAATGAAGGTTTTAGCTAGCTAATGCGAATGTTCTATGAGAGTGATGTAATTGGTTAATTAACAGCTTAAAAGAGAAAAAATTGCTCAACTACTGCCACATAATTAATTAGCCTTATCTGCTCGAAAAAAAAGACAAAAAAGGGTTACCTTTGGATCGGAGTATACCGTGGTACCCTTCAGCTGAGATTCCATCCTAATTAAAGCCTTTGACAAACTCGGAGGACCCAAAACCCTAGCCGCCCCTCTCCCCCCTCACCCTAGCAACCACTCCCCTTTATTCCCCCTTCCATAGCCGCCGCCCCGTACTCCTCCATCTCTGTACAACCTCCTTTCTCTCATTTGGGGTCGCATGGTCCATGAGATCGTGGCCGGTAGTGACCCGATTTGGACCGCGTGGCTCGTCCTCCCCGTTCCGTGTCGAGCCTCCACGTCCGCCACTCCTTTTGTGGACCTCGCCGGAACCTTCTTTCTCTTTTTTTGTAGCTTGCCGGAGGCCTGAGGTGGCACTCTTCTCCGGCTCTCTCCCTCTTTTTTGAAGACAAGTTTGGTGACTTCCAGTAGATGGCGAGATCTCCATTGGGTGTGGATGTTCAGTTGGCAGCGGGTTTGGAGCCTACTCCCGTTTCAAGTCTTTCTTGGCTACCCTCTAGGTGACTTGAGGGTAGACCTCACACAACTCTTCTTTATGGAGAGTCCCAACCGAATCGCAAGGAATCTGATGCCATGGACCATCTGATTCACGTTCTTTGTGTTTGTATGCATGGATGGGATTTTGGCTCCAAGTATTCTACCGCACAGGACATCTCCAGCGGATGCTACTTTTGCGATCTATCGGACTGTGATCAAGCTTTGTGTTGTCTGTTGTTTTTGTGTAGTTATTAGGTGTTTATCATGTTATGGTTTTTATTTTTCTGTTGTTGATGTTGTTGTTCCTTTTTTTGTTGTTGTTGTTGTTGCTGCTCCCCTCGTTGTAGGGTTATGTGCTATGACGTATGTCATCTTTGCCCCCCTCTATGTAGGGTTGTTATGGGCTTTGTTATATAATCACCATGGCTTTTTTCCATCTCGGTTGAGTGGAGGTTTTCTATCGTGTTGATTTTCAATAAAGTTTTTCTTTTTTATGCAAAAAAAAAAACTTGGAGGACCCATCTTGGAAAACCTGAAATCTGACAACTTGGCTTCCCATTTCTCGTCCGACAGAATGCTTCTCGTCTTCAGGTCACGGTGGATAATACAATGCTTCACCCCAGTGTGAAGGTAGTGCAGTCCACGCGCCACTCCAATGCAAATCTTGAGTCTCTGTTTCCACGGGAGGGGATCGCTGTCACTGTCAGTGACAAAGAGGCGGTCGCTGAGGCTTCCATTGACTAGGATCATCTCGGGTTCATCGATACAATATCCGATGAGAGGGACGAGGTTAGGGTGGCTTAGCTGGCAAAGCAACTGCAACTCGTTCCTGAACATGTCTAAACACGATCTTGGCCTGAAACTCAAACGCTTTATTGCAACGTTTATGGTACGGTCATCAATACATATACGCCCCTTATATTCATTGCCAAAACCTCCCCCAACAATTAGTAAATCTTTATCGAAGTTATTGGTAGCTCTCTTGATCTCAGCGAGTGAAAATCAACGGCATGGTTCCTCAAGAAGACTTTTTGCTCTCTTCCCGGACCTCAATAACTTTGAAATAGATTGTGAAACAGCTTCCATTGACGATGAGAGGATGACCAGATTCAATGGGATTGGAAAGTGGCAGCTTGCCTTGAAACTGACGAGAATGATCCAAATTTTTTTTTTTTTTTTTTGAAGGGTAATTAATTATTATGCAGTTGTAATATGGAGAGCTGTGAATAACAGTCACAGGACTACAGGAGTCCTTATCATATCATCTCTACTATTTTAATCAAAAAATACTTATCATATCATATCATAGTCACAGGAGTCCTACTTTATTTAGTTTTATTTTATTTTAACTTATTCGTTCTTCATTTAAAATATTTACGATGATTAAATTTATTTTTTTAACCCATTCACAAATCTAAAAGTAATGATATTTGAGTTAATTAGATATATTAATTTCATTTATGAACTTGTATAAATTTGATTCCTTGATCTTGTATTATTAAAAATCATATATAATTTATAATAAGAAATAGGCTATTTTAATATCAATGAATTAATTTAGGAAAAAAATAATAATATCAATAAATTAAAAATAATAATTGTCTATCTCATAAACTTATGCAATTTGATCTTAAAGTAAGTTTTATTTTTATATATGTATACATACAAACATTATACACAATCAAATCGAGCAATATATTCACGAGTTTGTGTCTTTGTGAACGAACACATTCTTATAATTTAACTTGATTTGCATAATAAATTAGTATAAACTTTGGTTTCAACACGACTAGTTTATTAAGATGGTGTTTGAATCCTCTACTCAAAATAGCTATTTTAGATTTTTAAACATAAAATGTATTCTAAAAAAAAAGTCAAGATGTTTATGTGGAATTTTGGTAAATATATTTTATAAATTCTCATGTCTAGAGTAGAAGTTAAAATTTTTTATTTATTTATTTATTTTAATTTTAACTTCTGATTCTCATTTTAGCTAAAATAAGTCTAAAATAAGTGAGAACCATTAATAGTGGGACCCATTAATAGGAGCATTAATTGCTACAACGACTTTATTTTTTGGCTCTCTTTTATGTTGTTTTTGTTTTCTTCCGTTCCCATTATTATCTTAACATCCAATATATATATATATTTAAATCACAACAAATTCACAGATTACATATACAAAACCACTGTAAACATAGGATAAAAAATCACAACAATGAAGATGAGAGGTTGAGTGAAACGCTTCTAGGGAAAGCATAGAGACGTTGAAGGAAAAAGAAGAAAAAGTAAAAAGAAATGGGGGAGGGGGGAGGCGCCTGTACGAGTGGGGTTGAGGGGAAAGAAAGAAGAAAAAAAGAGAAATGGGGGAGAGAGAGGAGGGCTCTGTACGAAAGGGAGAAGAAGAGAGATGAGGGGGGGGGGGGGGTTGGTGGGTACGGGTAAAAGAGATGGAGTGGGGTATGTGTAAAAATTTAATTGGGTTTGGGGGATTTGCGGAGAAAGAAAGAGGATAATAGGATAAGAAGATAAAGATATATATTTTTTTAGTATTTTTATTATTTTTAAAAATTAACTAATATTGTAATAATAAAATTGCAAAAAAAATTCTTAATTTTGTATTGTTAGAAGATCAATTTTTCAGCAAAATATATTATATCAAAATACATTATAGAATGCATTTTAGCGATTTTATCAATTGAAAATAATAATATATTATAGAAAATTGATTATAAAAGTGTGATAAATATTTTTTTAATATTAATTTAATTTAATATTGAATAGTCAAAGGGTCCTAAGTTGAAATAATGAATCATGTGCATTAAGTGTACAATGGGATGTGCACAAATCATGAGTTCATGACCCCATTTTTTTATATAGTAGACATTAACTTAACTCACAATATAATACTTTATTTTTTGGATTTTTTTTCTTATTAATGTTGAAAATGAGATTTTTTTTTTATTAATTGTTAATTTTGTATTGGTAGTAAATGTATTTTTAGCCTTGTATTGAGATATTTAAAAAAAAAAATTGTTAATTACATAATATATCTAATAATATATTATTTAATAGGAAAAATACATTCTCTAAAATACCAACCAAACACAATTTCATTCAACATAATCACTTATTAGCAAAAATTTAAGTATTTCACCAAACGCATTATATTCAGCAAAATGCATTCTAAAGAATGCATGCATTCCCAAAGTAGATGATCAAAACGCAACCTAAATAGACAAATATTAACTCATTTGCAAGCATAGGCAAAGAGGAAAAGAGGATTGTCAATGGTCTTTGGACTCAATAACAGTTTCACACTTTCACTCATCATAAACAATGGTGTAGGCAATGGGCTCCCATATCCTAAAAAGCCACAAAGAAAAAGAAGAAGAAGAAAAGCAAAACGTACCAAAACCTTTCTATTTTACAAATATCCACTTTTATTCTCTTGTTACATTACTCTACCATGTACCAAAACCTTCATTCCTTATTTTCGGTGAAAAACAATTAAAGGTGTGATCATTTTTGCAACTATAGTTAACCATTCAAGTGGATGGCTCAGCGGTTGGTGGAGTGGACTTGTGATTCCTTGGCAACCCTTCATGACTTGCTTCCCCGTGGGTAGGAGGATAATTTTTATTTTTAAATTAAAGAGATTCAAATATCATTTTGGAAGTTTATTTTACCTTGAGAAAAGTCTATATATATATGTGTGTGTGTGTGTGTTATGGGAATGAAGGATTTGAATCCTAGTTCTCCTCATAAAAGTTAGGAGAGAATGTAAATGAGTTATAAGGTCTTGGCAAAAAAGTCTAGATTATTTAGTCATTTTGGAGAGAGTGATGAATTATTGAGTAATTAGAATTAGTAACTAAATTGTTAAGAGTCTTGTAATTCAATTTGCAATTGTTGGTGTTTCCAACGAAGATATCAAGTGTTTAAATCCCCCCTCTCCCAATTATTGAATAATTATTGAATTATAAAAAATAAAAATAAAATCAATAACCTTCATATTTCTGTTTAAATATAGAAACTTGGGATTAAAATATTCGAAACGTTACATTTAGGTTGTGAAAATCATTGCCCTTTTGTCAAATGTGGGGAAAAGGATGCACGTTTTGCCTTGGGTTCAAATGATTGGACGGCTCATTGAGAACTTGCTAGATGCTTATTTGAAAGCTCATTTCTGGATTGTCTTAATTTTTTAAGCAGTGGGCTAAGAACTGACGGCTATAATAGTGTAATTGGAGCTAAAAATTGACCTGCTAGCATCTTTAAAATGTCTCTGCGCAACCATAAAGAGAGGTATTGGTTTTTCCTAGTTCATATGACGAAGCTCCCTGAAGATGTAGACTTTGTAAGGTGGCCAAGGAAACTAAAGGGCATGTAGGTGCTGACCTTGCAACTTGCACTGAAGGCTGAAGCTGCACTTGGGAAAATTCTACCGTCAATATGGTTGAGAACTTGAATGCTGCACTTGTGGCAAGAAAAGCATCTGCTCTTCGTGACAAAATAGTTAGAAGACAATGGTGGGCTTGAGATTGTTAAGGGGGGAGCATTAAGAAACTGTTCAACATACAATGGTGCCTCCTACAAAGCAGGAGAAATATGGTATGCACCTTCAAGATAAGTTCTTTGGTACAATGATTGTGGGAAAACTCTTCTTAGGCATGCAATTGTGAATGTTTGTCAACAAATTTCCTTAGCATCAGCGGCCTTAGCTACTCACAACATGTTTGGAGAGATAGAGGACAATGTTATAGATATCTTTGACATGGTCCGCCATTCTACATCATATATTCATATCCATTTTCTTGATGAACTGAACTGCATTGCCACTCAAGTGAAAGCAGTGTGGAGAAGCTGGTGTGCGACTGAGAAAATTCTGAGCCAGCTGCAAACTGAAATGGATTACTTACCATTCAGCAAGCCCCTTAATATATAAAATTAAACAAGACACACATGTAGCAACCACAATGTTTCTTTGGTCCTCAATGTTATAAGTGACATTTGATTAAAAAATCTTCGTCTATTCTCCCACACTCCAAAAGTTCACTCAATCACACTATTGAGTGATTAGTGAACATAATTAAACCTTTCTTTTCTCGTTCCTAACTATTGAAAATGTTATACTTTATGTCCTAAAACTTAAAAAGAAAATATCATTTTTCATCCTTAAACTATTGAAAAAGTTATTTTTCGTTCCTAAACTATTTTAAAAAGTCTTTAAAAAGATTAGGGACGAATGACATAACAATATTTTAGCCTAGAATATTTATTAAAAGAAATACAATTTGCTTAGAAAGCCATTGTTGCAACACTTGGTTTTCCAGTTCAATACAACAATGGTACATGATTTACAGGTAAGTCACAACAGTAAATGAGTAGAGGAAATCATTGAATGGATTCATAAATTTATTAAATTTAACATGGCCCTGGCTAATATAGCCATTACCTATTTGTTTCCCCCTTTTTCAACATAATTGTGTTAGATTCAATAGAATAGAGGATAAGGTTTTCCCAGGTTTTAAACATTGAACAAACTTAGGTCCTCTGTTTTAGTGTCTTTTCTTTATCTATCTTCCATTGTTGGCAAAATGGAGCAAATTAAATTAATGATTTCATAACAAGACAAGACTCAAGAAAGAGTACCAAAGTTCATACTATGGCCCAAACTGAGTTTGCATTTTCCTCATTTTGTTTCCTGCCAATTTCACAAGAAACTCTTCTACTAACTTCCATGGGCAGTGCAAATGTTCTATCTTCCCTCAAAAGGATAGGATATGGTTTTAAAATTTTCTACCACTAATTCCATATCCATAACATTTGTATGCACTGGGTCCATTAATTTATAACAATTCTCATTTAAAATATCCAAATTCACAATCACACAAGAGTCCATCAATCATCAACCACTACCAAATCATTAGTGCTAAAAATAATTATGGCTCAAATAAAGAAAAAACATTGACTCTAAAACATGTCACTGTCAAACTCCATGACTTCATACCCTGTTCTTAAATTAAACTGAGAAAATGTGTTCTCTAAAAACTAATTTCGGTATGCAAGGAATCGAAAAGATCTTTGAAAAAAATAATAAATAAATAATTAAAAAAAACCCAAAAAAAAATCATCAGTAACCCACTGGTGTGGGTATGTTCCATCTAATTAAATTCAACCATAAATGCATTGGTCGATAAACCAATAAACCACATAATTGTCTTATATTGACCAATAATCGACATGATTAAATTTAATTGAAAAACTTAATCTTACTATATCTAATAAATTGTATCTAAGTCATTCTAGAAATGCCAACTTTTTTTTTTTGGTTCGGAGAATACCAACCTTGCAATTAATCATCGGCCGTTTGGCGGTGTACAAGGACAACTCGCCAAGGAAAATCTGGCAGATGTGATGCTATCTGAATCCGAATTAGATTCGTCTTCCAAGGATGATCTGGCAGATGTGGGTCTATCAAAATACCAAATAGATTCCTCTCCTTCAGGCGGAGAATCAGGGGTATATTCAAGAATGGGATACATATATTGATCAGCACCCCCAATGCCAGGATCCATATCCTTGCTCTCTTGCAACTCCAGTGCATGTTCAAGGGCTACCTCCACTTCACCAATCGTGGGACGTTGGGTTCCCTGTGTTCGCACACAAGAAGTTGCAATGTCCATGTAAATCTTGAAACACTCTGGAGCTATCTTCCCCATCAGATACGGATCAATTATCTGATTAATGGTCCCTTCTCGTATGCATTTTTGGACCAGATTTCCCTGTCCTTCCATCATCAAGTTAAAGTCATAAGCGTGTCTGGCACAGAGAACTTCCAACAATACCACACCAAAAGAGTAGATGTCGGATTTATCGCTCAGCTCCCCGTTTATGGCATACTCGGGAGCCATATATCCGTAAGTACCCACCACTCTAGATTCCACCCTAATTAAAGTTTTATTTGACAAACTCGGGGGACCCATCTTGGACAAGCCGAAATCTGTCAACTTGGCCTCCCCTTTCTCGTCCAATAGAATGTTGCTCGACTTCACGTCACTGTGGATAATACAATGCTTCACCCCAGCGTGAAGGTAGTGCAGTCCACGCGCCACTGCAACGCAAATCTGGAGTCTTTGTTTCCACGGGAGGGGATCAAGGTTGTCGGTGCCATAGAGGTGGTCGCGGAGGTTTCCATTGAGCATGAACTCGTAGACTAGGATCATCTCGGATTCATCCATACAAAATCCGATGAGAGGGACGAGATTACAGTGGCTTAGCTGGCAAAGCAAAACTACTTCGTTACTGAACTCGTCGAAACCCTGTCTTGAGTCTAAACTGAAACGCTTTATTGCAACGTTTATGGTACGGTCTTCAATACACCCTTTATATACTTTGCCAAAACCTCCCTGTCCAATTAGTAAATCATGATCGAAGTTATTGCTAGCTATCTTGATCTCACCGAGTGAAAATCGACGGCATAGCTCATCAGGAAGACCTGAAGATTGTTTTGCTCTCTCCTCGGACCTGAATAACTTTGAAATAGAGTGCGAAACAGCTTCCATTGACGATGAGAGGATGATCAGATTCAATGAGCGTGGAAAGTGACGGGAATGATACAGATCCCCTTTCAAAAATAGATAACAAGTATTTAGCAAAAAAAAAAAAAAAAAAAGATAACAAGTAGACAAGACTTAAGAGTAGACCTTTTTTTAGTCAAGTATTTGGCACTTGAATATGGAGAGCTGTGAATGAACTAAAAGATCCTGATCATAGGACTAGGAGTCTTCCTTCATTTCGTTTTATATTGAACATCAATTTATTTTTATGAGAATATTGAACATCAATTGATTATTGAAGAAACTCAAACATAATACAAATTACTTAATTATAAAGTATTTACCAGGATTAAAAAAATTTAACCCATTCACAAATCTAAAATAATGATTAATAACTACATTAAAGTTCATATTGTCTTATTTGAATTAATTAGATAGATTATTATTATTATTATTTTAAAAAATTCACTAGTCTCCTATTACTAGAAATCATATATAATTTTTAGTAGGAAATAGCCTATAAATATCAATAAAAAATAATAATTTTCTATTTTATAAACTTAGGCAGTTTGATTTCAAGTCTATAAAGTAAGTTGTATACATGTATAAATACAAACATAATACATAATACACACGTTCAAATTGAGCAACATATTCACGAGTTTGTACACAAATACATTCTTATAATTAAGCTTGGTTAGTTTAAATAAACGAGCATAAATTTTGGCTTCAGCCTAACTTGTTTACTAAATAAACAAACATAAACAAAATTTTTCCACAAATCAAACCTAGGCTTTCATAGATGAGTTAGCTCATTTACAACCCTAGGCAAAGAGTGAAAGAGAATTGTCAAAGGTCATTCCGTAACAATTTCACTTATCATAAACAATGGTGGAGGCAGGGGGTTCAAGGTATCCTAAAAAACCACAAAAATAGGAGCAAAATGTACATCTTCTGATTTACAATTTTTCCTTATTATTATATTATTACATTACTCTACCACATACCAAAACCTTTATTCCTTATTTATGTAAAAAATTGTTAGGGTGTTAATCACTTTTGCGTTCAAGTGGACTATAATTAAACTTTCAAGTGCACAGTTATTTTTGGATAACTTTTCTTTTTAGATTAGAGATTCAAATATTATTTTGGAAGTTTATTTTGTCTGGAGAAAAGTCTGGATTTTTTTGTATAATCTGATGATTACAACAATGGGGAAGAGAGTAAACTATAAAGAGAGGTATTAGTGTTCCATATTTCAAATGACGAAGCACCCTAAAGATTTAGACTTTAAAAGGTAGCCAAGGAAACCAATGGGCATGTTGGTGCTGACCTTGCAGCTTGCACTAAAGCTGCACTTGGTACAATTCTAACGTCAATATGGGTGAGAACTTGAATGCTTCTCTTGGGACAAGTAATGCATCTGCTCTTCTTGACAAAATAGCTGGAAGGCAATTGTGGGTTTGAGATTGTTAAGAGGGGAGCAGTAAGAAACTGTTCAACATAACAATGGTGCCTCCTACAAGGTAGGAGAAATATGGTATGTCATCTTCAAGATAAGTTACTTGGTACCATGATTGTGGGAAAACACTTCTTAGGCATGCAATTGTGAATGCATATCAATAAATTTCATTAGCATCAGCGGCCTAAGCTACTCACAACGTGTTCGGAGAGATGTCTTTGACATAGTCCGCCTGCAACATATCTTTTTCTTGATGAACTGAACTCAATTGCCACTTGAGAAAGAAAGCAGTGTGGAAAAGCTGGTGTGCTGTTGACAATTCGGGGCAAGCTGCAAACTGAAATGGGTTAATTACCATTCAGTAGGCCCCTGATAAGTTAATTTACCTTCCTTTGCCTGATGAGAGTTCAGGGATACATATTTCCATAACTTTTGACTGAGGAGATCACCATAATCAAAAGAAATGATCTTGCAGCCCTTGCTATGCATACAGAATCTTAGGAGGCTTGAATCAAAGGAAATGTCCGAGAGTGCATTTAAAACAGTGAAAGAATATTTAAGCTATGGAAGAGGTGCCGCGGACTCTTGCTTCAAAATAACTTAAGAACAAATGCTTTCACCAAAAAACAAAAGCTTCATATCGTAGAGTTGCATATATCGGATTTCCATTTTCTGTTAGTTCATCATATTTTTCAAAACTTGTGGTATTTGATATGATGGAAACGCAAATGAACGAAAAGCATATTCAGTGGTTGACGGAAAACAAACCCAGTAGAAGGGAAAATATTTTCCTTTTTATGAGCAAAAAAGGTTTTCCAGAACATCACATATTCTGCACTTGTATTCATAACCAAAAAGGGGGTTGAGCAAAAGAAAAAAATAACCAAAAAGGGGATAAAAATCTTCACCTACATTGTGTTTCCCAAGTGGTAGCATATATAATACAGGTTGCTATTTGAAAACAGATTGACTAGTGTTACCGAGGCATTTCAAGGTCAGGTCTCCTGTCAAGTACTTCTCCAGTTGAACCATTTGGGAACGCATCTGGATAGGTAGCCAAAATCCTTGATTTCATGCTCCTGTTAATGAGAGAGAGAGAGAGAGACAGAGAGAGAGAGAGAGAGAGAATTAAATCACCAAATAGCACCAAAATCTAGATAGCACAATAATCATTAGCTTAAGCTTTCAAGTTTCAAGTAAACAACTTCAATCAAGATCATAAAATAGATCTTGGATGATGAAAGAATAGGGAACTCGGGATATGTAGCTTCATAATCAACAGTATAGTTGCAAAACGCATCAACTACAAGTCAATAGAAAAGTTCAGTTATTTGGACAGTAGGAAATGATTCACAAGAGAAGAAAATAGAGAAGACGAAGGCAGGGGCAAGCTAAAGTTGGAGATTCACTCTGCCAAAATATGTCCAAATGAAGTGCAACATAAAAGACGGCACAAGACATAATCAACAGAAAATATGCTAACTGAACTCATAATATCTTCATCCACACAAATTTGGATAAAGTAAAATAAAATTATATGCCCAATAAAAAGTTGCAACCTACTATCTGAAATTTAAAAATAGGTCCATATCAATACACATAATTTTTTTTTTGATAGGTATACCAATACACAAAAAGTTTCTTAGGTTTTGAACATATACAGGTCCTTTCCACGAGAAGAAAGAATATATTACTGGAAAGCTTAAAGTTCTCTTAAATAATCAAGATGCCACACCTAGTTTCATGGTATTGAATTTGGTTTCTTGATAATTGACTCCATGTGTGCCTGAAAGCCATTCAATTCCAATTTCCAAGCATGAATGCACATATGCAGTAGATATGAGTGTTCAAGACACTAAGTAAACCGAGAAAAACTGCCAAACTGAACCGATTGATTTCAGCCAATTTCCTCAGTTATCATGGTTCGGTTTGATGTTTATTCAGAAAAAGCCCTACAATATCGATTCAATAGTAGGTTCAAAGGTCTAATAAACTACTTAAAACCAAACCAACCGATCAAATTATCGTTTAGTTTCTAATTATATTAGTACACATGGAAATGTTTTAAGTGGGATATGAAAAAAAAAATCTTGGGAATATGATCACCTAATTTTACATCCCAAAATGTCATACGTCTTAATCTCTTGCCTTTCATTTTCTATTTTTGTTATTTCCCTTTTCTTTGATGTTCATCTTTTTATCTCCTCCCGTCTTCTCTATTTACCCCTCTTTTCTTCTTGTTCTTCCCTTTGTCTTTGTAACCCAATTTCTCTACTCTCTCCTCTCTACGTCCTCTTTTTTCTCTACTGCTTCCCCACATTTTTTTTACTTCATTGTAACCACTCACACCCAGACACCAGACATTGCAGATCACAGTCCTATTGCAGATCTCCATCAATATATGTCATCCCATTCTAGATCTTTGCCAATCTCTCCTGGTCTTGGCCTCTTTAGTTACTCTGAAATTCACAAACCAATGCACTGCACTGACAGAATTTTATTCTATTGATGTGAGCATAAAAAAGGTAGCCGTTGATTTGGATATATTATGCTAACATAAGGAAACAACACTAAAAAGACAAGATGCCTAGCTTTTTCACTGCTGAGTCTAGGGAGAGGAGTGAGAGAAGATTTCTGATGTGGTTGCGCAACATCAGATAAAATCTAATAGAAATTGTTCATTTAGTAATATGCATGTTTCTTGCGTGCACATTCATGCAAACACGCACACAGACACACACAAGGAGAGGAGATGTGCATTGCAATAAGCCATTAGCACCTGTATCTCTCAACACATCCAAATTCTAATTGCAATAAGCCATTAGCACCTGTATCTCTCAACACATCCAAATTCTAATAAGAATCACACGTAGAATTTCTTCAGCATCACACCTCAGGTTAAGGTTGCATCACACAAACCTCATATTAAGGTTGCATCACAGACAACCTAAGCATCACACATAGAATTCCTTTGATATCACACCTCAGATTAAGGTTGCATCACACAAATCTCAAACTAAGCTTTGCTTTTGAAATTTTCCAAAACTTAATTGAAACCATTACATCCATATATATATATATATATATGCATCTAATGCTTAAACCTAATATGACATGGACTTCTTGGGCTCTGTCTTGTCAACCAAACCTAAATAACTAGTAAAACTCTATGAAAACCCAATAACATAATAAAACCCAAAATAAGACCCAAACTCCAGCTCCCGTACAGAAATCAGAAAATTAGAGAAATAGCCCTGACTCTTGAAATTATACAATACTAAATTAAAACGAAACTAACTTCTCACTGCCTACTTTATGGAGACAAAAGAGAAAGAACATGAAGATGTAAGTAGGACAGTGGAGGTGGGTAAATGGGTTAAGAGTGGCTAAAGATGTCAATGTCATCATATGCCATTTATATGTAAATTATTTTTCTAACATTGACACTAAAATAACTAATTTCATTACATAATATTAAAGATAAGGGGTATTTTCAGAATTTTTTATGAAACACTTGGTTATTGAAAACAGGCCAGGTTCTTGCTTAATTAATAATAGAGATATACAAAAGTCATCTTAGATTTTTGGTCTAAAGGGTGTGCAATTCAAAGTAATATGCTTCAATCTTTTGTAATGGGTACTAAATTTTGAGACATGCCCTTGGCTCTTCAGCTTTTACAAAGATAATCACAGTGTGTATCCAAGACCAATGCAGAACCTTTTGGACAGTTTGGAAAAAAAAAAATTACAACTAGATGTACAAGGATCAACTTGGGGTTCTTAATATTAGCAGTAGGATTCAACTTACATTTTTAACAGTTATCAAATGGAACAAAGAAGTAGACCATTCCAGGACATCAACCATATTTAGCAAGAGTACCAAGCTAAAGACTTTACTAGTGTGAGGGAAGAAACCATGAACTCTATAAATGTATTACACATCTAAAAACTTTAGTTGAACAATCTCCAGATAAATAGTTAACCAAATGTATAATAGGCATCATAATTTTTTTATTATTATTGATAATTACACAAGCACCCGGAGAGTATTAAACCCACGACCTCACCCTCCACATTGCTCTTACAAGGGGAAATGGTGTCATCTAAGCTAGGGCTCATTGGCATAACAGGTGACAGAATTATTGACTGTATCAATAACAAGGGTTAAATGCACTTTCCATCTTAACTATGGTACAGTTGCAATTTCCCCCCTTGACAATTGGTAATAAGCAATTTACCTCTTGCCATTAGAATTACAGTAAAATTTAATGGAAAAGTCACAATTTGTCCAAAAACGTGTGTAATAGAAATTTGAATTTTCCATTTAAGTTTGACAGAAATCATAACGATAAAAGGTTAAAGTGTTTATTACCAATAGTTAAGGGAGGACATTGATTAGTTTTGTAATTTAGAGGGACATTGCAACTGCACCATTGTTAGGGGGGGCAGTGAAATTTGCCCCAATAACTATTAAGATTAGAGTACTCAGTTGATACGATCAACTTGGAACAAAAGATAAGTGCTAAGCATACCTTAGTTTCTGAAATATGTAATCAAGATCTGACTTCATAGACCTCAAAAGACGTGTATTCCTAGTGAAGTCACCATAAACCTCAGAAAGGCAATGCCCTGAATACTCATTAAAATGTGACAGTACTGCATTGCTATCCTGCAATCTTCCCAATCTGCAATTTGGGGCACCAAAAGAAAAAAGCAGCAGAAAGAAAAAAAGGTTACCAGGTGCCATCCCAAGTAAGCAACCACCAATCAATCTCCCCCCATCCCCCAAAAAAACAAGGGAAAAAAATAAACCACATAGTTGTCTTATATTGACCAATAATGGACATGATTAAATTTAATTGAAAAACTTAAACTTACTATATCTAATAAATTGTATCTAAATTTTGTCATTCTAGAAGTGCCAACTTTTTTTTTTTGGTTCGGAGAATACCAACCTTGCAATTAATCATCGGCCGTTTGGCGGTGTACAAGGACAAGTCGCCGAGGACGATCTGGCAGACGTGGGGCTATCAAAATACCGAAAATATTCGTCTTCTTTAGGCGGAGAATCAGAATGGGATACATATATTGATCGCCACTCCAAATGCCAGGATCCAAATCCGCGGTCTCTTGCAACTCCAGTGCATGTTCAAGGCCTACCTCCACTTCACCAATCGTGGGAAGTTGGGTTCCCTGTTTAAACAGACAAGAAGTTGCAATGTCCATGTAAATCTTGAAACACTCTGGAGCTATCTTCCCCGTTAGATACGGATCAATGAAATTTGCCAGCTAAGCCACCCTAACCTCATCCCTCTCATCGGATATTGTATCGATGAACCCGAGATTATCATGGTGAATGGAACCCTCCGCGACCACCTCTATGGCATGGTCGACCTTGATCCCCTCCCGTGGAAGACTCCAGATTTGCGTTGGAGTGGCGCGTGGACTGCACTACCTTCACGCTGGCCACCATGACGTGAAGTCGAGCAACATTCTATTGGACTTGGACGAGAAAGGGGAGGCCAAGTTGTCAGATTTCGGCTTGTCCTCCGAGCTTGTCAAAGAAAGCTTTAATTATGGTGGAATCTCTTGTGAAGGGTACAGTGGGATACGCGGATCCCGAGTATGTCAAGAGCCAGGTGATGATGGAAGAACAGAGAAATCTGATTTCTTGGACCCGAAAATGCATACGGTCATTGATCCGTATGTGATGGGGAAGATAGCTCCAGAGTGTTTCAAGATTTACATGGACATTGCAACTTCTTGAGTGCGAACACAGGGAACCCAACGTCCCACGACTGGTGAAGTGGAGTGAAAATCGACGCATATGTACTCAGGAAGACCTAAAGATTGTTTTGCTCTCTTCCCAGACCTGAATAACTTTGAAACAGCTTCCATTGACGATGAGAGGATGATCAGATTCAATGGAAGCGGAAAGTGGCGGCTTGCCCTTGCACTGACGGGAATGAACCAGATCCAAAGGTAACCCTTTTTTGTCTTTTTATCCCAGCAAATAAGGCTAATTAATTACGTGGCAGTAGTTGAGCAATTTTTTCTTTTTTGAGCTGTTAATTAACCAATTACATCACTCTCATAAAACATTCGCATTAGCTAGCTAAACCCTTCATTTTACTAAAAATATTGCTATTCATGCATAAAAATCACACGCATCAAACCAAATTAAATTTTGCTACCGTAAATATTTATCATGATTAAAATTTTTTAACCCATTCACAAATCTAAAAATAATGATATTTGATCTCTAGGTCTATAAATTCGTTTTATACATTTATACATACACTCAAATAAAGCAACATATTAACAAATTGTTCACAAACACATTCTTATAATTTAAGAAAAAGGATTGTCAATTGTCTTTGGATAAAGTAACACTTTCAGTTATCATATTCAATGGTAGAGGTAAGGGTCTCCGTATCCTAAAAAACAAAAAACCTTATCAGACGTATCCTATGACCTAAACTCAATTTCCTCTCAACCCACAAAAATCAATATAGTAGCTCATAACAGACAAACCAAGGTACTCTTAGATCCACACAAATAAAACCTACTTCCTTTAAAGCCAAGCATGAGTCAGCCCACACTAGCTTAAGCCCAAATAAACTCCAACTCACTCTATAGACACCTTATTTTATTTCTCAATCATGATGCATATCCCCTTGCACGTATGTCCCTAGATGATGAAAACATTAAACTTTTTCTTAACTTTACTTTTATCAATGGTTTCAATCTTTAATCTATGAGTAATTTATGGTATATTGTTTCTACTTTATCAAATTTTCAATTTCAAAAAATGATCCGAAAATTCTCACATTTTTACTAAAAATCCAAATCTCTCTCTTTTTTTTGCTAAACAATAGAAATTTGCTCTTAATTTGATATCAACTTCATTCAAGCCCTACGAGTTTAATGATAAAGAAAAAAAAAAACAAACAAACAAACAAACAGGAGTGAGAACAAAAAATGGTGGAAGCTGGTAGAATTTGAAGATATGCAATATGTTTTGAAAAATTTCTCACAATGAATTATTACAAAGAGAATTCATAGATCAGGTCCCTCATATACTTCAATGAAAATTTAAACAGCCTTGGGTCCTTGACTAATAAGACTAAAATCTCTTCATGGTCGATTTGTTTCTATGTAACTTCCTTCCTCCATGCCTCGTAAAGTTAATTTTGTGGGGATCTAGACTTGTGGAAGACCCAATGCCAATATTGGAGAAGCTACCTAAAAGGATGGGAATTGGGAAGCCTTCATAGGAAAGCAAATGGTTTGCTCTGACAAAGGTTTTCCTCAACTCAAGTCTTTGCTCCTACGGGGCTTGTGAGTGGACAGTGGAGGCAGGTGCCATGCCAAGTATTTGCCGTTTAGAGATTTCAGATTGCAACAAGTTGGTGATGGTTCCACATGGATTGAAGTTTTTCAGCACCCTTCAGGAACTGGAGGCACGTTCTGGACCATGTAGAAATACTCTCCTCTTGGCCTTAACTATAATGCACGTGCTGGGCATTAATATATATATATATATATATTTTTTTTCCTTTGTGCAACACTTAACAGTTCAGCAAAACCAAAACATGTCCCTCCATAGTCCATACTAGATAGAAACCCATACTGACTACCAAGTCTGTATCAAGCTACAACACAGAAAAGAATCGAACTGAAGATACATAGAGTACATACATGCACGCAACCAGCCAATGAACTGAAGAATTGAGTCAAGATTCTCTTTCAGGTGCCCAACAACTCTTTGCAGCTGCAAACTTCAAATATTAATGTAGGCACCAAATCATTTTTTGTTTTTGATAAGTTTATATACATACAAATATTAATGTAGGCACTAGGCACCAAATCATTAGATTCACCTTGCTATTCAGTAGCTGCTCCCATTAGCATACCTACACATGAAACGAACTCTTTCTGAGAGAGAGATGTAAGTAAATCTGGTCAATCTGTTAATTTAACTAAATCTGGTAGTTTCACTTCCAAAAATGTAAGTAGGTCTACACATAATGATTTTGCCAATAATTGGGGTTGTAAAACCATCAGTTTGGACTCTAAATATTTGGGTAATGCCCTCTTCCTCACCAACAAGAAATCTAAAAAAATTATTTTCTTGAAAGATAAAGTGAAATAAAAAGTCAATAGCTAGTGTAGTAAATGTTTGTCTTGGGTTGGTAAAGCCACTATGATTGGAGCAATAGCACAAGCTATTCCCCAATACACAATGTCAGCTTTTAAAGTTTTTATGAAGATTTGTGATAAGCTAGTTGCTGTTGTCAGAATTTAGAGGCCAAATTCTAAAAATATTAAAGGCTTTTAGCTTTAGCCTTTAAGAGCTTGGGAAGACCTTTGCCGCCAATGCAATGTGGTGGACTGGGGTTTAGAAGGTTTAGGGATATAAATGCAGCCTTTCTAGCTAAAATAGGATGGGAAGAGACGAAGAGGTGTGAAAAAAAAAAAACCTTTCGGTGGATGGCTCAAACCAAAGCCCAAGTCTAATGATGTAACTGTGCAACCAATGGAGGTTGAGACATACAAAAACTCCATCAGCTGTTTGAAGAAGAATCGGTGGCAACTATTAAAAAAAGATCAAATTCCAAGAGTGCTGTAATCATATAAGGCAATATGGCTCTAACAAAATCTGGTTTTGTTTATGGTGAACTCAACATATTGGCTTTATTAATCTAAAAAAATCTACCAAAGTAATGGCAAGTTATGGGAAAGCCTATTGAAAAGTAAAATTCATGAAAGGTTGAAAGTCTTTAGTTTAGAATAGAGGATACCAGTTGCTGCCAATGTGAAATGGATTAGGCCCATGATATTTCTTTCTCTCATCTTCTCTTTAACAAAAACAAAGGTCACTGTAGAATTTAGATGATAAGTTTATACAAACCTTGAGTTAATTTTACCTGATAATCGCGGGTCCAGGTATTCTTATAAGCTCAATTCAGAAAAATAATGGAAGGCACGTGCTGGACTATGCATAAATCCTCTCCTCCTTCTTCAAGCCTATGTTTGAATGCTCTTGGCATCCATCGTATCTCTAGTTCCTGAAGCATGCTGACAAACTTCAATCCATGTGGAGCCGTCACCATCTTGTTGCAATCTGAAATCTCTAAACAGAAAAGACTCGGCATGGCACCTGCCTCCACTATCCATTCCTGTAAATTAGGCAAGCCCCATAGGAGCAAAGATTTGCGTTGAGGAAAACCTTAGTCAGAGCAAACCATTTGCTTTCCAATGAAGGTTCCCCATCCTTTTAGGACCCTCAAGTTAGGTAGCTTCTCCAGTACTGGCATTGGGTCTTTCTCAAGTCTAAATCCCCACAAAGTTAACTTGGTGAGGTATGGAGGAAATTCTTGGTAATCTGGCAACTTGTTAATCTGCCCTTCTATGTGCAGCTTATGAAGACGAGGACAGCCTTGCACTACTTGTCCTACATCTACTACCTTATCAGGGAATGAAAGCATTTCAGTCTTCATGGTCAAGGACCAAAGGCTGTTTAATTTTTTGTTGGGGGGATTGAAGATTTCCTCGAAATCTTGGAAGTCTCTCGGGTCATTTAGTACCAATTTTTTAAGATTGGTCAAACTGAGAAGATCTTTTACATCACATTTATTTGTGGGGAAATTTACTAGTGTCTGCAAGTTGCTTAGATTTGCCAGTTGTAGCTTATCATCAGTTAAATAGTTACACCACTTCAGAAGATATAGATGTCTTCAACTGTTTCATCTTCCATATCACAGTTGGTATTAGTACAGTTGATTTCCAACTCAGTTCCTCAATGGCTTCCAAATTCAGGGTCTTTAAGCACACCAAATTGCTTATGGATGAAGGCAAAACCCGTATACGAGTTTTCTTTAGGCTCAAGAACCTCAAATGAATCAAGTTTCCCATTTCCTCAGTTAACTCTCCATCCAATAATTGGATTCCTTAAAGATCCAAAACTCTAAGCAATTTGAGGTACTTAAAAACCGAATTGATTAGCTGACTATTTTCGTTGAAGTATATGAGAGACCGGATATGGTGATTCTCTTTGTAATAATTCATTGTGAGAAATTCCTCGGAAAAGATGGCAAGTCTTTGAATTTTACCAGTTGATGAATGTGCTTTCTCATTTCGACTCCAAGGACTGACTATGTGGAGAAAATTTTCCTGCTTTGCCTTTGACAAGCATAGGTCACGCATAAGATCATGGAGACGACAAGATTTAATCCTTCCACTTGACCCAGTTATACCCACTTGAACCATGCATCTATTTATCAACTCAACCAAGCAGCGTTCTGCAAAATCTTCCAACATTTCATCTCCCTCCAATTCATACTTTGGTGACACAAAGCCTTCTACCACCCATAGTCGAACCAATTTCTTTGCTGGTATATCAAAGTCCTCTAGAAAATGGCTCAGATAGAGGAAGCATGGTTTCAATTGGTAAGGCAATTCATGGTAACTCAAAGCTAATACCTCATGAACTATTGATTGTTGTCCTTGTTCGCGGCCTCTGTCTAAGTGTGATTTTATATTTCGATGCACAATATCCCACTCATCCAATGTTTCTTTTGTTGCCAAAAGTCCTCCAATCACAATGATAGCCAGTGGTAAACCAGCACACCTTACCACCATTTCCCTCCCTAACTTCTCCATGTCTTCGCAAATTTTGAAGTCTGCATGATGATGATAAATATATATAACGACAACAATAATATCAACAAAAATAACGTTCAAAGCATCTACATTAGAAAGTATAACATTTTCAAATGTTGGAATCTTAGAATTATTGTTGAATGGAAAATCGATAACCATTCATACGATCATATCTAAAAAGCGTAGCTTAACCAGAAAATTAAAGTACGTTTGCTTTGATGTTATTTGTGGGCAAGAACTTGAACTTTTAACATTCAAATACATACAAAAGAAACACTTGAGCTACAACTCTCTCTAATCGAAAAAAGTGAAATTAAATTAAAGAAAGTAAGTTTATACAAAAAGAAACTTCACATTCTGGTGGATATTAAGCCCACCAACTTGACCTAACCCAACTCAACTCAACCTAATCCAAGGCCTCAAGTAGGTTTTTTGTGGATTAGGTTGTCATCTTTTTCTTTTCTTTTTTGTTTTGAACTTGGGTTAGGTTGGATTCTAGTTGGCAAAGATTTTCAACCTCATAACCCGACCCAACTCATGCTAAAAAATATATGCATTTTTATTTATTTTTTACCTACACTACACATGACATGTGACACCCTAAATCCTGACCTCAACTTTTTCTTTCCCTTATCTGATTCCCACATAATTATGTAAATTGGAATTATTTATTGAACAATTGGTTTAAATAGTTTAATAAAAGTCTTTTTTTTATTAAGTCCAACAAAATAACCCCATTCCGACGATCCAACCCAATCTCGATAGATTGGATTGGGTTAGTTTTCAAAGTCAAAGGGAAATCCTTTATGAATCAGGCACCACTTTTTTTAATACTACCTACTTCTAGACCAAATGGGGATTACCCATGCACATGAAACTTAATTCTGTCTTCATTTTGGTTTTCTTGTTTTATTGACACTGAAGTGTCTAGAGCATCTTGCAACGACTAATCGCGGGGGTGCACAGGCCCTAGGCAAGGAATTCCTGCAATTGCACCTCGGGTAATTCAAAAGGTAATTAAATTCCCTTAGTCTGGTGGCCCCAAGAGCTTAAATGCACGCAAGAGGCTACTCGAACCCAAGATATCTGAGTTTACAGCTCGCCCCAGAGTCTTTATTTTGTTTTTTAACTGGTCTGTACTTATTTTGATACATTTCTATATCTATTTGCTTTGCTTGTATTAAAAAATCTACCTCCTCTATGCATGCAAAAAAAAAAAAACATACCTTTTTTTTTTCACAAGTATCCTAATGGTTAGATTAAATTTTTTTTTATCTATTTAGTTGTTAAGGACAAATCAAAGAGAATATTAATAATTTTTATTTAATTTTGATTAAGTGGGACTATAGGTGAATAATTTTTTAGTACATTACTTGCTCTCCTTTTTAAAAAAGAATTAGGGTTCAAATCTCCCCCTCTCATTGTTGTACTATCTATCAACAAAATAAAAAAAAAAAAAGTTTATTATAAAAAAGTACCACTTTAAAAGCTCTCCCATGTTAGAGATATTATGGACCAAGAGGTCCAAACTTGTAGTAAGTCCCAATTACCCATATACTTATAAAGCAAGTAAAGTAACCGTAGGATTAGCCTAGGGTTAGTTACTATATAAATCTTACATTTAGTTCATTGTAATATTTACACTTAAAGAGCGAAGAAGTAGCCATTAAGAGCCTTTCGTTATGGACTTAGACCGTTAGGCTGAAACACGTTAATTCTTACTTCCGCTTTCTAACTCTTTACAAAATGAATACGTTTATTTTTCAAATGATTCATACCGTCAAGTGTACCCATTCCAAATTTCATCCCACGTTCCCTCACAATCCCAACAACAATTCAAACATCCCAAACATAAACATATATACTAATCCTATCCACCTTTCTTGTCCGTCCTATTCCTTTTCAATCCAAACATCAATAGACTAGATGATCTCGTTTAAATCCTACCCATCTCTATGAGAAGCTCATGAGATGCCACTAAACTAAAGAAACCATTCGCATTTCTCAGCTTTTAATACCTTGATTAAACAGAAGATATCTTATCGTTTGTTTGGCTATAAAAAGAAAAGAAGAGGTCAGTTACAAAGGTCCCAAAGTTTGAGTTTTAGAGAGAATTCTAGATCATTCTGCGTATGATTTCTAAAGCATAAAACACCTCTAAATAATCCACCATTACAAGACAGAGAAAAGCTTCAACAAAAATCTCCTTTGGATATTCTACGGCGAAGCTCTGTTCATGGGTACCTTGAAGACCATCAAGGAAGCATCATTGGAGTTCTCTTTTTGCAGCTGGGCAGTATACAAACTCCCCACCATTGCAGCCACACAACAACTCTTTTGATCTTTGCTCTTCACCCCTTTTCAAAGTTTTCCATTGTGATTAATTCTTTGTGTCTTCTATTAACCAACTCTTTGATTGCAGCCAAAGTTGAACATAACTCTGGTGATTCTAAAGCAATCAACAAGATCTTCTTCCATGTGCATGCAGATAAGCATTCTTTACTGAATTTTTTATTTGTTTGCTTATTCACATGATGATGACGATAATATGCTTTTTCACATGTAAATGATTTAATAAAGAACTTGAACCTTTAAAATAAATTTTGTGATAAACCATGTTTTTGTACATTGAAATATTTGTTTTTGGCCAAGCTTTATCCTAGAAGACTGATTTTAGTCGGGCAAAACGAGGTGCTTACACCTTCTCGTTTTGTAACCAAGCCCCCGAGCCTAGTCTTGAAGGTTCTAGATTAGTTTCTTTGTGAATGTAAATTTCTATTTTACTATACTGTATTTAGGAAGCATTCAAATGTAATTTTCTTAGATTGTACCTAGGAAACAAACTTTTGCTATGTAATTTTCTGTTTTGGACACTAAATTGTAATCATACAATCCAAATTGAATAAAAGAGAGATATTTTTTAAAGAATTTTCTTGTTTTTCTTTCTTGCAAAAATAAGTAGCGACTCTACTGTAACATCACCTTCACGCTAGAGGGATGATCATTCGTTAGTTGGGTCACATTTTGAGGCCCATTTGACCCTCGGGTCGTGGTTCTCACAGGATGCAATTCCTTTTGAATGGTTTATTGAAATTTGAAAGTTACAAAGTGTTAATCATTCATTTAAAAATAAGTTAAACATTCAAAAAGTTTTGAAAAATCAACTATGCAATTCCCTATGCAATATCTAAATCCAGGAAACAGCACCTAGCTCATTTAATATATATATATATATATATATGAACAAAAGTTGAATATAGTATTGTACACCTTTAATACCAGTATCGATATATATATATATATATATATATATATATATATTTATATATATTGCGGATTTGAGGGGTAATTACAAATTATTTAATATTTTCATCTCATTACAAAATAATTTTTTGACTCTTGTTCCTGAACATGGCCCACCATAGTATGCAATTTCAATTTTTTTTTTCTTTTCAAATTTAACAAGCAAGTTGGCTTTGTTATAAAATCGTTGTAGTTTTTTGTTGTGGTTATAGCTTTTTTGGTCACGTATATGGAGTCCCTCGTTAATTTAAGTTTTCCTTTGAACATCCATTGATTTCAACATAATTATTAAATTAGGTTATATGTTTTAGTTTAATTTATTTTTTCTTAAAGAAACCCAAACATATTACAAGCTACTTGATTAATTTGTTATTTATTCATATCGGATTAAGATCCTCTAAAGTTTCTAGAGTACTCTACCATATAGAGTTCGTTAAATCCTCACCATTTCTTTTAAAATAAAGAGGTTAAGATTTTAACATGTCATCAATCCACTAACATTATTATTAAATAATATTTTTCAAAAGAGACTTTAACATTTTCACCTTAATTCTTCCATTAATTTATTAAAAAAAAAGTAAAAACAATTCTTTCCGTTAAACAAAATAATAATTGTGGAAGAGAGACCCAAAAGACTCCTCCTCTCTCACTGGTGAAATCCTAACAGTTCGATGAATAAATAACAAAAGCTTCTCTGCAATTCCTGCAGTCAAGTCATTGGAGGCAAGCTCTCCACCCTATCAACTGGAGATCACCGATCTACCACCGTCGTCCAGAACCTCCTTCATGCACCGCATGTACCTTTGGTTCCCCACTTCAAACACGGCAACTTGAAATTGTACAAAGCCTTTGATCTCTCCGATCCCATCTCCAATTCGCCATCCTCGTCTTCTTCTTCTCCTCCTATTCAGGTCGTCCCACAAACACCATCCATCTAATAGACTAGCGAGCTTCTCAATTTTCAATTCTTTCTCCCCTGTTTGGCTACCGCGATTCCCTCATAAACTTTTTTCTCTTTTAAATTTTCACGGGAAAATTTGGTGGTTGTTTATCTTTGTTATTGTTTCTCACAAGCATAAGTGTTTGGATTTCATTTATTTATTTTCGGTGAGAATTGCTCTTAATGAACCACTGTAAATATTTTTTTTGCCGGTGAAAATTGTTTTTTGACTGTGATAGTCGTCGGTGAGGGAGGAGGAGCTTTTTGGCTCTTCCTATTTTGGTATTTGGGTTGGAAGGAATTTTTTTATATAAATTAATGGAATAATTAACGTGAAAAAGTTAAAGTCTTTTTTTGAAAAATATTATTTAATAGTATTGTTAGTGGATTGATGACATGTTAAAATCTTAACCTTTTATTTTAAAAGAAGTGTGAGGATTTAACGAACTCTATATGATAGAATACCCTAGAAACTCTAGAAGATCTTAATCCTAAGGTGTCTACCATGAATAAAAAAATTTAACACAATCACAAATATATAATAACGATTATAACTAAATTAAAGTTAATATTTTCTCATTTGGGTTAATTAGATAAATTAATTTTAGGAGAAAGTACACTTTACCCACTTGTGGTTTGACCAATTTATATTTTTCTTACTTGTGGTTTCAAACTTGACAATTTATTCACCTAAGATTTTATTTTTTAACTTTTGTTACCTAAACTGTCACTAACGTTAACATAATCAAAATAAAAATAAAAATAAAAAACTCACAGCTCCCTTTCTCATCTTCTCTCTCTCACGTTCGCTACACCCTCGCCGGAAAAGCTTCACACGTCCAATCAACCCTCACTAGACCAGACGACGGTGGACGGTGGCTCAGAGTACACGTGGGTATACACACAAGTTTTATATTTAAATTTTAGTATGAGATATATGTTATGATATTGAACAGTGATGTACTGATTTGAATCATTTTCTTCCTATGCGGGGATCTTATGTTCAATTACCTTGATTTTGTTGGCAGACCTAAGCTCCATACTTGATAGTGACAAAACCATCTCTTTGACCTCATTAACTTGACAACTTTTGCACATGACATAAAGAATAACTACTTCTTTTTTTCTTTTTTTTTCTGAAATCTGAATACATAAAGAATAACTCAAAGCAAACATGGGTTAATTCTTCAATTAAAAAGAAAAAAAAAAGACAAACAAAAGGTGTTTACTTTTGATTGTCACTCTACCTACCAAAAAAAAAAAAAAAAAATGTCACTCTAGAATAATATATATATAAATATAATATAAAAAATATATAAAAACTCTAGAAAATATCTTGGTTACAAAGTCACTGTGAGAACAAATATCTTCGTCCTCTATTATTATTTTAGTGTGAGAATCATTGAGGTACATGATGCGGTACATTAGAATTTAGAACCAAAGTCCAAATAATCAAGAAAGCAAAAAACCAGTGACCAATTGATCTGTCTAAGAATAATATATACATATAATATAATATATATATATTAATATAAAAATTATCTAGAAAATATCGATACAAAGTCAATATACTGTGAGAACATTAAATATCTTCGTCCTTTATTATTATTTTAGTGTGAGAATCATTGAGGTACATGATGCGGTACATTAGAATTTAGAACCAAAGTCCAAATAATCAAGAAAGCAAAAAACCAGTGACCAATTGATCGACACGTATCTATGACCGATTTCTTTTGTGTATTTTAATGTTTTTTAGAACTTTCTTTCCGCTATGCCTCTGGAAACGAATAGAAAAGATACTATTTGAGAATTAACAATACTAAAATGGGGTTCATCGAACGTGAGAAAGAGAAGGAGAGACCATGTTTTTTTTTGGTTGTTGTCGTTGTTGTTGTTTAGAGTTAACAGTAATGAGTATAAGATTTCAGATGTAGTCAATGGATGTTAAAAAATAAAATTTCAGATGTAAAGTGTTAAATTTGAAATCACAAATAAGTAAAGTATAAGAGCAACTCCAAGAGGGCTCTGTATTTCCACAAATACAGAGCCAAACCCGAAAAAACAGCTCCAACCCACTCTTCATCCGACTCTGTATTCGGCTATAGTGCTACAGTAATTTTTCATTTTTACAGACTTACTGTTCATTCTTCAGCCAATTTTTTATTATTTTCTAACAGCCTATATAAACCTTTTTTTTCTTCTTTCCATTTCATTTCTGCGGTTTTTTTCTCTCTCCTCACCTCCGTTCTCTCCGCTGTGTGCTCTCTCTCTTTTCTCCGTTCTCTCCCTCTGTTCTCCATAGCTAGCTCTCCCCTCTCCTTTGTTGATTTTCTGGTGGTGGTTGGGTTGACGGTGGGGTTGGGTTTGTTCGTGGGTTTGGGTTTCGGTGGCTTCGTGGGTTTGGGTTTCGGTGGTTTGGGTTTCGGTGGCTTCGTGGGTTTGGGTTTCGGTGGCTTCGTTTGGGTTTGGGTTTGTTCGTGGGTTTGCCGTGGTATGGGTTGCCGTGGGTTTGCCGTGGTATGGGTTGCCGTGGGTTTGCCGAGCACAGTGAAGAAAATAGAAATGAGGAGAGAGAAAAGAAAAATGAAGAAAGAGAAAAAAAGTTAAAATAAAATAAGGAAAATATTATTTTAATAAAAATAAAGACAAAATAGAGAGTAGTGTTGGAGTTGAAGTTGCAAAAGTGACTCTCCACATGTGAAAAACTCTCCACATGTGGAGATAAAATGAAGATAGTGTTGATGGATCAAACCATAGGTGGGTAAAATGTACTTTCCAAATAATTTTATTTATAAACTAATAAGATTTTGATTCACTAATCTCATATACTAGAAATCATATATAATTTTTACTGTTATTTTAATATCAATTAATTAAAAATAATAATTTACTATCTTATAATTATTATATATATATATACACACTCAAATCAAGCCACATATTTACAAGTTTGTTCATAAACACATTCTTATAATTGAAATTGATTTGGATAATAAATGAGCATAAACTTTGGCTTGTTTACTTAATAAACAAAAATAGACAAACTTTTCCACAAAACTTGAGCTTTCATAAACGACTTAACTCATTCACAACCATGGACAAAGAAAGAAAAAGGACCAACAATGCATTTTTGCCTGGCTTTACAAACTATTGCCCTATTGTCAAATGTGGGGAAAAGGGTGCACAGTTGCGTTAGGTTCAAATGATTGGACAACTTATTAAGAACTTGCTTGATGCCTTTTTTATTTATTTATTTATTTTTAAATATTGGGTGGCTTATTTTTAAATATTGGGTGGTCGGACTAGCGTTCTGTAGATACGCGCACCTCAACTAATCCCAGGTGGTAGGTTACCTTGAGGGGACTCGAACTAGTGAAAATTAGGGAGCACATCCAAAGTCAAACCAATTGAGCTACCCCTCAAGGTTTTGCTTAATGCTTATTTGAAAGCTCATTTATGGATAGTCTTAATTTTTTAACTAGTCTTAGCCCTATTATGGGCTAAACTCTAATGACTATAATATGTCTCTCGAGTTTCTCTGAGCAAGCTAACTATAAACAGAGGTATTGATTTTTCGGAGTTCATATGACGAGGCTCCCTGAAGATGTAGACTTTGAAAGGTAGTCAAGGAAACTCATGGGCATGTTGGTGTTGACCTTGCAGCTTGCACTGAAGCTCTACTTGGGACAATTCTAACATCAATATGGCTGAGAACTTGAATGCTACTCTTAGGTACAGGTGGCAAAATATGCCCAGACCCATTAGCCCACCTAACCCACTCACTTATTATCCATCTAAACCCACTTATTTAAAATAAATGGATAAATGGATACTAACCCAATTAGACCCAATTAAGTTGGATTTAATTGAGTTTTAACTGGGTTGCTTATTGGGTATTTAACAAATTTACCCAAGCTCATTATTAATCATTTTGGAGTATTTTTGTCATTTTTATAGGGTTACATTTGTCATTTTAGAGATTTTAGGATATTTTGACCATATGCATACATAAAATTGTTGGATAAATGGGTTGGTTGGGTTTTACTTTTAGATAATTGGGTTGGATTGGGTATGAGTAATACATACTTTGTTAAATGAGTTTAAATGGACAATTGGTTTTTAAAAACCCAACCCATCTATTACCCACCTAAACCCACCCATTTAACACCCCTACTCTTGGGATAATTAATGCATCTACTCTTTGTGACAAAACAATTGGAAGACAATAGTGGGCTGAGATTGATAAAAGGGGAGCATTAAGAAACTGGTCAACATTCAATGGTGCCTCCTACAAAGTAGGAGAAATATGGTATGTCACCTTCAAGATAAGTTCTTTGGTACCATGATTGTGGTAAACTCTGCTTAGTCATGCAAATTGTGAATGCATATCAATAAATTTCATTAGCATTAGCGACCTTAGCTACTCACAACGTGTTTGGAGAGATGATTCGCCTATATCATATCATTTTCTTGATGAACTGAACTCAATTGCCACTTGAGAATGAAAGTAGTGTGGAAAAGCTGGTGTGCTACTGACAATTCTGAGCAAGCTGCAAACTGAAATGGGTAAATTACCATTCGGTAGGCCCCTGATCAGTTAATTTAGCTTCCTTTGCTTGATGAGAGTTCAAGTATACAGATTTCCATAACTTTTGACTGAGGAGATCACCCTAATCAAAGAAATTGATCTTGTAGCCCTCACCAAGCATACAGAATCTTCGGGGGACTGAATCAAAGGAAATGTTCAAGCGTACATTCAAACAATGAAAGAATATTTAAGCTATTGAAGAGATGCCACAGACAAGGTTCAAAATAACATAAGAACAAATGCTTTCACCAAAAAGCAAAAGCTTCGTCGTAGAGTTGCACAGATTGGATTTCCATTTTCTGTTAGTTCATCAAATTTTTCAAAAGTTATGGTTTTTCATATTTTTTTGGTATTTGGTGCGATGGAAACGCAAATGAACGAAAAACATTTTTAGTGGTCGACGGAAAACAAACCTAGTAGAAGGGAAAATATTTTCCATTTTAAGAGCAAAAAACATTTTCCAGAACATCACATATCACATATTTTACATTGTATTCGTAACCAAAAAGGGGAAAAAATGAATCTTCACCTACATTGTGTTTCCCAAGTGGTAGCATAATACAAGTTGCTATTTGCAAATAGATTAACTAGTGTTACTGAGGCATTTCAAGGTCAGGTCTCTTGTCAAGTACTTCTCCAATTGAATCATCTGGAAATGCATCCGGATAGGTAGCCAAAATCCTTGATTTCATGCTCCTGTTAATGAGAGAGAGAGAGAGAGAGAGAGAGAGAGAGAGAGAGAGAGAGAGAGAGAATTAAATCACCAAATGGCACCAAAATCTGGATAGCCAAGAGACATTAGGCATTAGTTTAAACTTTCAAGTTTCAAGTAAACAACTTCAATTAAGATCATAAAATAGATCTAGGATGATGAAAGAATAGGAAACTCTCTACTGCTTCCCCACATTTTTTTTATGGGTAAACTATTGTTTTTATCTCTAAACTTTGCATGAAGTTCATTTTTCATCCCTAAGATTTGAAAAGTTCTTTTTTTGTCCCTGAACTTTGAAAAAAATTGTTTTTACATATGAATTTCGTCATTTTAAAAAAAAGTTTATGGACGAAATTCATGTGTAAAAACGATCATCTTTTTAAAGTTCAGGAACAAAAACCA
The DNA here is from genome assembly GCA_907173295.1 of Fagus sylvatica. Taxonomy (NCBI): domain Eukaryota; kingdom Viridiplantae; phylum Streptophyta; class Magnoliopsida; order Fagales; family Fagaceae; genus Fagus; species Fagus sylvatica. The sequence continues at coordinate 25,538,116 of OU015767.1, read as the reverse complement.
AACTTCATATAAAGTTTAGGGACGAAAACAATAGTTTAAACTTTTTTTTTTACTTCATTGTAACCACTCGCACCCAGACACCAAACATTGCAGATCACAGTCCTACTGCAGATCTCCATCAATATCTGTCATCCCATTCTAGATCTTTGCCAATCTCTCCTGATCTTGGCCTCTTTGGTTGCTCTGAAATTCACAAACCAATACACTGCACCTACAGAATTTTATTCTATTGCTGTGAGCATAAAAAAGGTAGTTGTTGATTTGGATATATTACGATAAAATAAGGAAACAACACGAAAAAGACAAGATGCCTAGCTTTTTCACTGTTGAGTCCAGGGAGAGGAGAGAGAGAAGATATCTGATGTGGTTGAGCAAAATCAGATAAATTCTAGTAAAAATTGTTCATTTAGTATTATGCATGTTTCCTGCGTGCACATGCATGCAAACGCGCACACAAACACACAAGGAGAGGAGATGTGCATTGCAATAAGCCATTAGCACCTGTTTCTCTCAAGACACCCAAATTCTACTAGGAATCGATATTAGTCATCTATTTATATGGATGTAATGCTTACTATTCAATAGAGAATAGGTTTTCTAGATTTTAAGAAAATATGAAACTTTGTCAAGTTCTGTGTGATTCAACCTTCTTCGAGGTGTGATGTCGAGGAAACTCTAGGTGTGATGCCCAGAAGTTTATCTTCTTCTTTTTTTCCCTTCTCCATCCTTAAATTTTTAGCAACTTGAAACCTCAATTACACATTGATTTGTCAGCTTTTTTTATAAGTAAAAATGTTATTAAAAAGCTAGAAAAAAGCACCATCCAGTACACAGGACGTGTACTTGCGGTCATTCAAATTCTTTAAATGTCCGCCTATTTTATTCTCTCCAAATGATCCACATTATGCATAAATGGATCACTTTCCAGATATCACTGCTATGGTGCCCAGCAAACTGCACCTTCCAACATGCCAACAAATCAACTACCCTACCCTATTAGGCACAACCCACTTCATCCCAAATAAGCAGAACACTAGGAACCATAAAATCCAAAACTTTAAAACCCTAAACCACCCATCCATCAAATAGCCCCAAATAATCCACAAAGGCCAAAACTCTGTTCTCAGGTTACTATTGACAGCCTTGGAACAGCAACTCCAATCCTAGGTTTTCCCCTTTGTTTCAGCCCAAATCCTATTATTCCTTTTCACCATTAGAAATCATATATTCCCTACTATTTTTTTTTTTTTTTATCAGTAAATAGAAATTTTATTGCAAACAAAGAAAAAAAACAGGGAGTGTACAAAACAAGAAAAAATACAAATTAAGCATTACAGGATTCTAAAAAATCCAAAAAACAGAAGAGAAAGCCAGCACTCCAGAGGCCTTAGTCCACTCCATAAGCGTTCTAAGAACCAATCCCTTAAGCTCCAGCACACTTCTCTCCATCCCCTCAAAACTCCTAGCGTTTCTCTCCCACCAAAGACACTAGAAAATACAAAGAGAGACCATATCCCATACTTTCCTAATCCTAGTATTTCGGCACCCACCACCCCAGCAAGATAAAAGATCCAAAACCCCATAGGGCATAACCCAGGGAATCTCAAAATTGCTGAAGAAAAAATTCCAGATCTCCTTTGCAACCGAACAATGCATGAGAAGATGAGATATAGATTCACCATTTTTTCTGCACAAACAACACCAATCCAGCACAATCACCTGACGACGCCTCAAATTATCGGTTGTAAGAATGCGACCCAAGGCAGCAGTCCACACGAAGAAAGCCACTCTAGGAGGAGCTTTAGATTTCCAAATGCTCTTCCAAGGCATATCATAGCCACTTAGAGGAAGGAGAGCTCTATAATAGGATTTCACCTGAAACCCATCTTTAGACCCGCCCCTCCAACACATCCTATCCTCCTTATGACCTTTGGCAGAACTCAAATATAACACCTCCAAGAAAGAATTAACAGATTCAAGCTCTCAATCCTGAACATGTCGAGTAAAGTCAAGCACCCAAGATACAACCCCATTTTGAAATTGAATAAGATCCCCTACAACCGCGTCCTTATGCCTTGCTATACGATGGAGTTCAGGGAAAGCATTTCTTAGACTGCAAGTACACCAAACGTCATCCCAAAACTTGGTCTTAGTACCATCCCCCACTTCAAAGCGTAAATGGCAAGCAAAACTCCCCCAACCTTTTCTTATGTGCTTCCAAAGGCTAATCCCATAAGGCCCATTAACCTCTCTAGTAGTCCATCCACCGGAAGAGCCACCATACTTAACAAAAATAAGGTGACTCCAAAAAGCATCCTCCTCATTCCCATATCGCCAAAGCCACTTCCCCATCAACGCTTGCTTAAATATTCATAAATTCCGGACCCCTAGACCACCCTCTTAAGAGGTTGACACACTTGGCTCTAATTAACCAAATGAAATTTCTTCCCTTCCCCCATTCTTCCCCAAAGAAAGTCCCTCTGAATTTTATCAATTCATAGAGCCACTAAGGCAGGAATAGGAAACAATGACATAAAGTAAGTCGGGAAGACTAGAGAGAGTGCTCTTAATCAAAGTGACCCTACCTCCCTTAGAAAGATACATTCACTGCCACCCAGACAATTTATGCCCCATCTTCTCCAATATAGGATCCCAAATAGATTTGGACTTGAAATTTGCACCTAGAGGAAGCCCCAAATATCATAGGAAGCTGAATAATTTTGCATCCCATTATACTAGCCAAACCTACCAGATCAGGCACATTTCCAACTGGGACCATTTTAGACTTGTTGAAATCAATCTTCAAACCCGATATAGCCTCAAACCAAGTGAATAGAAGGCGCAAATTAAATACATGATCTGGTTTAGCATCTGAAAAGATCAAAGTATCATCCGCAAATAAGAGATGAGACACCCACACCAAATGAGTATCCATAGAACCCATCTGGAAACCCGAGAGAAGACCACCCTCAACAACTCTGGACATCATTCTACTAAGCGCTTCCATAACAATCACAAAAATGAGGGGAGATAGCATGAGTTCATCAAGACCAATGGCTCTCCCTCTCCCCTCTCCCCCTCCCCCTCCCAACCCAAACACTACCTCCTTCCCCCCACCTCCCCCTCCTCCCCTCTCCCTCACATGCCTCACCGCCCCAACCTCCCATTACCCCCCACCCTATCCCAACAACACATACCTGCAACCTCACCTACCACCTCCACCACCCCCATATCCATTCCCCACCCAAAACATCCCACAAAATATACTACCCTATCCTATCTACACCCCATCGATACACCATAATGTGGCACCAAACCAACATGCTGAGAAATGGCCCGCCACCCATTTCAAGAATACTCACCGTCCCTCCACCACTTTGACCAACAAACACACCCAGACCAACAATCCCGGGACCAAACCACCACATGCTCCTCCTCACCCTCAGCCGAGGTCTAAGGCTACAAAGAGATCAATTTTCCGTGTGGGGACCAAAATTTTCACCTTGTCTTTTGACGGGGGAAGGGTTGCACCATATCAGATTAAGGAGCGCAGGGGAAAATTCCATGGGTCTCTTTGGCTGAACATGGTTGGGGTGAAGTGGTTGTTGGATGTTATAGAACAGGTTAAGACTAAGGCTGAAAATAGTGGGTTTTTTCAGTTCCTTCGTAGTAGTTATAGTATTCTAGAGGTTAGTTGCCTAAAGAATAAGGGAGGAAGATACCTGGAAATAGCAGAGTATCACAGTGGGGGACAAAAGGCCAGTATTCGCATCCCAGAAGGCTCAAGAGCCACTGGATGGTAGAAGCTAGTTGACGAAATTGGGAGCTTCTTTTTGGGCCGAGAAGCACGGATTAAGGCTCCTGTGGTTACTCCGGCAGGCGGCGCCGCTGATAAGGGTATAATCGCCGGAAATGGGAATTCCGGTTCTTCTGGGCTAACGCGTGATTCTCGCGCTTGTGTCGCGCCATATACGCAAACGGAAGATCGGATGAACAGCTGTAGAGTTTCAAATTCGAACCCACGGGTTTTAATGTACCCAGATGCTCCAAGACCCACCCGTACGACCCATTTTAATTGGAATCCATCTTCCAATTCGTTACGGGTCATAAAAAATGAGGGAGAAGCCCGTAAGGCCCAATGGGTCTCCTTAAAATATAAGGCGGTGGGCCTTGCCCAACCTAAAAATGGTCCTCAAGCCCAACTAACAAAAAATCCTCAAGCCCAACCCGAGAAGCCCAATAGTTTGGATCCAAGCCCGGTGGAGCCAACTTCTCAAGTCACCGCCTCTACCGTAGCTGTAGAAACTTCTGGATTGAGTGAGTCTCGGCTGGACTCATCTGACGAGGCTCCGACGGTATCTCTTGAAGACTCCGAGCCATCTATCGTCCCCCCAGTGGCTCTCGAAGTCACGATTTTCAAGAACCTAGGTGCCGTTATGGAGGAAGGGGAGATACATGGGGATTCGTGCTCCGATGGGGATGAAGCCAGTGTTTCGGATGTAGAGGAGGTAAGGGTGGACTTGGCTGACTCGGGAATGGAGTTGGGTCTGCCGTTGACGATGGAATCTCCTAGGTTTATGATTTCTGATGAGGCTTTGCAGGTGATAGAGGTGTCAGGGGATCTGGAAATGGAGAAAACATTCTCGGTGGTGACTTATGGTGAAGCTGGTGAATGCTCCTCACCTCTGAGCTGCTCACCGCTGGCCATCATCAACCCAACCGAGCTCCCTACCTCAGTGGCTGTTTTGGGTGAGAGTGTGTGTGCGAGTCAAGAGGAATTTTCTCAATGGGTGAAAAAACACTACCGTGGCTTCTGTAAGCTGGTAGGCTTCCCTCTTGATACCCACGAGGAGCAGTGTATGGCCCTTTTGCAAAGTATAGAAGCTGAGAGAATCAAGTATAAAAATTCTGGAAAGATGAAACAATCAGGGGCTTCAGTCAGAAAAGGAGCTCGTGAGCTTCGCAACCTAGCTTCTTCTATCAATTATGATGGTCGTCGGGTTGGTTGTTGATTTTCGCTTTTGTTTGGAGTTTGGGTCTTCTGATTTTTTATGAAGCTAAAAATTTTATCTTGGAATTTTCGGGGTATTAATAATCCCCAGAAGCGTGAAAGAGTGAGGTAATGGCTTAGACAGTGGCAAAGTGATATTGTTTGCTTGCAAGAAACTAAGTTGGATTCTCTGGATAGAAGGCTTATTCGTAGTGTTTGGGGAAATTCCTATGTAGATTGGGCAGTGTTAGATGCTGTGGGCATTGCTGGAGGGGTTCTCCTGTTATGGGATAAACGTGTAGTTGAGAAAATAGATTTCTTCGTGGGTAGATTTTCTGTGTCTTGTCTTTGGCGGGGAGTCTGTGATGGTTTTACTTGGGTTGGCACTGGGTTGTATGGTCCAACCTGTGATGTAACTAGACAGGATTTGTGGGCAGAGCTGAGGGGCATTCGTCAAAGATGGTCCAATCCTTGGTGTCTTTTTGGTGACTTCAATATTATAAGATTTCCTAGTGAACGTTTGAGATGTCGAAGGCTTACTCCTCCAATGTTAGATTTTTTAGACTTCATTGAAGATCAAAACTTGGTGGATTTGCCTTTAGGAGGTGGGGGTCAGTATACCTGGAGTAGTGGAACTGAAAATCCTTCTCTATCTAGGATTGACAGGTTCCTTATTTCCTCAGATTGGGAGGACCACTTTCCAGATGTAGTTCAGAATTTGCTTCCTCGACCTTTTTCAGATCATCATCCTCTCATTTTAGAAACTGGTAAGCTATCTGGGGGAAAACGGTCTTTTAAGTTTGAAAATATGTGGCTGAAGACGGAGGGTTTTGTTGATCGTGTGAAAGATTGGTGGTCCTCCTACCAATTTACAGGTACTCCTAGTTTTATTTTGGCTAGTAAATTGAAAGCATTGAAGGAAGATCTCAAGCTGTGGAACAAGCATGTGTTTGGAGATGTCAGCTTCAAACAACTTCAGCTGTGTTCTGAGCTATCTCGGCTGGATGAGAAGGAAGAGTTGGGGGGTCTGTCTTTTAATGATCAGGATAGGCGAAAGGTGGTTATTTCAGAGCTGGATAAATTAGCTCACTTGGAAGAAACTTCTTGGAGGCAAAAGTCTCGTGTTCTTTGGCTTAAAGAAGGGGATAACAACACCAAATATTTTCATAAGATGGCAAATTCCAACAGACGTAGGAATTACATGAAGAAGGTGGAAGTAGAGGGTATTGTCCATGAAAATGTTGTTGATATCAGAGATAATGTAGTAGCTTTTTATGAGAGTTTGTATCAGGAGAAGGAAGCGTGGAGGCCTTCAGCTGAAGGGCTAGATTTTGTTTCCATTGGGGCTGAAGATGGGGCTCATTTGGAAAGAGAGTTTGACCGTGAGGAGGTGTTCACGGTTCTTAAGGACCTTAAAGGAGATAAGGCTCCAGGTCCTGAAGGTTTTTCCATGGCTTTTTTTCATAAATGCTAGGAGGTTGTGGGGGATGATGTGATGGGTTTTTTTGAGGAGTTTTACACCCATTGCAAATTTGAGAAATCCCTGAATGCTACATTCATTGCTTTGATTCCTAAGAAAAGGGATGCTTTGAATATTCGAGACTATCGCCCCATTAGCCTAGTTGGCAGCATGTATAAGCTCCTATCTAAGGTGTTGGCAAATCGAGTTAAGGTAGTTCTGGAATTGTTGATTTCTGACTCTCAGAATGCCTTTGTGGGTGGGCGTCAGACTTTGGATTCCTTTCTGATTGCAAATGAATGCCTGGATAGTCGCCTTAAAAGCTCAATTCCGGGGGTTCTTTGTAAGTTGGATATTGAAAAGGCATACGACCATGTCAATTGGGATTGTTTGTTATACCTTCTGGCGAAGATGGGCTTCGGGCAGAAATGGTGTCAGTGGATTAAGACCTGTATATCCACTGTTCAGTTTTCTGTTTTAGTTAATGGTCTCCTGCGGGGTTCTTTGGTAATTCTCGTGGTTTGCGCCAGGGTGATCCCCTATCTCCTCTTTTGTTCTTGTTGGTTATGGAGGTTTTGAGCAAAATGTTTAGGAAGTCAGAGGAGGCTGGTCTTATTAGTGGCTTTCTGGCGGGTGTGCGTGGGGAATCTGAGGTTCGTATTTCTCATCTCCTCTTTGCTGATGATACTATTGTTTTTTGTGATGCTGTCCCTGAGCAAGTATTACATATCCGGAAGGTGTTGTCTTGCTTTGAGGCGGTAACTGGATTGAAGGTTAATTTAAGCAAGAGCGAGATGGTTCCAGTGGGTATTGTGGACAGCATGCCATTTTTGGCTAACCTCCTTTGTTGTCGTATTGGGACTTTGCCGATGATGTATCTAGGTATGCCTATGGGGGCCTCCTATAAAGGCTTGTCTGTTTGGAATTCTGTTCTTGAGAAGATAGAAAGGCGTTTGGCAGGCTGGCAAACCTTGTACTTTTCGAAAGGAGGTCGTCTTACGCTTCTCAAGAGTACGCTCTCTAGTCTCCCCACTTACTTCTTGTCTTTATTTACTATTCCAGCTAGTGTTGCTCAGCGTATAGAGAAGCTTCAAAGGAATTTTCTGTGGGGTGGAATGGGTGATTGCATGAAATATCATTTGGTAAGATGGGACCAGGTGTGTTCTCCATTGGATTGTGGAGGGTTGGGTGTTAAGAATTTAACTTTGTTCAATAAAGCCCTTTTGGGTAATGGTTGTGGCGTTTTGGGGTTGAAGTGAACCATTTGTGGCGGAGAGTTATTGTTGCAAAATATGGAATGGAGTGGGGGGGTTGGTGGTCTAAACCTTGTAGGGGAACTCATGGGTGTGGGCTTTGGAAGGGCATCTCCTTGGGTTGGGATGATTTTATGGAGAGGATTGAATTCTCTGTTGGCAAGGGTGATCGGATCAAGTTCTGGTTTGACAAGTGGTGTGGTAATTCCCCCCTTAAGGATTTGTTTCCGAGCCTGTTTCTTTGCTCCTCTGATCGTCAGGCTTCTGTTATGTCTGTTCTGTCCAGATCTGATTTGGATGCCTCTAGCTTTTGGAATATCTCTTTTGTCCGGGATTTCAATGATTGGGAGCTGCCAGAGGTGCTGTCTTTCTTTGAAGTCATTCAGCCATTTCTTCCGAGTAGAGAGACTGATGATAAGCTGGTCTGGCCTCTTTGTAAGTCTGGTCAGTTTAATGTGCGGTCTTATTATGGGGCTCTTCAAGCCTCAAACAGATCCAGATTTCCGTGGAAAATCATATGGGGTGTCATGGGTGTCAAAGCTCCTCGGCGCATTTCTTTCTTCCTTTGGACAGCAGCTTGTGGTAAGATCCTAACCTGTGATAATTTGATGAAAGAGGGGGCATGTGCTGGCTGCATGGTGTTGTATGTGCAAGAAGGATTGGGAGACGGTGGACCACCTTCTTATCCACTGTGAGGTGGCCTCTACTTTATGGGGTTTTGTCTTCCAATGCTTTGGAATTCAGTGGGTTCTTCCGGCCAAGGTGATAGATTTATTATATGGTTGGTTCAATGGGTTTGGGAAACATTCTTCGGACATTTGGAACCTTGTTCCGCATTGCTTAATGTGGTTGTTGTGGCACGAGAGGAACTCTCGCATCTTTGAAGACAAGGAGCAGTCCTTACTCCATATGCAAGAGTCCTTTGTGGGTCGGTTATATGATTGTTCTAGATCTTGGGGATTTACGACAGCATCTTCTCTTCCAGAATTTGCTGTCTCCCTTATTGTTGATTAATTTGTTTTCCTTTTCTTGTGTATTTCTCCCTCCTGTTAGTGCATGCTTTATGCACTTGGGAGTTTTTTTCCAGATTTAATAAAGATCTTATTACCTATCAAAAAAAATTCCTCTAGAACTCCCCAAGAATCCTTCTGGGTTACTTTACTCAAATGAGAAGGAGTTGATTAATAAAAATATTGATTATTTTGAGTAGTGAAGCACATTGGTCTTATTGTTTATTTCTTCCCTATTTCTTCTTCTCTTTCTTGTGGGACTGTTCATACAACCTCCGAACGCCATTAATTTCTCTACTTTAGTTCTTCCTTACAACCCATAATCAACCCTTATTCTTACCTTTCAAAACCCTAAAAACCCACACACTTTCTTTGCCAAATAGTGATCAAATAACATCAAACCACCACTTTATTCCTATATACAACCACTGTCCATAATTTACTAACAACTGTTTGCTTCAAGAAATAGTGTTCTTCCACTGTTTCCCCTTCCTATCAAACTCTAGTCAATTTTCAGCCCTAACACTTTCTTCTAAAAGCTCTAAACCCTAAATCCACAAATCCTCCTAACCATAAGCCCACCACGAACACACACAATGAAATCCCCAATTTATCCTAAGGCATTAGCATTATGAACAGTTACCACCAGTGGCAGGTCATAAATTTGGTTCACGACGGTCGGTTGACTTAATTTTCTTATAGCAGGTATTTGTAGGTTTATGGGTATGAAATCAAGGTCAGATTGTAGGGTTTGCAGGATGGATGAGTTGCTGGACATTAAAGAGAAGAAGAAGAAATAACTCAAATAAGTTTCTAGGTATCACACGTAGACTGCTTAAGAATCACACGGAGAATTTCTTCAGCATCACCCCTCCGATTAAGGTTGCGTCACACAAACGTCATATCAAGGTTGCATCACAGACGAACTAAGCATACACCTCAGATTAAGGTTGCATCACACAAATCTCAAACTAAACTTTGCTTTTGAAATTTTGCAAAACTTAATTGAAACCATTACATCCATATATATAATGGGACAGAGAAATAGACCATTCCAGAACATCAACCATATTTAGCAAGAGTACCAAGCTAAAGACTTTACTAGTGTGAGGGAAGAAACCATGAACTCTATAAATGTATTATACATCTAAAAACTTTACTTGAACAATCTCCAGATAAATAGTTAACCAAATGAATAATAGGCATCATTATTATTATTATTATTATTTTGATAATTACACGTGCACCAGGAGAGTCTTAAGCCCATGACCACACCCTCCACGTTGCTCTTACAAGGGGAAAAGGTGTCATCTAAGCTAGAGCTTATTGGCATAACAGGTGACAGAATTATTGACTATATCAATAACAAGGGTTAAATGCTCTTTCCCCCTTAACTATGGTACAGTTGCAATGTCCCTCCTTAACAACTGGTAATAAGCACTTTACCTCTAGCTGTTAGAATTACAGTCAAAATTAATGGAAAAGTCACAATTTTTCCAAAAACATGTCTAATAGAAATTTGAATTTTCCATTAAATTTGACAGAAATTATAACGATAAGGGAGTAAAGTGTTTATTACCAATAATTAAGGGAGGACATTGATTAGTTTTGTAATTTAGAGGGACATTTCAACTGCACCATAATTAAGGGGGCAAGTGCAATTTTCGCCAATAACTATTATGATTAGAGTACTCAGTTGATACAATCAATATGAACAAAAAAATACTTGCTAAACATACCTTAGTTTCTGAAATATGTAATCAAGATCTGACTTCATAGACCTCAAAAGACGTGTATTCCTAGTGAAGTCGCCAGAAACCTCAGAAAAGCAATGCTCTGAATACTCATTAAAATGTGACAGTACTGCATTGCTATCCTGCAATCTTCCTAATCTGCAATTTGGGGCACCAAAAGAAAAAAGATTACCAGGTGCCATTCTAAGTAAGCAACCATCAATCAATCTCCCCCCATCCCCCAAAAAACCAAGGGAAAAAAATAAAATGCTTAAGTCTAGAAGTATGCCACAGAAAACCTGCAACTACCCTAATCATCCATTAGGTATAACTAGCCAGGAAGTTCAGACATAACTACCCAATAAACTGATCTTCCAGTTGCGGATTTAAGTTCATCTAAGATTCCTGAAAATACAAATATGTAAGTAGGACTGCTCAGCATAAGGAAGTACCACCAACAATATTTCTTATCTTGCTCTCACTATCTCTTTTCCCAAAAAGTGGGGGGGAGGGGTTGAAGATATTTCCCTTTTCAATAAAGATTGTTCCAAGTGTATTTTCAACTCAATCTAATTGCATCTTTTAGGTTAACCGCACTCAATGTGGGAATTTATGTATACACATAAAGTATCAGTAATATTGAATGGCACCAAAAGGGGGTACAACCTAAATACATAGGAAGCAAACAAATGGGTGTCCCTCCCAAAGATAAAATCTTCAGCATAGGATATTGAAAGTATAATCTGAAAGGTATCAAATTATGTTCAAAATTAATTACTAAAACAAATAGCTTCATTTGTTCATCACAAACCAAAGTTTTTATTATCGACCTAGGATTTGGTTCATCATCAGTTTTAACTCATATAAACAACAAGGTATACGAATATATTATTTTACTATATCTTCTTGCATACCTCATACTCAACTCAACTAATCCTAAATCCCAACTATGTGACTCATACAGACATTAATCTTACCTGCTGTTACCTAAACTAAGAGCCCCTCTTATCATTTTCACACATTTCATCAAGTACCGATGCACTATTTTGAAGTCTGTCTAAAAAAAATTTCTCACTCTTTGTGTGTACTATAGCATATTGTACAGAAGCTTCTCATCACTTTCAGAAATTCAAGTAAATACGAATTAATTGTTTAATTTTCTCATCTAAGTTGGTTTTACATCCTAAACAAAGCATCAACACAATATAGTACAACTTATTTTTCTAATTCATTGATTTAATTTAGACTTAGCTCTCGCTCAAATGACACTTCCTAAAGGTGGGTTCATTTGTAACATAACCAAAAATATTAATAATAGGTATCATCAAATAAAAACTTAGAACAAGTTCAAATCCCTTAAATGTTACAAAATGAATTGTAAAGAAAAATTAATGAAAATATTAACGAGAGAGAGAGAGAGAGAAATGTACATAAGGTGCTGCAATTGCTTGACGGAGTCCAAATCTTCATCGTTGATAAGAGTTTTGAATTCACGAGAAACCTCCTCTGAAGCCGCTCTAATCGGTTCTTTCTCCGCCTGCTCGATCTCCATCTCCATCTCCGCCGAATACTGATCGAAAGAGAGACAGAGAAGCTGATGATATCAAACTTTGGGCCATCTATATGGGCCTTCGTATTGGCCTTGTTTCGATTTAATAACAAGACCCAATTGGACAAATACTGAGCTTTACGACTTTGGGCTTGTTGAGACTTGATAATCAACGTGAGTTTCGGCCCAACAAAAAAAAAATCAGTTACAAGTTAGCGCCGAAAACAAAATAGTTTCAACTTCATCAAGTAATCATATCCCAACAAAAACATTAGTAATCGATCTGACATGGGTACCCCAAAATTTAATTCATTCACTCATGAGTAATATTGGGGAAGAGAAAGTCTAGATGCACACTAAAATTTCACAACTAATTTCAAATGTTAAAGTGGCAATGATTAGAATGGTTCACTATTCAGAAATTGTAATTATATGCGTGTAGCATTACTTGGTATAGGGAAAATGCTGAAAAAGAAAAAGAAACGTTTAAGTATAAAAAAAGAAAAAGAATTCTATACAATTTAAGAGGCAATCATGGTATAGAATTTACCAATGATAGTATAAAATTATCACCCATTGATTGTACTACGTTTCAGTAACAAAATTTGGTTAGATTGATAATTTGGTTAGATTGGAAATTGAGTTTGACTCAAACACAATTTTATATGATATACTTGGTTGTGGTTTCATATTGACTCATTTCTTAGTCAAGTTTGGTTTACATCTCACCTCCCATTTTGATTGTAATAAGGACACACTCCCTCACTTTGTGTTACAGGCTTGGTTTAGAGATGTGTTCCTTGGTTTTGCTTAACGACAGTCTCTTGTTCTCTAACAAAAAAAATTAACACTAGTAACTAAAAGAAATCTAATTATTGGTTCAAGGATATAAAATGGGTGATAAATATCTTTATTTCATATATCAATGTCCAAAATTCAGAATTCCTTTAAATGTCAAAGATTGTAGGGGGTGGACTACTATACAGTCTATACTCCTTACCATTAAATGTTTAATCAAATTTGCAACAAAAAGTGTTTATTGTCAATATTATGGGATGTTCCAATATTGTTAAAACGAGTGCAATTTACCCTCTATTCTATTTTGGCGTACCATTACTTTGGCTATTTTATTTCATTTTTAATGCAGGTTAATGTTGGGATTCACAATAGGTTGATACTTAATTGATAGCAATGAATCGAAATTTTTGGGTATTTTAAGAATATTATTAGGTCATTCAATTAATTCGGTATACAATGATATCTCAAAAGTTCACATCAAATTTTGTAGGTTGAAGATTAATTGAAACCATTTTTAAGAATAAGCAACTGAAAATAATAGTACAAGTATATATATTTCAGTTACAAACTTCCTCAATTTTCCAATGGTGCAACGAGCAACCTTGTACAGATGCATAAAATAGATACAGCAAGGAAAACAAAAACAAAAATTCAAAGTTCACAACCCAAAAATTCAAACAGCCTCTTACTTGTTCCAACACAAAATCCTAAAAACAAAAGCATCAATATCAATCATGAACTCTACCCCAAAAAAATTTCCCAAAATCCACCCTGCAAAAACCTTCAGACTTCCATGCATGCATGCAGTCTAATTTGTTTTCTAGTAAAGCTTGTGGATATTCGTTATCTTGACTAATAAATTTTTTTTGTTATTGGAACAAGAAATTTAGGATTGAATCCCATCTACCACATAATTTTTCTTTTGTTTTTTAAATTACTGTTGTTATATAGGGTATGTAGACCAATAGCTTTAAAGGGGAAAAATAAATGATAGCAAAATAAAGGAGGTGGTGGCAATAGCATATATTGTTCCCCAAATATCTTTCGGCCATTAAAAAAATGGTTTTTATTCATTCAAATCACCAGATGGCACCAAAAGCTGGATAGCCAAGAGACACTAATCATGAGTTTAAACTTTCAAGTTTCAAGTAAACAACTTCAATCAAGATTATAAAATAGATCTAGGAAGATGAAAGAATAGGGAACTCGGGATATGTAGCTTAATAATCAACAGGATAGTTGCAAAACGAATCAACTATAAGTCTATAAGTCAATAGAAAAGTTCAGTTATTCAGATAGTGGGAAATGATTCACGGGAGAAAGGTGAAGGCAGGGGCAAGATAAAGTTGGAGATTCACTCTGCCGAAATATGTCTAATGAAGTGCAACATAAAAGGCTACACAGAATATGATCAACAGAAAATATGCTAACTGAACTCAGAACATCTTCATCCATACAAATTTGGATAAATTGAAATCAAATTATATGCCTGAATAGAAAATTGCAACCTACAATATGAAATTTAAAAATAGTTCCATACCAATACACATAATTTTTTTTTTGATAGGTATACCAATACACAAAAAGTTTCTTAGGTTTTGAACATATACAGGTCCTTTCCACGAGAAGAATGAATATATGACTGGAAAGCTTAAAGTTCTCTTAAATTATCAAGATGCCACACCTTGTTTTCATGGTATTGAATTTGGTTTCTTGATAATTGACTCCATGTGTGCCTGAAAGCCATTCAATTCGAATTTCCAAGCATGAATATGCACACATGCAGTAGATATGAGTGTTCAAGACACCGAACAAACCAAGAAAAACTGCCAAACTGAACTGACTGATTTCTGCCAGTTTCCTCGGTTATCATGGTTCGGTTTTATGTTTATTCAGAAAAGGCCTACGATATCGATTCAGTAGTAGGTTCGAAGGTCTAATAAACCACTTAAAATCAAACCAACTGATCAAATTATCGTTTAATTTCTAATTATATTAGTATACATGGAAATGTTTTAAGGGGGATATGAAAAAAAAAACCCTTGGGAATATGATCACACTTATTCACACCTAATTTTACATCCCAAACAGTCATACCTCCTAATCTCTTGCCTTTCTGACCACCACACATCTATCATTAACAGATCACACCCAAACACCAGACATTGCAGATCATAGTCCTATTGCAAGTCTTCATCAATATCTGTCATCCCATTCTAAATCATGCCAATCTCTCATCTTGGCCTCTTTGGTTGCTCAAAAATTCACAAACCAACGCACTGCACCGACAAAATTTAATTCTATTGCTGTGAGCATAAAAAAGGTGGTTGTAGATTTGGATATATTTTGCTAAAATAAGGAAACAACACTAAACAGACTAGTTGCCTTGCTTTTTCACTGCTGAGTTCAGGGAGAGGAGTGAGAAGATTTCTGATGTGGTTGTGCAAAATCAGATAAAATCTAGTCAAAATTGTTCATTTAGTAATATGCATGTTTCCTGTGTGCACATGCAAGCAAAGGTGCACACACTCAAGGAGAGGAGATGTGCATTGCAATAAGCCATTAGCAACTGTTTCTCTCAAGACATCCAAATTCCACTAGGAATCAGTATTAGTCATCTCTTTATATGAATGTGATGCTTTCTATTCAATAGAGAATGGGTTTTCTAGATTTTAAAAAACTATGAAACTTTGTTTGAGTTTTGTGTGATTCAACCTTCTTCGAGGTATTAGGTCGAGGAAACCCAAGGTGTGATGCACAGAAGTTTATCTTTTTTCCTTAAATTTTTAACAACTTGAAACCTCAATGAATTTTGGTACAAATGTGGTATATTGCTTGTATATTTGGTATAGGTCCCTGCTCAATGAATATTTTTAGAGAAAAAAAAAAAAAATTATCGAGGGTTACGACCCTCGATAAAAACAAAATTACTTATTTCGAGGGTTGTGACCCTCGATACAAGTAATATTTGTGAAGTATCCAACACTCTTTATCGAGGGTTGTAACTTTTTTTATCGAGGGTTATGACCGTCGATAAAGATAAAATACTTTCTTCGAAGGTTTTTAATACTTATTTCGAGGGTTTTGACCCTCGAAAAAAGACATTTCTTTTGTAGTGATTGTTAGTGTTTCCAACGGAGAAGAGTTTAAATACTCTCCTCCAATTATTGAATTATAAAAAAAAAAATAAAATCAATAACCTTCATATTTCCGTTTAAATATAGAAACTTGGGATTAAAATATTCGAAACATTACATTTAGGTTGCGAAAATCATTGCCCTTTTGTCAAATGTGGGGAAAAGGATGCATATTTTGCCTTGGGTTCAAATAATTGGACGGCTCATTGAGAACTTGCTAGATGCTTATTTGAAAGCTCATTTATGGATTGTCTTAATTTTTTAAGCAGTGGGCTAAGAACTGACAGCTATAATAGTGTAATTGGAGCAAAAAATTGACCTGTTAGCATCTTTAAAATGTCTCTGTGCAACCATAAAGAGAGTTATTGGTTTTTCCTAGTTCATATGACGAAGCTCCCTGAAGATGTAGACTTTGTAAGGTCGCCAAGGAAACTAAAGGGCATGTAGGTGCTGACCTTGCAACTTGCACTGAAGGCTGAAGCTGCATTTGGGAAAATTCTAACGTCAATATGGTTGAGAACTTGAATGCTGCACTTGGGACAAGTAAAGCATCTGCTCTTCGTAACAAAATAGTTAGAAGACAACGGTGGGCTTGAGATTGTTAAGGGGGGAGCATTAAGAAACTGTTCAACATACAATGGTGCCTCCTACAAAGCAGAAGAAATATGGTATGTCACCTTCAAGATAAGTTCTTTGGTACCATGATTGTGGGAAAACTCTTCTTAGGCATGCAATTGTGAATGTTCGTCAATAAATTTCATTAGCATCAGCGGCCGTAGCTACTCACAACATGTTTGGAGAGATAGAGGACAATGTTATAGATATCTCTGACATGGTCCGCCATTCTACATCATATATTCATATCTATTTTCTTGATGAACTGAACTGCATTACTACTCAAGTGAAAGCAGTGTGGAGAAGTTGGTGTGCTACTGAGAAAATTCTGAGCCAACTGCAAACTGAAATGGATTACTTACCATTCAGCAGGCCCCTTAATATATAAAATTAAACAAGACACATGTAGCAACCACAGTTTCTTTAGTACTCAATGTTATAAGTGACATTTGATTCAAAAATCTTCGTCTATTCTTCCACACTCCAAAAGTTCACTCAATCACACTATTGAGTGATTAGTGAACATAATTAAACCTTTCTTTTCTCGTTCCTAACTATTGAAAATGTTACACTTTATGTCCTAAAACTTAAAAAAATATCATTTTTCATCCTTAAACTATTGAAAAAGTTATTTTTTCGTTCCTAAACTATTTTAAAAAGTCTTTAAAAAGATTAGGGACGAATGACATAACAATATTTTAGCTTAGAATATTTATTAAAAGAAATGCAATTTGCTTAGAAAGCCATTGTTACAACACTTGGTTTTCCAGTTCAATACAACAATGGTACATGATTTACAGGTAAGTCACAACAGTAAATGAGTAAAGGAAATCATTCAATGGATTCATAAATTTATTAAATTTAACATGGCCTGGCTAATACAGCCATTACCTATTTGTTTCCCCCTTTTTCAACATAATTGTGTTAGATTCAATAGAATAGAGGATAAGGTTTTCCCAGGTTTTAAACATTGAACAAACTTAGGTCCTCTGTTTTAGTGTCTTTTCTTCATCTATCTTCCATTGTTGGCAAAATGGAGCAAATTAAATTAATGGCTTCGTAACAAGACAAGACTCAAGAAAGAGTACCAAAGTTCATACTATGGCCCGAAACTGAGTTTGCATTTTCCTCATTTTGTTTCCTGCCAATTTCACAAGAAACTCTTCTACTAACTTCCATGGGCAGTGCAAATGTTCCATCTTCCTTCCAAAGGATGGGATATGCTTTTAAAAATTTCTACCACTAATTCCATATCCATAACATTTGGGAAGACCTTTGCCGCCGAAGCAATGTGGTGGACTGGGGTTTAGAAGGTTTAGGGATATAAATGCAGCCTTTCTAGCTAAAATAGGATGGGAAGAGACGAAGAGGTGTGAAAAAAACCTTTCGGTGGATGGCTCAAACCAAAGCCCAAGTCTAATGATGTATCTGTGCAACCAATGGAGGTTGAGACATACAAAAACTCCATCAGCTGTTTCCTGTTTGAAGAAGAATCGGTGGCAACTATTAAAAAAAGATCAAATTCCAAGAGTGCTGTAATCATATAAGGCAATATGGCTCCAAGAAAATCTGGTTTTGTTTATGGTGAACTCAACATATTGGCTTTATTAATCTAAAAAAATCTACCAAAGTAATGGCAAGTTATGGGAAAGCCTATTGAAAAGTAAAATTCAAGAAAGGTTGAAAGTCTTTCTTTGGAGGATTGTAATGGGACTTTACCTTTAAAAGGGAGAGTGGCTTCCGAGTTTAGAATAGAGGATACCAGCTGCTGCCAATGTGGAATGGATTAGGCCCAAGATATTTCTTTCACTCATCTTCTCTTTAACAAAAACAAAGGTCGTTGTAGAATTTAGATGATAAGTTTATACAAACCTTGAGTTAATTTTACATGATAATCACCGTTCCATGTATTCTTATAAGCTCAATTCAGAAAAATAATGGAAGGCACATGCTGGACTATGTAGAAATCCTCTCCTCCTTCTTCAAGCCTATGTTTGAATGCTCTTGGCATCCATCGTATCTCCAGTTCCTGAAGCATGCTGACAAACTGCCAATGTGGAATGGATTAGGCCCATGATATTTCTTTCACTCATCTTCTCTTTAACAAAAACAAAGGTCGCTATAGAATTTAGATGATAAGTTTATACAAACCTTGAGTTAATTTTACCTGATAATCACCGTTCCATGTATTCTTATAAGCTCAATTCAGAAAAATAATGGAAGGCACATGCTGGACTATGTAGAAATCCTCTCCTCCTTCTTCAAGCCTATGTTTGAATGCTCTTGGCATCCATCGTATCTCCAGTTCCTGAAGCATGCTGACAAACTTCAATCCATGTGGAGCTGTCACCAGCTTGTTGCAATCTGAAATCTCTAAACGGAAAAGACTCGGCATGGCACCTGCCTCCACTGTCCATTCTTGTAAATTAGGCAAGCCACGTAGGAGCAAAGATTTGAGTTGAGGAAAACCTTTGTCAGAGCAAAC
This sequence comes from Fagus sylvatica, assembly GCA_907173295.1. Classification (NCBI taxonomy): domain Eukaryota; kingdom Viridiplantae; phylum Streptophyta; class Magnoliopsida; order Fagales; family Fagaceae; genus Fagus; species Fagus sylvatica. Next base: position 25,519,087 of record OU015767.1, on the reverse strand, counting down.
CATTTGCTTTCCAATGAAGGCTCCCCATCCTCTTAGGACCCTCAAGTTAGGTAGCTTCTCCAGTACTGGCATTGGGTCTTCCACAAGTCTAGATCCCCACAAAGTTAACTTGGAGAGGTATGGAGGAAATTCTTGGTAATCTGGCAGCTTGTTAATCCGCCCTTCTATGTGCAGCTTATGAAGACGAGGACAGCCTTGCACTACTTGTCCTACATCAACTACCTTATCAGGGAATGAAAGCATTTCAGTCTTCATGGTCAAGGACCGAAGGCTATTTAATTTTTTGTTAGGGGGATTGAAGATTTCCCCGAAATCTTGGAAGTCTCTCGGGTCATTTAGTACCAATTTTTTAAGATTGGTCAAACTGAGAAGATCTCTTGCATCACATTTGTTTGTGGGGAAGTTTACTAGTGTCTGCAAGTTGCTCAGATTTGCCAATTGTAGCTTATCATCAGTTAAATAGTTACACCACTTTGGAAGATATAGATGTCTCAACTGTTTCATCTTCCATATCTCAATTGGTATTAGTACAGTTGATTCCCAACTCAGTTCCTCAATGGTTTCCAAATTCAGGGTCTCTAAGCACACCAAATTGCCTATGGATGACGGCAAAACCCGTATACGAGTTTTCTTTAGGCTCAAGAACCTCAAATGAATCAAGCTTCCTATTTCCTCAGTTAAATCTCCATCCAATAACTGGATTCCTTCAAGATCCAAAACTCTAAGCAATTTGAGGTACTTAAAAACAGATTTGATTAACTGACTATTTTCTTTGAAGTATATGAGAGACCGGATATGGTGATTCTCTTTGTAATAATTCATTGTGAGAAATTCCTCGGAAAAGATGGCAAGTCTTCGAATTTTACCAGTTGATGAATCTGCTTTCTCATTTCGACTCCAAGGACTGACTATGTGGAGAAAATTTTCCTGCTTTGCCTTTGACAAGCATAGGTCACGCATAAGATCATGGAGACGACAAGATTTAATCCTTCCACTTGACCCAGTTATACCCACTTGAACCATGCATCTATTTATCAACTCAACCAAGCAGCGTTCAGCAAAATCTTCCAACATTTCATCTCCCTCCAATTCATACTTTGGTGACACAAAGCCTTCTGCCACCCATAGTCGAACCAATTTCTTTGCTGGTATATCGAAGTCCTCAGGAAAATGGCTTAGATAGAGGAAGCATGGTTTCAATTGGTAAGGCAATTCATGGTAACTCAAAGCTAATACCTCATGAACTCTTGATTGTTGTCCTTGTTCGCGGCCTCTGCCTAAGTGTGATTTTATATTTCGATGCACAATATCCCACTCATCCAATGTTTCTTTTGTTGCCAGAAGTCCTCCAAGCACAATGATAGCCAATGGTAAACCAGCACACCTTACCACCATTTCCCTCCCTAACTTCTCCATGTCTTCGCAAATTCTGAAGTCTGCATGATGATGATAAATATATATAACAACAATAATAATATCAACAAAAACAACGTTCAAAGTATCTACATTAGAAAGTATAACATTTTCAAATGTTAGAATCCTAGAATTATTGTTGAAAGGAAAATCCATAACCATTCATACAATCATATCTAAAAAGCGTAGCTTAACCAGAAAATTAAAGTACGTTTGCTTTGATGTTATTTGTGGCCAAGAACTTGAACTTTTAACATTCAAATAAATACAAAAGAAACACTTGAGCTACAACTTTTAACCTTTGTTGTCCATCCTATTCCTTTTCAATCCAAACATCAATAGACTAGATGATCTCATTTAAATCCTACCCATCTCTATGAAAAGCTCATGAGATGCCACTAAACTAAAGAAACCATTCGCATTTCTCAGCTTTTAATACCTTGATTAAATAACAATAATAAAAAATACTATAACAAAAACATTTATGAGATAAGATAGTGTGTGTATGTATATATGTATACTATAAAAGTGGTTGGATGAGAAGAAACCTGGATCTTTTCTCGGAAATGCCTTCTTCTGTAACAGCTCCCAACTCTGATCTTCGTTTAAACACCCCGGTTCATGTAGAAAACCTCCTGGATCTATATGCAAGGCTACTTCTCTATTGCGGGTTGTTACTAAAATCTTGCTGCTTACCTGTCCTGATGGGAAGGCCGGACTAAGTAAATCCCATGCCTCAGTGCTCCAAATATCGTCGAGGATCACCAAACATCTCTTCTCTTGCTGAACTTGATTAAGCTTCTTTGCCAGTTCTTCGTGCGTCATTTTCAAAATTTGATCCCTCTCGTCCTTGGTTGGAGAGGTAAGCTTGACTAAAATTCCTTCCCAAACATCTCTTGTCTTGCATTGCTGAGATATATAAGCCCAAGCGAAACCTTCAAAATGACGCCTAACATCACTGTGATGGTAAACTTTTTTAGCAAGAGTGGTCTTACCTAGACCACCCATCCCACAAATAGACACAACTTGGAAGTGTTTATCTTCATTTATCAGCTGCACAACTACTTCTTTTATATCTTCATCCAACCCCACGATATACTCTTCAACGATATGGGAATAAGACCATCTCAATTGCCTTTGCCTGTCGAAGGCTGAACTCAAGCCCTCTTCTTTTATAGCATTCACACCGTAAGTTTGTAAGCTTCTAGTGAGGTTCAGAGATTCTTGTTTTAATGGCCTCAATCTTGGACCCCACTTTGTGAATTTTTCTGCCTTTGTTGAAGATAGGAACATGCTTAAGCTTGAGTGAATTTTCTTTGTTCCTGGAAGCAATTTCAAGGGCAAAAGTTTCTATAACATCCTGAACGTCGTAAGCAGCTTCCCGAATCTCTGAAACCCAAATTTGAACACTCTCATCTTCGTTTTGCTTTTTATCTGCATCTCTTAAGAAGCACTGCATCCGCTTTAATTCGATTTGCATCTGCTTCACTTGCTGGCTCACCCCTTGTAAAAATGCCGCTTCCTCTATTAGAAGGTTGCCTAGCCTTTGCACAACAAAGGACACTACAGACTCGGCCATGCTATGCACGCCCTCCTCCTCCTCCTTCTTTCACCAAAACAAGAAGCAATGGAAACTCTTCTCGCATGCAAATATCAAACCAAGTCTGTCTTCACTTTGCTCTAGCAGCTTTTCATTTTGTAGTGGTGGCTTTCCTCTTTATGTTTGGTTACTCTACACAAAATGTATTTCATAAATCTCCAGCCATGAGAATGTATTTTTCTTTTTTGGTATTTTTTTTGGACACAATAATGTATTTTCCTCATAATACAGTCTTCATTTCTCTTTCTTTCGAGCTAAAATAAGGGCATGTTTGGTAAAATATTGCCAAAACAAGTTTTCAAAATTGGTAAAAACTGCTTTTGAAAATATTTTTCCAAAACATGTTTTTATATAGGTTTTAAATGTGAAGAAGAAAATAAAATCAGTTTTTTCAACTTTTTTCTTTTCTTTTTCTTTTCACTCAAATCCTTTTTCAAAAAAAAAAAAAAACTATTCGGGCATTTTGAGTTTTGACAAACAACATACTGAGATATTTCAGAAATTTTAAGCCCAAATCACCACCAAAACAAAATAAATGCTACAACAATCTCGTAACATCATAACTGAGACAAAATATTGACTGGTATAAATTAAAATAAATTAAGAAAATGTAAAAATTGAATGAATTGAAATGATAAGAGGGGTTGATTAACACCTTCGCTCCCGTTGATAACAATTCTGCCACCAGTCTGTATGTTCTGTTCTCTTCGACAGTGACCGAACGAAGCAAATTGCCTGAAGAGAATGTACAAGTAGAACAGCTCAAATTGCACCTTCATTAAAAAGAAAGTTGAGTAGTGGAAATAACAAGATTAACACAACGACCAACGAAATTAACACAAAAGGAAAACAGCAAAACACAAGGGAATACCTGAATGAGATTGATGAAGACGAGAGAGGGACGACTGAAAGAAAGAAAAAGAAGAGATAATGTGTAGTGTGTACAGTAGATCAGAAAATGAGGCTACAAAACATCCCCATATTTTCAAGATTCTTTTATTGACCAGCTGGACAGTCTGTCTTGGGTTCGGACCACAAATATCTAAAATCTTCAAAATGTTTTTCCTTACCGAAATACTCCAATAAAGTTTACATCTACGTCAGCACGCCACCAGGCCATCCCAAACTTTTCAAGCCAAATTTTAAGTTGGGATTTTTTATTTATATTTTTTAATTATTTAATACTAAATTAAATTAATATCTATGATTTTTTTTACTAGAATTTCATTTTTCTTGCTCTTTTAGATGCAAAATTATTGATCAAACTTTTATAATCAATTTTCTCTAACATGTTCTTTTCAATTGATAAAATCACTAATCCACTTAATCTTTCTTGTGACATAATCGATCTTAAGTAAGATTTTATCAATTTTAATTTTGAAAAAGTTCTTTCTGCAGAAGCAACTGTTACGGAGAATTGTTAATAAAATTCTATATGCGATGCATGCATTTGGAAAAATTCTAGTTTTTTATATATAATTCAGCCAAAACAACATGTAACAATACTATAATAGTACCTAACTAACAAATAAAATTTAATAAAATTAAAATAGAAAAGTATATAACAATAGAACCTGATTACGTTGATTTAGTGATTTATACCAATATCTACATAAGATTAATATTTGAACAATGAATATCACAAATTCACAGTCTATTAAATCTTAATTTACAAACCCTAATTGCAAAAAGAAAATAAAAATTTATTCAAGAGAGTAAAGATTGATATTATTACCAATTTATGTGTTGAATCCAATTTTTGTAGAAGATCTCAAGATTCAAATTTTCAAATTTGAAACCAAGAAAAAATAAAAAAGATATAATATTTATTGACTATTGTAGATTTGTAGTGAGAGAAAGAAACCTTTTTAGAGAGAGAAAGTGAGAGGTGTGTGTATGAAGAGAGGAAGAGAAAGAAATACGTAGAGAGAGAGAGAGTAATACGTATAAAGACGTTCACTAGTAGAGGGAGAGAGAGATGCGTAGAAGAGAAATTGAAGACATTGAGAGAAAGAGAGAGAGAGAGAAAGAGATGTTGAGGGGCTGAAGTGAAGGAGTGATAGGTGTGAGGTGAGGGATCACAGCCATAGGTGTGAGACGCGTGTATAGAGAGAGAGAAAAAAATCTTGTGCGTCTGCTTGTTAGCTGCTGCCTTTGGCTGGGAAAAAAGAATTGTGTTTTTTAATGACCTAATGGGCTATATAAGGTGGGCTTTTAAAATTTTGGAGGCCTCAAGCCATTGCTTAAATGGCTTTATAGGTGGGTCGGCCCTGCACGCCACTGAGCAACCGTAAGTTGTGGCTGGAGTGGATTCCTCAGTCTTTCCCCATGTTTGAGGTCTCCATCCGGGTCCCACCACCGCATATGTGGGGTCGTTGTCACTCTAAGAGCATCCCATTAGTCAAATTGGCTATAAAACACCTAATTTTCCTATTTTGATAAACTTATACCCTACATAAGATTCTCTATTTATTTCTTTTTTGATAAGATTCTCTATTTATTTCCCCACATTATTTTTATATTATATTTTCTCTCTCCAAAATAAATAAATAAAAACTTTTTTAATACTTCTCCCATTTCCCCTTTCATCTCCCACACCTATCGAGTCTAACTAAAACCAAGAAAGCCACCACCAAATCTATTGACAATTTCAATAGAAATCGTCCACAAATCAAGCAAAAATCAATCACAAACCAACCAAAAGTCAACCCACAAACCACCGGAGCCACCGTGATATCCCAAACATCAAACTACCGGAGCCACAAATCAATCAAAAATCACAAATCAAACCGATCTCACAAATCACAAATCAAAAATCACAAAATTTTAGGCCTTCACAGATCTGCGTCGCCGTGCCTCCGGAGTCTGATCTCACAATGATCGTCTTGGATCAGTCAAAGCTCACCGATCTGGTCTTTCTCGGCCTCGATTTGGTCTTTCTCGGACCTCGCCCTTCCAGCTCACCGATTTGCTTCGTCGTGACTTTAATTGGCACCCCAAAGCCCAGACTGTTTGTGGCGCGAATTGTTGAGAGAGAGAGGCAACACCCATGGTGAGAAGAGACGCACAACGTCTTCGGCGAGCTAGTGTGGAAGATGGATACGCATTTTGAAGATTGAAGAGGCTGGTGTGAGAGAGTTTTGTGGGTTTTAGCTATTAATTTTACCGCATATACTGTATAGCGAGGCTAATGAAAATGCTCTAACTTTATCCAAGTTAATTCAACTGTACAAGAGAAGTAATAAAAACATGATAGTATTCCAATCATATTTGCTCAGAGTTTGAGGACAAAATCTCTGAGAGTAATGTTCACTCATCTCACATAACAATGAGTTCTACTAATTAAATACATGATGAAATCTACTATTTAATTCAATAATGATTTTGGTCAATTTGTCAAAAGTTTTTTTTTTTTTTTTTTTTTTTTTTTTAAATTAAAAATATGTAAAAGGTTAGTCTACGGAAGACCTTGTTTTTATGCTTGAACATAGTAGTACTTACCCGTTGAGAATCACTACTTAAGAGGCCTAGACGGGGATGCAAGAATGTATAATGGGCACTCACACACTCCTTCAAGTGGGTTCAATCATAATCACCTCAATCCCATTGGAATCCCAATAATATCAATCGATTGGTGTCCTCAAAACCAACTTCAACATTTTTCAATTTATAATACCCTTGAGATATTTCTTTATGAGTTTTAATTCAATAAATTTTGTGTAAGAGTATCCATTTACACCCTACAATATCACTATGTCATCTTAGTTTTTTGCAAATAAAAAAAATAGGTTAATCAAATATCACTTAATATGCTAGCCTATATTTTTCATGTAATGGTAAGTTGTTAAGAAAATCAAGAGTGTGGTGATGTGAATAATGACAATTGAAAACAATAATATTAAACTCAAACACATATTCATTGAAATACTTTAAAGATTAAAATGTAACTTCTCAACTATTTGGAGAACTGAGTGATGATTTAGTACTATTAGGACACAATAAATGCATATTGTATCCTCTCACATGAATGTTTGATTCCACCAATTAAATTTATGGTATGACACATCATTCATGTGAGAGGAGGGAGCAGGCATTCATTGTGTTTTGGAAGTACTTAATAATTTTCTCGAAAGACCTAAGTTCTAAAACAAAAAATTTTATTGGCATTTAGCCTATAAAGCTATTACTATACTCAGGGCTCCGAGTTTTGGGTTGCCCAAGCCCGTCCCAATTTTGATTGCCCACTTACTATTAAATATTAAAAAAAAATAAAGGTCCAATTTTTAAATTTTTTTAATGCAAAATCAAGGATATATTGTGTTTTGAGTATGAATTACATAAAAATAAAATAAAATGAAGTAAAATGTAACCCTGATTATAGTGCTTTTATAATTAGCATAAATCGACTCAAAGAAATATCTTCTCATTGTAAGGTGATTTCTGGATATTGGGATTAAGGATTAGAGATTTGTTCTTGCACTTTTGGTAGCTAGTGACATTTTGTTTTGTTGAGACTGTTTGTGATATTGTGTTACCAAATTAGTAAAAATTTGTTTGTGGTTTTATTTGTACTTTTGTTTGGGATTAATACGTTCACAATTTTTGGAGGAATAAAGAAATAGAATTGATTGTTGAACAACATAATTAAAAGAAGGTGATGAATTTAATTGAAGAAATCCTGACCTCTTGAATTAATACGTTTACAATCAAAGACTAACATAAAAGACACCGGATAATTCTAAGCAGTAACAATAAAACATTAAAATAGGAAACAAACTCAATAACCCTACTTCTTACTCCTACATGCCACCTACCACAAATGAAATATGAACTTTGTTTCATGCACGTAACAGTTTAATAGTTTATTATCTATTAGTCTATATCTAAATTTGTTGGTAAGTTGCAAAATGAATAATTATATATATATATATACTAATAGAAAATTTTCTTTTATGTATACTAATATTTTATTTTATGTATAATAATATTTTTTTTTTTTTTCTATGTATACTATTTTTTTTTTTTTTTTTTTTTTCATTTGGTTGCCCCTAAGGGGGGTTGCCCTAAGCCCAAGGGCTTGTGGGGGCTTACCCCCAACCGGCCTGACTATACTTAGTTGCAAATAAGGTCCATGAAAACATCATTACAGCTTAACCTAAAACATATTAGAGAAATAACATCATTGTGTAAAAAAGATCTGTGCATAGAAGCAAGTAACAAATTAACCACTATTAATTGGATTGTGTCTAGAAACTAAAAAATGAGAAAAGAAAATAGCGTTACAATTTAGTCAGAAAATTGCATTACTTTTGAACTTCTCGGAGGGGCCATCTTATTAATTTTTGACAAAAATATAATTTCCTGATACATAAAACTCAGACACTATTAACATTGGATACAACTGAGATAACTTCAAGATAATGAGAATTTCCACAAATGATCAAAGCCCTTGGACAAACACATAAAAGTTATGAGCTTTCCAAAAAGTGAGTGCCTTTAGTGCAGACCTAGGAGGCTCTTTCTACCTAACTATACTTTTGCACAGAATTGATAAAAAGATCGTCTCTAAAGTTTTTTATCAGTTTCGTAGGAAATTGCAGAAAGATAAAAGAATGGGCCACCTAATTGGATTGGTGTTGATCGTTATGATGACAAATAAAAAGAGAGTTGTTTGATGCCTAAGGCAGAAACTGAGTAAGTGTTGTTTTTCTTACCTATTTCCATTTGTCTTTTGAGTAAATAGTAGAAACCTAGTTTAATGAACCAATTCGGAAAAGTGCATAAGCATAAGTATAAAACAGTGCCCCATCTCTAGATCTAGCTCAAAATACCTGCACTTTTTCTTTTTTCTTTTTTACCCTCGGAGGAGTACCAACCCTGCTATCAGCTTAAGGGAATGCGATTTCGATAAACTTTCTTCAAAAATGTTTATTTGTTTATGTTTAATTGCTATCTGAAACCGAAATAGATTCCTCTTCCTCAAGCGGAGAAAATGGAGAAGGTGAAGGCAGGGCAAGATAAAGTTGGACATTCACTCTGACATAATATGTCCAAATGAAGTGCAACATAAAAGGCTGCACAAGACAGAATCAAACAAAAAATATGCTAACTGAACCTCAGAACATCTTCACCCACACAAATTTGGATAAATCAAAATAAAATTATATGCCCAATAAAAAGTTGCAACCTGAGCCAGCTACCTGAAATTCAAAAATAGTTCCACACATACGTTTGGATAAATTTTCATAGGTTTTGAACAAATACCAGTCTCTCAATGTGTTGTAAGGTGTCCTATTTATACATAAGACTACTAACATAACTCTCATATCTAACTTATGTGGGATTTTTTAACATGGATAATTCAGAATTTTTTATTGAAGAAACAAATTCAGTTTTGTTAAATTAATTTGTACATTGCATGGGTTTTAGACTATAATTAAATAACTCAAATGTTATTTCAATTCAAAGTACCCTCAATGTTTCCTTATATATCAGATATAGTAGAAGAGACTCATTTGAGAGTAAGAAGACACAACTTGAATCACAACATTTTTATCATACACGCGATAAACAGAGAGGGAAAAAAAAGTAGCAACCCTGCCATTACCTATTAGGTTCTGGGAATGTGAATGTGAATGTGAATGTGTCACTATACCAAAAAGATTAGTCTTCTTCAGTACCGGTATATTGAAGAATTGGATACATATATTGATCACCACCCCCAATGCCAGGATCCATATCCGCACTCTCTTGCAACTCCAGTGCATGTTCAAGGCCTACCTCCACTTCACCAATTGTGGGACGTTGGGTTCCATTTGTTCGCACACAAGAAGTAGCAATGTCCATGTAAATCTTAAAACACTGTGGAGCTATCTTCCCCGTTAGATACGGATCAATGATCTGATTAATGGTCCCTTCTTGTATGCATTCTAGGGTCCAATAAATTAAATCCATCAGATGTTTCCTCACCAATCCGCCACAGAGTACTTCCAGCAGTACCACACCAAATGAGTATACATTGAATTTATCAGTTAGCTGACTTAGTTCCAAGCCGAGGGCATACTCGGGAGCTATATGTCTTAGAGTATCCTTCGTCCTTATACTGTCCTCCCTCCTTAACTTAGGGTGAGAAGGGTAGAATAGAGGCGAAGGTTTATAGAATGTATTAATTTTTTGTATATTTTGGTTGTTTTGTCTTCCCTTCTCCTCTACTCTCCCTTCATCTTCCTCCATTGGTAAATCCTTTGACAAGCTCGGGGGACCCATCTTGGAATACTCGAAATTTGACAACTTTGGCTCCAATTTCTTGTCCAACAAAATGTCGGTCGGCTTCACGTTATGGTGGATAATACTATGCTTTACCCTCGTGTGAAGGTAGTGCAGTCCTCGCGCCACTCCAATGCAAATCTAGAGTCTTTGTTTCCACAATAAGGGGGTTGCGGTCAGTGTCGTAGAGGTGGTTGCAAAGGTTTCCATTAACAATGAACTCGTAGACTAGGATCATCTCAGGTTCATCGATACAATATCCGATGAGATGGACGATGTTAGGGTGGCTTAGCTGGCAAAGCAACAACACCTCGGTACTAAACCTGTTGGAACCCTTTCTTGACTCGGAACTCAAACGCTTTATTGCAACGTTCATGGTACAGTCATCAGTACACCCGTTTATATACTGTACCAAAATACCCCTTTCCAATTATTAAATCTTTATCGAAGTTATTGATAGCAATCTGGATCTCAGCGAGTGAAAATCGACGGCATAGTTCCTCAGCAACACTTGAAGATTGTTTTGCTCTCTTCCGGCTGGACTTGAATAACTTTGAAATAGAGTGTGAAACAGCTTCCATTGATGATGAGAGGATGATTAGATTCAATGAGAGTGGAAAGTGGCGGCTAAGAGCATTCACCTCCTATTGTGTAAAAAATATATGTTTTACCTCATCAAAATGCTACTTTTCTATTTTTGCTAACTATTTTTACAATCTATCTCACATCTCATTCTTTATTTTACAATACATCCTATTAAAATATAATAAAATAATTCTTTTTTTTTATATATATTTTTTTCAACACTCCAATTCACCAAAAAATCCACACACCCACGCCGGCAACACCACCAACAGACCCACACACCCACGCCGGCAGTACCACCAACAAACCCACACACCCACGCTGGAAACACCACCAACAGACCCACACCCATGCTGGAAACACCACCAACAACAGACCCACACACCCACGCTGGAAACACCACCAACAACAGACCCACACACCCACGCTGGAAACACCACCAGCAGACCCACACACCCACGCTGGCAACACTACCAACAACAGACCCACCTTCAACAGAAACAACACACCCCAAACACAATAACTCTGAATCACCAATTTCTAAAAACCGCAAATCCAAAACCATTTCATACCCACAAATCAAATAAAAAACCTCCAAATCCATAATCTTTTCATACCCATTTTAACCTCTAGGAGTTTCTAAAGAAAATTCACAAATCAAATTAAAAAAAAAAACTCAATCCAAAACCCACGGCCACCCACACTGCTGCAACACTGCCTGCCCAAATCCCACCATGATGTTGCTGCTCATGTGAGTGGGAGAAAGAGAGTCCGAGATTGAGGAATGAAGAATGACGAATGAGGAGTTTAGGATTTTCAGAGGAGAGAAGAGAGGGGTAGTTGTGCAGCAGTGTTTGGAGGTGGAGATGAGAGCTGATGAGAGATTTCATAAATAAATAAATAAAAGGAGAGAGAAAGATCGAATAAAAAATGACTGAGTAAAAGTTTACATGAGCTACAGTAGTCGGTAAAGACAACTTGTAAAAATTTTAGCAATTTTACACAATCGGTTTGTGAGTGAGATCTTTGTGATTTTTGCGAACAGTATTATCTATTGTAGCTAATAGTGTGTTTTAACTTATGGGATGTGAATGCTCTAATGATCCACTTTGGATCCCCTTTCAGAAATAGATATTTTTTATTTTGGGGAACATTTTGTGTGATATATACGGGATTTTATATATATGACTCTCTGAAATGGTAGTACACTGTTAATACAAGTATCAATATTTTATATTGAGGGGTAATTATTTAATATTTCTCACTTGCCCCGAAAATAATTTTCTGACTCTGCTCCTGAACATGGCCTATCATAATCTGTAATTTCAATTTTAACAAGCAAGTTGGTTTTGTTGTGAAATTGTTGTAGTTTTTTGTTGTTGTGTTTATAGCTTGTTTTTTCTCGTATATGAAGTCCCTCGTTAATTTAGTTTTCTTTTGAACATCATTTGATTTCAACATAAATTTTAAATTAGGTTATATGTTTTAGTTTAATTTAGGTCAAATTACATAATTACCCCTGGGGTTTGGGTCAATTGCAAACAGACTCCCTGGGGTTTTGATTTTGCAATATAACCACCTAGGGTTTTTAAATTGGTGAAATTGATCCCTCTAAGTACATTTTTTGTCGATTTTGCTAGTAGAAATTTGTCACATGCATTACATGTGACCACTTTATAATAAAAAATTCATTATTGTAAACTTAAGTACAATGCATGTGACAAATTTTGTTAGCAAAATTGACAAAAAATGTACTTGAAGGGGTCAATTTCACCAATTAAAAAACCCCAAGTGGTTATATTGCAAAATTGAAACCCCAAGGGGTCAATTTGCAAATGACCCAAACCCCAAGGGTGATTATGCAATTTAGCCTTTAATTTATTTTTTCTTAAAGAAACTCAAACATATTACAAGCTATTTGATTAATTTGTTCTTTCTTCATATAAGGTACCTACCATGATTAAAAAAAAATTAACACAATCACAAATCTATCATAACGATTAATAACTAAATTAAAGTTGATATTATCTTATTTGGGTTAATTAGATAAATTAATTTCATTTATGAACTAATAAAAATTTGATTCACTAATCTCATGTACTAGAAATCATGTATAGTATTTACTACGATGGGCTAAACTTTGATGACTATAATATGTCTTTAGAATGTCTCTAAGCAAGCTAAATATAAACAGAGGTATTTGATTTTCCGGAGTTCATATGACGAAGCTCCCTGAAGATGTAGACTTTGAAAGGTAGCCAAGGAAACTAATGGGCATGTTGGTGCTGACCTTGCAGCTTGCACTAAAGCTGCACTTGGGACAATTCTAACATCAATATGGGTGAGAACTTGAATGCTTCTCTTGGGACAAGCTTCTGCTCTTCTTGACAAAATAGCTGAAAGGCAATGGTGGGCTTGAGATTGTTAAGAGGGGGGAGCATTAAGAAACTGTTCAACATACAATGGTGCCTCCTCCTAATATGTCAGCAGTAGGAGAAATATGGTATGTCACCTTCTAGATAAGTTCTTTGGTACCATGATTGTGGGAAAACTCTTCTTAGGCATGCAATTGTGAATGCATATCAATAAATTTCATTAGCATCAGCGGCCTTAGCTACTCACAACTCACACTGCATCATATCATTTTCTTGATCAACTGAACTCAATTGCCACTTGAGAATGAAAGCAGTGTGGAAAAGCTGGTGTGCTGCTGACAATTCTGAGCAAGCTGCAAACTGAAATGGGTAAATTACCATTCAGTAGGCCCCTGATCAGTTAATTTACCTTCCTTTGCCTGATGAGAGTTCACAGATACAGATTTACATGACTTTTGACTGAGGAGATCACCCTAATCAAAAGACATTGATCTTGCAGCCCTTGCCAAGCATACATAATCTTAGGGGGACTGAATCAAAGGAAATGTTTGAGCGTGCATACAAAGAAAGAATATTAAGCTATGGAAGAGAGGCCAATTGCCACGGACTCTTGGTTCAAAATAACATAAGAACAAATGCTTTCACCAAAAAACAAAAGCTTCATCGTAGAGTTGCATAGATTAGATTTCCATTTTATGTTAGTTCATATTTTTCAAAAGTTTTGGTTCTTCATATTTTTTATTTTTGGTATTTGGTATGATGGAAACGCAAATGAACAAAAAACATTTTTGGTGGTCGACGGGAAACAAACCCAGTAGAAGGGAAAATATTTTCCTTTTTAAGAGAAAATTTTTTTTTTCCAGAACATCACATATTTTACATTGTATTCGTAACCAAAAAGGGAAAAATAAGAATCTTCACCTACATTGTGTTTCCCAAGTGGTAGCATAATACAGTGTTGCTATTTGCAATAAGATTGACTAGTGTTACTAAGGCATTTCAAGGTCAGGTCTCTTGTCAAGTACTTCTCCAGTTGAATCATCTGGGAATGCATCCGGATAGGTAGTCAAAATCCTTGATTTCATGCTCCTATTAAAGAGAGAGAGAGAGAGAGAGAGAGAGAGAGAGAGAGAGAGAGAGAGAGAGGATTAAATCACCAAATGGCACCAAAATCTGGATAGCCAAGAGACAATAATCATTAGTTTAAACTTTCAAGTTTCAAGTAAACAACTTCAATCAAGATCATAAAATAGATCTAGGATGACAAAAGAAATAGAGAACTCAGGATATGTAGCTTCATAATTAACAGTATAGTTGCAAAACGCATCAACTACAAGTCAATAGAAAAGTTCAGTTATTCAGACAGTAGGAAATGATTCACGGGAGAAGAAAATAGAGAAGGTGAAGGCAGGGGCAAGATAAAGTTGGAGATTCACTCTGCCGAAATATGTCCAAACGAAGTGCAACATAAAAGACTGCACAAGACATAATCAACAGAAAAATATGCTAACTGAACTCAGAAGATCTTCATCCACACAAATTTGGATAAAGTAAAATACAATTATATGCCCAATAAACAGAAAAATGTTCACAATAAGCAAATTGATTGGCTGTCATTATCATTCTTTTAATTTGAACACCCAAAAGCAGAACATACCATAGAAAAAAAAATCCATTTTAGGAGAACATCAGTCATTGTCTACTCCTAAATTTTCTAAAATAAATGTGAAAGCATAAAGAATCATATCAAAGTTTCACTTTTAACATCTTCTGCAGATATATTGAATATATTAAAAAAAAATCCAAAATGATGAAACAACAGAGAATTCCAGAGGAATAAAGAAAGTATATTGTCAACAAAAAAATTCTCCCCTAAGAAATTCTGGAATCACAATGAAAAGAACGTAGTAAAAAAACCATCCAAAACAAAACCACATTTCCTCTTCAAGAAATTTCCCATCATTATAGATAAAATAGAAGGAGAATGAATGTTTATGACCAACTAAAAGTACGCTTGATCCCCAGCCCCAGAAACAAAAAAAATCCCTTCTTGCTCATTATTTTTCCCAACATAAAGAAGAGACTAAAAGTGAAACAGAAGTTAATCGAAAGAGTGAAACAGGATCAGATAGAAAAAGTCCATTTTAACACAATAATGAACTGATTGTGACTAAAAAACATAAACATAAACTTGATATAACCCGTCCCCCAGCCCCCCAATTTGCAAAGCCTACCGCTTCTATTTCAGACACACATGAAGAAGAGAAAAAACCCATTTCGCATTCCTCATTTTTCTCAAACCAAGTTGCAAAAACAACCAAGAAAAGACTCATTTTTATTAAAATCAAGATTAGTAAATAATATCAAAGTAGAAAAGTTTTCATCTTTTGCATATATATTCATATTCCTCTACCTGCGGTTCTGAAACCAGACTTTGATCTGTTTGGGCTCAATGTTGGAAAGTATAGGACACTCCCTATGAGTTGTTGCCTTCTCAAAGAGCTAGGCTTTGGGCATTCCGTGTACACCCTCTCCAACGCCTCCACTTGCTCTGGCGTGTACCTCACGTACTTACTTGAATCCATTTCCTTACTTGCTGAATCTTTGTGCATAGAAAGCGCCATAATAGCAATACAATACAAAATAACCAAAAGCTTATAGACAAAAAAACCAAAAACAAGACAGACCCAGAAGATGTTTTGGGGTCTTAAGGCCTTGTTGAACACACTAATAAAATGGGGTTTTAAAAGGGTGGTAGCTTTGGTTCAGCTTCTTCAGCTTCTTTGCTATTGTTGTTGGTGGTGGTAGTGTTCTATGGCAGGCTCTCTCCTCCAAGAGAGCCTACTTTCTCCTTCATCAGCTGGTGGGTTTTTTTTCTTTTCTTTTCTCTCTGAAAGCAAAGCTGAGGAGGAAGAGCTTGAACTTGAACAGGAAAGAGAGGGGTCTGTAAAATAATAATAAAACAAGCACTAACAGTGTGGGTTCTCTAAAAACTAATTTTGGTATGCAAGGAATCCAAAAGATCTTTGAAAAAAATAATAAAAAAAACCCCAAAAAAAATCATCAATTACCCACTGGTGTGGGTATGTTCCATCTAATTGAATTCAACCATAAATGCATTGGTTGATAAACCAATAAACCACATAATTGTCTTATATTGACCAATAATAGACATGATTTAATTTAATTGAAAAATTTAAACTTACTATATCTAATAAATTGTATCTAAATTTTGTCATTCTAGAAATGCCAACTTTTTTTTATCAAAAAACAAAAATGCCAATTTGTTTTTGTGGATCGAAGAGGTACCAACCTTTCAATTAGCTTCGGGTAATAATTGATTGGGCTTAATCATCGACCGTTTGGTGGTGTCCAAGGACAAGTCGCCAGCGATGTGATGCTATCTGAATCCGAATTAGATTCCTCTTCCTCCAGCGGAGAATCAGTACCGGTAAATTCAAGAATGGGATACATATATTGATTACCACCCCCAATGCCAGGATCCAATTCCGCGCTCTCTTGCAACTCCAGTGCATGTTCAAGGGCTACCTCCACTTCACCAATCGTGGGACGTTGGGTTCCCTGTGTTCGCACACAAGAAGTTGCAATGTCCATGTAAATCTTGAAACACTCTGGAGCTATCTTCCCCGATAGATACGGATCAATGATCTGATTAAAGGTCCTTCTGGTATGCATTTTAGGCTCCAAGAAATTAGATCCTTATGTTCCATCCTGTAAAATGAAATAACAAGAAGAAATCTGTCACAGTTAATAAACAATAAAAACTCACAGTGAATGCAGAATGAATAGATCAAGTCTAGCATTTGACGCTATCTCCTTAAAACAGATTTCACCCCTCTGACTATAATCTTAGTGGTGCTTTGAGACTCATGGACGTTTGTCTCCCACGATAAAATGATCTTCACACGTAGAAAAAGCACAACCAATCTCTGTGCACAATGAACGTAACTAGTGTCTCTTTCTCTCTTTTTATGCAAATGAGATTCTCAAAATCGTAGGAAATAACCAACTCAAAGCAACTTCAAAAATAAATTTACAAAGTAATACTTTAAAATGAATGAGGACACTTTATTTATAGATACAGTCACACCTCTTCGGAAAAGATGCGAGATGAATAGTTACAACTATTCAAAAAAGACAACATTTGGGGAAAAAAAATGTATTAATCAATATATAAATTGGATGGACTAGGCCTAATCCACATGGACCCACTTGGCCCACTTTTAGGAGGCAATTTCTCATTCACTGCTAACCATTTTTCCAACAATCTCCCACATGAATAGAAATTGACAAACACAATGCAAATGACAATGCAGACATAAAGAGTAGAAGAAAAGTTACTGTATCGGGAGAGGTAGCTTTTGGCTTTGAACCTTCCTTTGTGAAATACTATCGGATATACTAGCTAACCGGTGAACATGATGTCTTGAACCGTTCTGCCGATTGTGTATACCAAGACAATAGAATTCACACAGCTTCTTTTCGAACACAATTAGTTCTCATTATTGTGCTCATTTTGGCCGTTAACACTTTCTGGTTTCATGAGTGTTGTAGAGAATTCAGCCTTAAAATTCTCATTGAAGCGGCCACATTTCACACTTACATAGGTGATTTCTTATTAAGAGTATCCTACTGCTACCCCACATGGATTTCCAAGGTATAAGAATCATTAAAAGCATAGCTTATCCTAAACTTTTACAGGGATCACTATTTCATCATAGGAATGGATAGTAGATGTTATCTCTATAGTGATACTACCAAGTCCAACACAATTCGGTTGTCCATTTGAACCTAGATCTTGGGATCTCCAGTCAGCTAGGTAGAGTTGCCATTATGGGACTTAAATTATAGGCTTTA
This sequence comes from Fagus sylvatica, assembly GCA_907173295.1. Lineage (NCBI taxonomy): Eukaryota > Viridiplantae > Streptophyta > Magnoliopsida > Fagales > Fagaceae > Fagus > Fagus sylvatica. The sequence continues at coordinate 25,500,970 of OU015767.1, read as the reverse complement.
AACTCATTCCCCTCGATGAGCAATTTACATGCTCTCCACTCAAATATTTGGTTAATGGATTCGTTATATTATCTTTCGACTTTATGTAGTCAATGGAGATAATGTCATTTGAGAGCAACTGCCTAACAGTATTATGTCTTTGACGAATATATCGAGACTTACTATAATTCTGTGCCATACCAATCATTTATTAGCTATCACAATGTACATAAATATGAGGCACTGGTTCCATTCGCATAGGCATAACCTATAGGAAATAATGAAGCCACTCTGCTTCTTCTCTTGCTTAACCCAAATTGATAAGCATTACTTCCATAGTGGAACTCGCAATGCATGTTTGTTTAGTAGATTTTCAAGATACATCTACACTACCAAACGTAAAGACATATCCACTCATAGATTTTGTGTCTTTTGTAACAGATATCCAATTCACATAATTATACTCTCATAGTACAAATGGATATCTTGTATAATGCAACCCATAGTTTAGGGCCTATATCAAATACCTCATTACCCTAACCATTGCCTTCAGTGATTTTCCACTGGGTTACTTGTGTATCTACTCATGTCATTGCTTAGAAGTTTATCATATTCTAGTGAATATGTCTCAAGGTCATCCATACATCTCTTTTGTTTGTAGCCTTCTATGCCTTATCATTATCAATAGATCCATCTTTCAAATTTCTCTTGAATATCCTTTTATATTCTAGAGATTCACAAACGGGTGGCCACTAGTTACCATGCATTGATTTGTAAGATGGATTGATTGACAACCTCTTTACAGAAAGGCACATTAGGTTTTGATATTGTTCTCTTGAAACTATCAAGTTCATCTTCTAACATAAAAGTTAGGAAAATCTGGACCAAACGTTTTTGACGTTTTTGTCCTCTTACTACATCTAGGCTCAACATCATTCCTCTCTTCCATCAACTCTTGATCATGAGAGGTACTAGTCGTAGACTCCAAAATCCTTTTAGGAGGATTTGATTCTTGTGTAGATATATATGGAAATATATCCTCAAAATTAAATACATAATCAACTGTTTTTGGCCTTATCTTTATCCTTTTAGGAATAAGAACTGCCATTTAAACCAAATACCCTCACATTCTTTAGAATTCCTAGGAAGGCATACGACATTTTCAAGATTCATAGGGTATCTCATTGGTTTTCTTTTGAGGCAATTTATTGAGAATATAATTGGCAGAAAGTACAGCTTCACCTCACAAGTTTTAAGGTAAACCAAAACTTATCAACATCACATTCATCATTTCCTTCAAGGTTCTATTTTTCCGTTCAACAACTCCATTTTGCAAAGGTGAATAGGGTGCAATGATTTGACGAACAATACCATGTTAAGAACATAACTCACCCATAGGTAATTCATATTCCCCACCTCTATCACTTCTAAGAACCTTTATCTATTTATTAAGTTGATTCTCAACTTCTTTCTTATAATGAATGAAACTCTCTAATACCTCATCCTTGCTCATTAGCAAGTACACATAACAGTACTTTGTGCATTCTAAGTGATAGATAACTCAACAAATCAACAATGACATGTAACCCATATATTAATATCCAATTAATTCAAAACATGTCCAACATGTATATATATATATACTAGTCGCAAACCTGTGCGATGCACAGAAAATGAATTAAAATTAAATCTAAAAAATTATTGGTCTTACTATGATTTTTATTGTCTTTTATATTTTATCTAAATATGAAAATTGATGATTATTAAAAGACATTTATTATTATTGTGTTTATATATAAAATATATTATAGTATTAGGCATTTATTATGATTGTGTTTATATATATGGAATAATATATTATTTCTATTAAAGAAAATATAATATGTCAAGATTCTAATGAGATGTTTAATTATAGAATAAAATTTAAATTCAATTAATATATATATATATATTAAATAATGAGGTGTACAAAAACTCACTCTAGTAGTCTAGTTTGTCTTACTCTTTTAGCTAAATGAACTTTGACCATGTATGTGTAAAGTTTACATAGCAATTTTGATATAACTTATTATCATTAAATTATTTTAACGAGAATATGGATAACAATTAACTCAACTAATAAGATATATTGTCGTTGATTAAAGGATTTATGGTTAAATATAAGTTATATACAAATATTGTATGCATATATGAAGAAGAAGAAGAAAGCATAATTAATTATTTAAAATCAAATTGACTTTTATTCCTTTGAGATCACTCCGGAATAATTGGATCTTATAATTATTTAGTGTGTAAGTGTCCACGAGATTAGTCGGGACAAAGATTTCAATGCCTATATTATAAAAAAATTAATTTGTTTTTGAATCATAGGCTCTCTTTTTTCCTCCACATGGAAGCTTTTTAAGCGAGGTGGACGAGCCCTTCTTGATAATAATTGATAACCTTTAAGATTTAAGACCACTAGTCGCAAACCTGTGCGATGCACAGGAAAATTATTGAAAATAAAATCTAAATTAATTTTGATTCATTTTACTTCTTATGTTGAATATTTTTTTTTTTTTTTCTTTTTTGTAGTTCAAAATGTTGTAGGCAAGATTCGATAAAGAGACTTTACGGATCAGATTTAGGATAGATCCTACTTTTTGGTTTAAAAAAATAACTAAGAAAGTATATTTACCATAGGATAATTAAAATTTAATATAATGTAATTTTTTCTTTTGGCATAAGTTGAATAGGGACGTAGCCAGGATTTTACATTAGCAGGGGCCGGTGTATAAACAAAATTTTTTTTCATGGAAATCCAAAATAGCATCCATATAGTATTAACAAAACATCAACAACTAAAATAATGCCGTAAGTCGAGCTTGATGTAAATCTAATAGTCTAGCTTTACAGTACAGTTGTAGTTAACATTCACAGTCTTAGCATTGTATTATGCAACTATTAGGTCCAATGGGAGCATTGCTTTGTACCCTGATGATAAACAATTAACAACATGACATAACCAGGATTTGAACTTGAAAAGGACCAAAGCATAAACCGAAAACAAAGTTTAAGAAAATCCAAACTAATATTTATTCAATATTATAAAAATACTAACAAAAAAGATACATAATAAGCATTTCTTAATACATCTCAACCCACTCATTTTATCCTAATGAAAGTCAACGTGTTTTTAAGTCTCGAAAATCATCTATGATTAAATCTATACTAAATTTTGCAACAATCTCCTTTTCAATGTACACAATCAAAGAGACCATTAGAAAATTATCTTCAATTTTGTTGCAAAGCCTGATTTGACAATATTCATTTGTAGTTGCAATAGAAACTGGAAGAATAAGCACAAGTAGAATCACTCTAAAATAAGTTGGTAGACTATTGATTTTCTTGTTCTAAAAATCAAATAAAAGTTGACTTTCTCATTATCTACAAATTAAATAAAAGTTTTATTAATTATCTTATTATATTTAATAGTATTTTAACTAAAAATTATTAACGTTGCTAATTAAAAAAAGGCAACACAAAAACACACTTTACTGCCTATTTCACAGTTCTACACCTATTTCACTTTAAGTGCATACCTATTTCACTTTAAGTTCACGTTTTACATTTTTCCAAAAGTAATACACAAATAGTTCCACACTATACTTCCACTTCATGAATCAGTGAATCCTAAGCCACACGTTATTAATAATAATAAAAAAAAGACTTTCATAGTTTCATTGACGAGAGATAGTTTTTCAAACTAATTACAGTGTTGTTAGTTTTATAACCACTTATAGGGAGGGGGTGTCAAAGAGACCTCCGCTACTATCTCTAACCAAATTCTAAGAACTCGATTTTATTTGAGGCCATTGATTTGTCAATCAAAACGGTCTTAACCCAAGGGGGACTTATCATTGGTTTTTTTTGGGAGAGCTGGCGGGGGCCAAGGCCCCCTTGGTCCCCAAGTAGTTCCGCCCCTGAGTTGAATATAGTCCAATTTTTATAAAACACGATTCATGTTTATATTTACCATATAGATCATGTTTCCATCCAAAAATAAAATAAATGATACTTAAAATAAGAAGAATGACAAATAAATACATAGGCACATGATTATATGATCAAACCTAAATAATTTTCATTACTCATTTCAAGCTCACATGGTTTCATTATAACAAATCCATCCACCTTTCTCCATTGCCAGCAACAAAAAAAAAAAAAAATCTTGATGAAAATTGATAATTATGATTATTATTAAAAGATATTTATATTGTGTTTATATATGGAATATATTTTAGTATTAGACATTAATTATGATTGTGTTTTATATATGGAATAATATATTCTTATATTAAAGAAAATATGATGTGTCAAGATTCTAATGGAAAGGTTTAATAATAGAATAAAATTTAAATTCAATTAGAAAATATATATTAAAATAATGAGGTGTAAAATTGTGAGATTTCAAAAGCTTATGTGGCACAACATGATGAAGTCAACCAAAAGTCAAAAAGCTTCGGTTTTACATTATAGTACTAGTCGCAAACCTGTGCGATGCACAGGAAAATTATTGAAAATAAAATCTAAATTAATTTTGATTCCTTTTACTTCTTTTGTTGAATTTTTTTTTTTTTTTTTTTTTTTTTTTTGTAGTTCAAAATGTTGTAGGCAAGATCGATAAAGAGACTTTACGAATCGGATTTAGGATAAATCCTACTTTTTGGTTTAAAAAAATAACTAAAAAAGTATTTACCATAGGATAATTAAAATTTAATATAATGTAATTTTTCTTTTGGCATAAGTTGAATATAGTCCAATTTTTATAAAACATGATTCATGTTTATATTTATCATATGGATCATGTTTCCATCCAAAAATAAAATAAAGTATACTTAAAATAAAAAGAAGGACAAATAAATACATGGGCACATAATTATATGATCAAACCTAAAAAAATTTTCATAACTCATTTCAAGCTCACATGGTTTCATTATAACAAATCCATCCATCTTTCTCCATTGCCAGCAACAAAATTAAATGAAAAATACAGAAAAAAAAAAATTATAGTATATATATATATGCACATACATACATGTTATCATAGAGGACTACACATGCTTAAGTAAATTTAACAACTCAGACACAATCACCCATGTATCATACATATCAATTCAAGAATTATTTATCCATAAAATGAATATTGGATTTACATATAACTTAAATTCAAATAATTCTTCAAGAAATTACTAAACATCCAAATTATTTACTTAAAAACATGTCCAATAATTTCAAAACCATTTGTTAAACTATAACAGTCTCACACTTTCAATAATAAAAATTCAAATTACTCAAATTTGAATTTTCTCAATTATCATGCATATATTTACATAAAGTAAAACATGTTCACTCTCCACATAAATTAAATAAATATCATGCAAGCACAAATATATTATTTAACATATGAAACATGTTAAACACATAATTACATGCATCTCTTAAAAATTTCATTACAAAATAAAAACTCTGGCTTAGGGGGTGAACTGCACTCTCCCTCATTAAGAGTGGGCAAAACCATAAAATTAAATTTCCATCAATTTATATTTCAAAAAATTAAAACGAAGCCAATATGATGCCCCATTATGACACCCCCACATCCAAAATATTTACAATACATAATATGAATTTTCCATGCAAAGATATTAATTTTTACATGTTTCACATTCCCTCACTCTCCCATTTATTAATAAATAAATGCAAAATAAATTAATTTTGAAATTATTATTTCTTACAAAAATATAGAAACATTTTATTAAAGTCTAGTAATAGCCTATAAACCAAAATTGACCAACCGTTTAGTCAAATGGCCAAGGGGTGGATCACACTCTCTCACAACCGAGAATGGACGTCATTTTGGAGAGTCATCTTCAACCTCTAATAACCATAATTTTCTGAAATTTTTTGAAAAAAAACGCGCAAACTTTGATTACTCATATCTCTCTCAATTCTTATCCGAATTAAGCAAACCACATATGGATGGAAAACATATGAGATATAGAATCCAACCATGCCTTTGGTTTTCTGAAATAACCAAATTATTATACGAAAATCAAGGCACAAAGTTTCGGCTCACAAAAATAGGTTTTCGATTTTCTCTCAAAGCACACATCCAATGGCTATGAAATTTTAAAGGCAAATTACTGACATATATATATACAACATGCTGAAATATCATGGTCTAATTCAACCAAATGTGGCGTCTTCCATGTGAGACCCATACTCAAGCATAAATAATGCAAATTCACAAACCATAATTTATTTTCAACTTTTTCTCATCAAGAAACATTCTAGAAAATATAAATAAATCTGTTAATTCAAATTTCACAATAATTTTTCACAGAAATCACACAATAAAGTTAGAGAAAATTTGTTTTAAGATTATTGGATATATATCATGTGATTATGTAAAATGAAACAACAACAACAACAAATCTGTCACAGTTAATAAACAATAAAAACTCACAGTGAATGCAGAATGAATAGATCAAGTCTAGCGTTTGACGCTATCTCCTTAAAACAGATGTCGCCCCTCACACTATAATCTTAGTGGTGCTTTGAGACTCATGGACGTTTGTCTCCCAGGAAAAAATGATCTTCGCACGCAGAAGAAGCACAAGCAATCACCGTGCACAACGAACGTAACTATTGTCTCTTTCCACTACAACAAAATACACCTATTACAACAAGAGTTATTACAACAAAAATGATTATTGTGATAATACACGTACTATTACATCAATTCATTAGATTTCGTTGCAAGAGTTACATAAAAACTGGTAATTTATTACTTCAAAAATAAGTTGTTGTAATAGGTTGTAAAATATCGTTATAATAAATCATTATGTAATTTATTGCAATGAAGTTAGTGGTTGAAGCAATAGTTATGAATATTATAACAAGACGTTTTGTTGCAATAGGAATAATATGATATTACAACAAGACGCTTTGTTGCAATAGGAAAAATATAATATTACAACAAGACGTTTTGTTGCAATAGGAAAAATATGATATTACAACAAGATGCTTTGTTGCAATAGGAAAAATATAATATTACAACAAGACATTTTGTTGCAATAAGAAAATATATTGAGAATATGAGAATATAATAAACCAAGTTCTGTTTTGTCATATGTATAAGTAAGTTGTTTTCACCGTCCAAAAACAGCACTACCACTCTCTCTTTAATTTCCTCTTATAAATTTGTCCCAAGTTTTGTTTTCAAGCCCTTAATGGGCCACTAGACAATACACTAAAACTAAAGCTTTCCAAAATATTGGTTTGTTGGTTTATATTTTTTTAACAAAGCAAAGCTAATAAGTTTCCCACTAATTTGATTAGTTCGGACAAAGTGTCACGGAGACGTTATCGAAACAAAAACAAAATTTCAACATGCATAACAAACACAAACCTCTTGCGCAAGTTCAATTATATATATTACCCAAATTACATCCCAAGTTGCTGGTTAACCTTAAAGTAGGCCCAGGCCCATGTGTTTCGTTGCAAAAAAAAAATTCTGTGCAACATACAGAATATGAGAATAGAAAAGCCCATCTGAAAAATAATGGGAAAGAGAAAAAATAATGGGACTCAGAGTCACGCTGTTTTCCTACACTGTTTGCACAATCACTCTCTTCGCATTTCTGGTACTTTATCTTTCTCTTTCTCTATATCTATCTATCTATACGTATATCTGTATGTCTGAATTTTGAAGTTGTGATAATGGTGGAGAATTGGATTGAAATGCGTTGTTTCCAAACGATGAATTTGCGATCCTGATGTAACGTAGGTTGATATCTTGTTGTTTGCTTGGTTTTTAGTTGGATTTTGAAGCGCTAGATCTTCATTAGTTTTTGTTTTTTTTGTTGAATCCGTTTGTGTATCTGAGGGTTTTTCTTAATCAGTTTTAGGTAGATGATAGTAAATGTGATTTCTATGTGTATCTGTTTATTTACTTTGAATTTTATTGTTTTTGTTTTTTTTATTAATGATATTTTGAGGGGATTGGGGATTTGTTTGGTAGTGAATTTTGCTTTTGTGTTTTCTATTAAGGTAAATTTAGGAATTTTGCTTTTGCATTATGTTTAGGGAATGAAATTGCAAATTCTTATTTTTTTTATTTTTCATAAACTAAATTAGATAAGTGAAGGAAACGCATGTTTTGAATAAAATGGAAGACAAATTTGATTAGTGATTGTTTAAACTTTGCCTGTGTTAGTGCTTAGTATTGTATATTTTGCCAAACAATTTATGCTTTCAAGGCAACAACAGGTGGTGGTGGCCGTGGCATGTGTCTAGCTAAAGAACATGATGAGTTTGTGAAGTTGCTGCAAGTATCGCCCCAAAATTGGAGGCTTACATGCCTTGCTTCCAAAGGTCTAAGATGATGCTGGGGTTTGCAACGTTTCTCTTGGCTTAAACAATGGGGCAAGAACTGCATCCAATTTTCTACTTAAGAAAATACATGACCAGCAAATAGTATCATTATATCATCTAGTTCAGTGATATAGTGCATTTCAGGTCTGCTAGGAATTATGGATACCTATTGTGCCATTGCAAAACCTGATCCTTTGAAATAACCGGGAGGAAAGATTTGATTTGGAAGGTCTTATAAACTTCTAGTTTGAATAATGAAAATTATCACAGTTATATTACTTTTGTTTTTTGAATAAGTAGATTATTTTATATTGCATATCTATGTCTTGCACAAAAGTTTGTCTTTTATAACTCTGGATAAGTTTCTGTCAATTTAGCTCAATTTCTGATTATTTCATCAAAGTTGAAAAACATAATGAGGTATGAATTCCTAGTTATTTAATATTTAATAGATGTGAAGCTACATGGTAGTGATTTTATCATCCATGTGATCACTGAAGGAATGACTTGCTTTTGTAGAAGTCCTACTTTGTTACTTTGTTCCTTTGTTCCCGTGCTGTTATATTAAAGATTTGGGACAGAATTTCAGTGGCTCATTTCCAATACTCTACTTCCCACTTCCTATCCCTTCTTGAAACTTTATCCTTTGTACTTCGTCATGGTCGATAACTGCTAGTCACTAGTAACACATGGCCTCTTTCACTCTGTAATTTAGGCATAATGACTTAGTAATGGTCATCAATGTACATTTGCTTAGAGAGTAGTTGACCATACATATGTCAAGGAATTATCTAGGATAAAAAAATATATATATGTTTTATGCTAAAGAAAAGCATGATTAGTTGAATTAGAAGGTTAGAACTGAACTGTAGATGCTTAGTGATGTGGTTGATTATGGAGTTCTGGAAACAGTTCCAATAAATTTGCTGCATACCCTCAGAAATCACATGGCCTCTTTCACTCTGTAATTTAGAAGCCTGTGCTAATTTTTCTATAGGATCATAAACTTTAACCTGCATTGGTGTATCTTTAGAACCGTCATTAATGAAGAAGATAATTCCAGCATTGTATATGACTGCTCTTGTTTTTGAACTAGGCATTTCATCTACAATATGATGAATACTGGAGCTTTTCTTCATCAATGTTTCCTTTGATTTCAGGAGTCTTCTATCTTCATTTACATAAATAACCCATCCTCAACAAAGCCTGTAAATGTTGTACACGTAGCAGAAGGGTTCTTGGGATTTGATCCTCCCTTAAATGCAAGGTGGAGGAAGAGGTCTTGGGTTCAAGACCCACCAGTGCAACCGTAATTACCAATAAAAAAAAAAAAAATAGCTGCAGGAGTGGATGTTAGAATCAAATTTTGATTACATAGTGGAGCGGTGGTTGATTATGATGCTGAAAAATTTTCAAGTCCATCATTGAAGTTCCTCAGGTTGTGTTGATGATGATTACTTTTGGCTGATCAATTTTAAGTATTCTATCAATTTTAAGTCATGCAGTCAATTTAATGTTTAAATTAACTAAATCATGTACCTTTATGACTTGAAGGATGGTTAAACAATGTTACAGGAAAGATGTGGGAATGGAATTAGTTGCACCTCCAGCCTTGTCAAAGTAAGCTGAAGAGGACCCCTTAAGACACATTTCATGTTAAATCTGATCCATACTGGAGTAAGTGAGTGGTAATCACTAATTGGAATACGAATACATGGATATGAAGACTGATATCTTAACTTTACTTACTAGTTGATAATGAGAAAGGGATTTTGTTTAACAGATCTATGAGTTGATCAACGGCATTGTCTTGCACAACTGACTTGGAAGGGGTGGCTCAAATCTCCAAGTTGGGATTTTGTTAATCACTAATTGGAATATCAATACATGGATATGTAGATATCTTAACTTTGCGTTTGTTGTAAATCCATGAATTTGTATCCATTAATGACTTAAACTTAGGACGGGGGATTATTTTTGTACTTATGAATTTTATGTAGAAGTTGTAGTTATTAATATTGTGAAATGTTATAAATTTTCTATCTTTTTGTAGATTTCTTGATTTTGTGAATGTTGCTCTTTATTTAGTTTTTATATTATTAAACAGGACCGGTGACAAATAGAAATATCAACAATTAATGCTGATAAAAAAAAAAAAAATTATTGCAACGAAATGGTTGAAGCAATACCTTATCGCAACGAAATAATCGAGGCAATAAAAATGCTATATAACTTTATTGCAACGAAATGGTTGAAGCAATACCTTATCGGCTTATCGCAACGAACTAGTTGTGGTAATAAATGAAATTATCGCAACAAAAATCTTGTTGCAATATATGATATTTATTGCAATGACATATTTTGTTGCGAAAACCTATTACCACAGAGTTTATTGCAACGGCTAAAACTTATTACCACAGAGTTTATTGCAACGGCTTGCAACGACTAACTTTCGTTGCAATAAAAGTTTATTGCAACAAAATGAAAGTTATTGCAACAAAAAATTTTGTTGCAATTAACCTTTTTTCTTGTAGTGTTCTCTCTCTTTATGCAAATGAGATTCTCAAAATCGTAATAAATAACCAACTCAAAGCAACTTCAAAAATAAACTTACAAAGTAATACTTTAAAATAAATGAGGACACTCTATTTATAAATAGAGTCACACCTTTTCGAAAAATGTGCGAGATAAATAGTCACAACTATTCAGAAAAGACACAACATTTGGAGAAAAACAATGTATTAATAAATACATAAATTGGATGGACTAGGCCTAACCCATATGACCCACTTGACTCACTTTTAGGAGGCAATTTCTCATTCACTCCTAACCATTTTTCCAACGGAAGTTAGGGTCAAAAACTTGTCTACCACAGAGAACTTCCAACAATACCACACCAAAAGAGTAGATGTCGGATTTATCGCTCAGCTCCCTGCTCTACATATACTCGGGATCCACGGATCCCAGAGTACCAATTACCCCAGAATCCGCCCTAATTAAAGCTTTCTTTGACAAGCTCGGTGGAGCCATCTTGGACAACCCGAAATCTAACAACTTGGCCTCCCATTTCTCGTCCAACAGAATGTTTCTTGGTTTCACGTCACGGTGGATTATAGTATGATTCACCCTAGCGTGAAGGTAGTGCAATCCACGCGCCACTCCAATGTAAATCTGGAGTCTTTGTTTCCATGGGAGGGGATCAAGGTCGACCATGCCATAGAGGTGGTCGCCGAGCTTTCCATTGAGCATGAACTCGTAGACTAGGATCATCATCTTGGGTTCATTGATACAATATCCGATGAGAGGGACGAGGTTAGGGTGGCTTAGCTGGCAAACCAACACCACTTCCTTACTGAACTTGTCGAAACCCCGTCTTGGCCGAAATGGCGCACGTTTTATAGCAACGTTCATGATACGGTCATCAATACACCTTTTATATACTTTGTCAAAACCTCCATATCCAATTAGTAAATCTCTATCGAGGTTATTGGTAGCTATCTTGATCTCAGCGAGTGAAAATCGACGACATATGTCCTCAAGAAGACTTGAAGATTGTTTTGCTCTCTTCCCAGACCTAATAAATAACTTTGAAATAGAGTGTGAAACCGCTTCCATTGATGATGAGAGGATGATCAGATTCAATTCAATGGAGTGGAAACTGGAAAGTCGATTTGGATCCCCTTTCAGAAATAGACAAACAAGTGGATAAGTAAAGGTGGCTGTGTTGTTGTTGTTTTTTTTTTTTTTTTTTTTCAAGCAGATAGGGGTAATTAATTATGTTTCCTTTCTTTACTTTGTTATTATTATTAGGTTTACCATAAAGTATTATGTCATCAGCTACGTTGGCTGAAATTTGAACAAAAGTACACGAAGATAGCCAACACTACAGGAAACAGGGATTGAGCATGGGATGCAATTCCTTTTGAATGGTTGATTGAAAGTTATAAATTCTTGACCATTGATTTAAAAAACTAAAATATGAATAAATTAAACCTTCAAAAAGTTTTGAAAAATGAACTATGCAATTTCCATGCAATATCTCAATCCAGGAAACAACACCGAGCTGATTTAATGTATATAAAAATTAAAAATTAAAATTAAAAAAAAATTGAACAAAAGTGTGGCATATCAGGTGTGATATTTTTTATTCTGGGAAACATTTTGTGTGATATATAGGCTTATAATTATAATTTATATATATATATTAGCAATAATTCTCAAATGGTAGTACACCGGTAATGCCAGTATCTGCAATAATTACTAATTATTTAATATTTTCATCTCACTTCAAAATAATTTTCTGACTCTAAACCTGAACATGGCCCACCATAATCTGCAATTTCAATATATATATTTTTTTTCTTTTCAAATTTGACAACCAAGTTGGCTTTGTTATGAAATTGTTGCAGTTTTTTGTTGTGGTTACAGCTTTTTTGCTCACGTATGTGAAGTCCCTCATTCATTTAGTTTTCTTTTGAACATCAATTGATTTCAACATAATTATTAAATAATTAAAGTCAATTTTTGGCCCCCTAACTTAGGGGTGTTTTCATTTTAACCCCCTAATTTCAAAAGTTTCATTTGAACTCTATAAGTATGTTTAGTTGTCAAATGGACATTTCCGTTTATCTCATTAGAGTTCCCTTCGTTAAGTCTAGACAACTTTAATGCTTATCAAGCTTCTTATGTAGCTCTCTTGACATATCAGCACAAACAAATATTTTTAAAAAAATAAATAAAAATTGATGTTAAAATTACACTGTTTCACATTTTAACCCATTCTCACCATCATTTCTGTAAAAAAAAAAAAAACCATTCTTAGTTCACAAGGAGCTCAATCACGGTTTATGAGGAGAGAGAATAGTTAGATCGAACGAAAGAGAGAGAAACCGGAGCTCGTTTGGGTTGGATTTAAGAGAAAGAAACCACCGCGGGAGGTTAAGAGTGGCGAATGGCAGGGTTGAGTGAGCAAGCTTGGTTCGATCATGATGGTTTCGGTGAAAGAAAGAGAGAAGGATCTAGAAAGTGGCCGAAACATATGTGAGGGTAAACAAAATTGAAAGTAATAACAAAGAAAACGCAATCAGCCTTCCCTTTATTTGCTCCAGAGAAAATACCTACTCCACTGTGCGTCTATCTCTCTTTTCTCACTGTCCAGTTCGCATTGCCAAGCCTCTCCAAATAGCGCCCACCACAAAGAAATCACCTAATATATATGTTACTGTGTTGCACCTGCCACTAATCCTAAAACATCAAATTGCCGGTCCACTTACTGCCAAAGATAAAGAATCACAAACAAAAAATGCGTTCTTTTCCAGTTCGTGAAGATCAAATCAAGATGAAATAAAGTGGGTTCCAATGAAATAAAATTGATTGGAGCCGTTCATTGAAATAAATTGAGTTCTCAGTGAAGTCATCCTATTGCGCTTTAACTAGTAATGACAGGTTGGAAACAATGAAAATTTCTATTGGAAGATTTGGAGCTGCCGTCTGCATGAAAGGTTGAAAATGCTTTTGTGGCGAATTGCGTCTGACATTCTTCCTACTAGAGAGAATCTGTCTAAATTCAATAATGAAATGGATATTGTTTGTCCCCTGTGTGGTTATGAGAAGGAAACTACTTTACATACTAGTCGCAAACCCGTGCGATGCACGGAAAATAAATTAAAATTAAATCTAAAAAATTATTAGTCTAACTATGATTTTTATTGTCTTTTATATTTTATCTAAATATGAAAATTGATAATTATTAAAATATTTATTATTATTGTGTTTATATATAAAATATATTATAGTATTAGGCATTTATTAGGATTGTGTTTATATATATGGAATAATATATTATTTCTATTAAAGAATATAATATGTCAAGATTCTAATGAGATGTTTAATTATAGAATAAAATTTAAATTCAATTAAAATATATATATTAAAATAATGAGGTGTAAAATTGTGAGAACTCAAAAACTTATGTGGCGTAATATTATGAAGTCAACCGAAAGTCAAAAAACTTCGGTTTTACATTATAGCATAGATTTTTACTGGATGTTCTTTTAGCAGAGCTTTGTGGTTTGGAGGTTGGTGGGGTTCAAGGGTAGATAGAATAATATTTAGCTCCCCAGTTCACCTGGTTAATTTTGTAATGGACCCATCTTTAATGAACCCATTAAGTGTCGAGCATAAGAAGACAATAATTAAAGCAGGGGCCCGAATTTTGGATACAATATGGAAATTGAGGAATAGGGCAGTCCATGATGGAGTGATCCCAAATCAAGATGAGATGAGAAGAAGACTTTTCATGATCCATTATGAAATTTGGAATCCTCAAGAACATTCCATCCAAGATAACCGAAGTCATAAGGTAATTAAATGGTCAAAGCCAAATCTGAATTGTTACAAGATTAATTGTGATGCAGTTGTGTCTGAGAATTATGCAGTAATTTCAGCAGTGGCTAGGGATTGGAGAGGGTTTTTGGTATTTGCTCAAGCTATAAGAGTAAACACCAATTCTCATGTCCAAGCAGAGGCTGAAGCTCTTAGATGGGCTATTAGATTGGTTATTTCTCATAATCTGCATAATGTTATTGTGGAAGGAGACAATAAAACATGTATTCAAGTCCTAAAGGGCACAACTGTATCTTCTCTTTGGAAAGCGGATGTTCTGCTGAGAGATACAAAGGAGCTTGCTATTCAAATTGAAAATCTTTCTTTTAACTGGGTTTCTAGAGATGCTAATGTAGCAGCTCATTCCCTTGCAATTTGGGCTTTAAAGCAGTCTTTTGATTTTTTTGATGCCTCTAGATCAAGTCCCCCTAGTTTTGAGAATGTTGTATCTAAGGAGGCTTTGTAATCTTTTCCTGTTTTTGCAATAAAATCTTTCTTTTCATCAAAAAAAAAGAAAAAAGTGGCTTCTAATAAAAGCATATCTAAAGCTGGACCAATTGAGCTACCCCTCAAGGTTTTGCTTAATGCTTATTTCAACCACTACCCCTCAAGGTTTTGCTTAAAGCTCATTTATGGATGGTCTTAATTTTTTAACCAATCTTATTATGGGCTAAACTCTAATGAGTATAATATGTCTTTCGAATTTCTCTAAGCAAGCTAACTAAAAACAGACGTATTGACTTTTCAGAGTTCATATGACGAAGCTCCCTAAAGATGTAGACTTTGAAAGGTAGTCAAGGAAACTCATGGGCATGTTGGTGCTGACCTTGCAACTTGCACTGAAGCTCCACTTGGGACAATTCTAACATCAATATGGCTGAGAACTTGAATGCTACTCTTGGGACAATTAATGCATCTGCTCTTTGTGACAAAACAACTGGAAGACAATGGTGGGCTGAGATTGTTAAGAGGGGAGCATTAAGAAACTGTTCAACATTCAATGGTGCCTCCTACAAAGTAGGAGAAATATGGTATGTCACCTTCAAGATTTGGAACCACGATTGTGGGAAACTCTTCTTAAGCATGCAATTGTGAAGGCATATCAATAAATTTCATTAGCATCAGCGGCCTTAGATACCCACAACGTGTTTGGAGAGATGATCTGCCTGCATTATATCATTTTCTTGATGAACTAAACTCAATTGTCACTTGAAATGAAAGCAGTGTGGAAAAGCTGGTGTGCAGCTGACAATTCTGAGCAACCTGCAAACTGAAATGGGTAAAGTACCATTTGGTAGGCCCTGATCAGTTAATTTACCTTCATTTGCCCGATGAAAGTTCAAGTATACAGATTTCCATAACTTTTAACTGAGGAGATCACTCTAATCAAAAGACATTGATCTTGCAACCCTCGCCAAGCATACAGAATCTTCGGGGGACTGAATCAAGGGAAATGTTTGAGTGTGCATTCAAACAATGAAAGAATATTTAAGCTATTGAAGAGATATCACAAACAAGGTTCAAAATAACATAAGAATGCTTTCACCAAAAAGCCAAAGCTTCGTCGTAGAGTTGCACAGATTGGATTTCCATTTTCTGTTAGTTCATCATACTTTTCAAAAGTTATGGTTTTTCATATTTTTTTGGTATTTGGTGCGATGGAAACGCAAATGAACGAATAACATTTTTAGCGGTTGATGGAAAACAAACCTAGTAGAAGGGAAAATGTTTTCCATTTTAAGAGCAAAATACATTTTCCAGAACATCACATATTTTACATTGTATTTGTAACCAAAAAAGGGGAAAAACGGAATCTTCACCCACATTGTGTTTCCCAAGTGGTAGCATAATACAAGTTGCTATATGCAAACAAATTAACTAGTGTTACTGAGGCATTTCAAGGTCAGGTCTCCTATCAAGTACTTCTCCAGTTGAATCATCTGGGAATGCATCCGGATAGGTAGCCAAAATCCTTGATTTCATGCTCCTGTTAATGAGAGAGAGAGAGAGAGAGAGAGAGAGAGAGAAAATTAAATCACCAAATGGCACCAAAATCTGGATAGCCAAGAGACAATAGTCATTAGTTTAAACTTTCAAGTTTCAAATAAACATCTTCAATCAAGATCATAAAATAGATCTAGGATGATGAAAGAATAGGGAACTCTACTTCTTCCCCCACATTTTTTTTCAGGGTAAACTATTATTTTCGTTCCTAAACTTTGCATGAAATTCATTTTTCGTTCTTGAACTTTGAAAATGTTCGTTTTTATACATGAATTTCGTACTTTTAAAAAAAAAATTCATGGATGAAAACCGAACTTCATGCGTAGTTTAGAGACGAAAACAATAGTTTTAACCTTTTTTTTTTTTACTTCATTTTCACCACTCACACCCAAACACCAGACATTGCAAATCACAGTCCTATTGCGGATCTCCATCAATATCTGTCATTGCATTCTAGATCTTTGCCAATCTCTCTTGATCTTAGCCTCTTAAAATTGCTCTGAAATTCACAAACCAATGCACTACACTGAGCCACTGACAGAATTTTACTCTATTGCTGTGAGCATAAAAAAGGTAGTCGTTGATTTGGATATATTACTCTAAAATAAGGAAACAACGCTAAAAAGACAAGATGCCTAGCTTTTTCACTGCTGAGTCCAGGGAGAGGAGAGAGAGAAGATATATGATGTGGTTGAGCAAAATCAGATAAAATCTAGTAAAAATTGTTCATTCAGTATTATGCATGTTTCCTGCGTGCACATGCATGCAAACGCACACACAAACACACACAAGGAGAGGAGATGTGCATTGCAATAAGCCATTAGCACCTGTTTCTCTCAAGACATCCAAATTCTACTAGGAATCGGTATTAGTCATCTATTTATATGGATGTAATGCTTCCTATTCAATAGAGAATAGGTTTTCTACATTTTAAGAAAATATGAAACTTTGTCTAAGTTCTGTGTGATTCAACCTTCTTTGAGGTGTGATGTCGAGGAAACTCTAGGTGTGATGCCCAGAAGTTTATCTTCTTCTTTTTTTCCTTTCTCCATCCTTAAATTTTTAGCAACTTGAAACCTCAATTACACATTGATTTGTCAGCTTTTTTTATAAGTAAAAATGTTATTAAAAAGCTAGAAAAAGCACCATCCAGTACACAGGACGTGTACTTGAGGTCATTCAATTCCTTCACATGTCCGCCTATTTTATTCTCTCCAAATGATCCACATTATGCATATAAATGGATCACTTTCCAGATATCACTGCTACAGTGCCCAGCAAACTGCCCCTTCCAACATGCCATCAAATCAACTACCTACCCTATTAGGCATAACCCACTTCATCCCAAATAAGCAGAACACTAGGAACCATAAAATCCAAAACTTTAAAACCCTAAACCACCCATCCATCAAATAGCCCCAAATAATCCACAAAAGGCCAAAACTCTGTTCTCAGGTTACTATTGACAGCCTTGGAACAGCAACTCCAATCCTAGGTTTTCCCCTTTGTTTCACCCCAAATCCTATTATTCCTTTTCACCATTAGAAATCATATATTCCCTACTAATCTTCAAACCCTTTCCCACCAAACCCTGTTATTGTACTCAAATAAGGAGTTGATTAATAAAAATATTGATTATTTTGAGTAGTGAGGCACATTGGTCTTATTGTTTATTTCTTCCCTATTTCTTCTTCTCTTTCTTGTGGGACTGTTCATACAACCTCCGAACGCCATTAATTTCTCTATTTTGGTTCTTCCTTACAACCCATATTCAACCTTATTCTTACCTATCAAAACCCTATCACCCCACACACTTTCTTTGCCAAATAGCGATCAAATAACATCCAACCACCACTTTATTCCTATATGCAACCACTGTCCATAATTTACTAACAACTTGTTTGCTTCAAGAAATAGTGTTCTTCCACTGTTTCCCCATTCTATCAAACTCTAGTCAATTTTCAGCCCTAACACTTTCTTCTAAAAGCTCTAAACCCTAAATCCACAAATCCTCCTAACCATAAGCCCACCACGAACACACACAACGAAATCCCCAATTTATCCTAAGGCATTAGCATCATGAACAGCAACCACCAGTGGCAGGACATAAATTTGGTTCATGACGGTCGGTTGACTTAATTTTCTTATAGCAAGCATTTATAGGTTTATGAGTATGAAATCAAGGTCAGATTGTAGGGTTTGCAGGATGGATGAGTTGCTGGGCATTAAAGAGAAGAAGAAGAAATAACTCAAATAAGTTTCTAGGTATCACACCTAGACTAATTAAGAATCACACGGAGAATGAAACGCCACGATAACTAGGAAAAGGATATAATGTTGTTGATAACTTTAAAACAACTCCATCAACTACTTAAGAATCACACGGAAATTAATATAATGTTGTTGTGACTCTCTATGAAGAGGCGCATTGCTCTCTATAAATAAGGGGCAACACCCTAAAGCCATTCACTCGTTCTCTTCACATCTTAACAAACTTTCATGTCTGTGATTTCCACGCTCATTGGATTTCAAGAAAGAAGCTGATATAAAAAATAAAAAATAAAAATAAATAAATAAATAAGCTCCAATTTTAAGCAATTGATGAACCAGGTCGACCACAAACGCCGTCCTCTACTCTGAACAGAACCCAAATAAGGGCAGGATAAAATTTTACAACAATGAATAGAACCTAAAGAGAGGTAAACCTATAAATTCAGAGAGAAGCAAATCGTACCTGAATAGCAAATACAATGCAAATTGGTTAATTTTGAATTTCTTTTGTGCATCACTAAATTTGAATAGTGCATTTTAGCTTTATGCCACCTAAAGGGCAGTTGATATGGTATGGATTCAACCCACATACAGGGTATCTACACATATGCCTCAAAACCCAATTTCAAGTTCCATTCATAATTTTCTTCTAGCCATCCACATCAATCATCACAATTGGTTACACAGGATGGGCCATGTTATTAATTTTTGACAAAAATAAGATAATTTCATGATACATAAAACTCAGTCACTATTAACATTGGATACAACTGAGATAACTTCAAGATAATGAGAATTTCCTAACAGATGATCAAAGCCCTTGGACAAACACATAAAAGTTATGAGTTTTCCAAAAAGTGAGTGCGTTTAGTGCTCTCTTTCTACCTCAAAAGACAAATGGAAATAGATAGAAAAGAAACACAAGACATTAGTTTCTGCCTTAGCGCATCAAACAACTCTCTTTATATTTGTCACCATAACGATCAACACCAACCCAATTAATTGGTCCATTCTTTTGTCTTTCTGCAACTTCCTACGAAACTGATAAAAAAATTTAGAGACAATCTTTTATCAATTCTGTGCATAAGTATAGTTAGACAAAGAATGGTGAGTAAATGGTAGAAACCTAGTTTAATGAGTCAATTCAGAAAAGTGCATAAGTATAAAACAGTGCCCCATCTCTAGATCTAGCTAGAAATACTGCACTTTTTTTTTTTACCCTCGGAGGAGTATCAACCCTGCTATTAGCTTATGGGAATGCGATTTTGATAAACTTTCTTCAAGAATATTTATTTGCTTGTGCTTAATTTCCATCTGAAACCAAAATAGATTCCACTTCCTCAAGCGGAGAAAATAGAGAAGGTAAACAGGGCAAGATAAAGTTGGAGATTCACTCTGACAAAATATGTCCAAATGAAGTGCTCTGCACAAGACAGAATCAAATAGAAAATATGCTAACTGAACTCAGAACATCTTCATCCACACAAATTTGGATAACTCAAAATAAAATTATATGCCCAATAAAAAGTTGCAACCTGAACCTGCTACCAGAAATTTAAAAACAGTTCCATACACACGTTTGGATAAATTTTCATAGGTTTTGAACATATACAGGT
>OU015767.1:25455842-25480201 GCA_907173295.1 Fagus sylvatica | reverse complement strand
GAGAGAGAGAGGATTAAATCACCAAATGGCACCAAAATCTGGATAGCCAAGAGACAATAATCATTAGTTTAAACTTTCAAGTTTCAAGTAAACAACTTCAATCAAGATCATAAAATAGATCTAGGATGACAAAAGAAATAGAGAACTCAGGATATGTAGCTTCATAATTAACAGTATAGTTGCAAAACGCATCAACTACAAGTCAATAGAAAAGTTCAGTTATTCAGACAGTAGGAAATGATTCACGGGAGAAGAAAATAGAGAAGGTGAAGGCAGGGGCAAGATAAAGTTGGAGATTCACTCTGCCGAAATATGTCCAAACGAAGTGCAACATAAAAGACTGCACAAGACATAATCAACAGAAAAATATGCTAACTGAACTCAGAAGATCTTCATCCACACAAATTTGGATAAAGTAAAATACAATTATATGCCCAATAAACAGAAAAATGTTCACAATAAGCAAATTGATTGGCTGTCATTATCATTCTTTTAATTTGAACACCCAAAAGCAGAACATACCATAGAAAAAAAAATCCATTTTAGGAGAACATCAGTCATTGTCTACTCCTAAATTTTCTAAAATAAATGTGAAAGCATAAAGAATCATATCAAAGTTTCACTTTTAACATCTTCTGCAGATATATTGAATATATTAAAAAAAAATCCAAAATGATGAAACAACAGAGAATTCCAGAGGAATAAAGAAAGTATATTGTCAACAAAAAAATTCTCCCCTAAGAAATTCTGGAATCACAATGAAAAGAACGTAGTAAAAAAACCATCCAAAACAAAACCACATTTCCACTTCAAGAAATTTCCCATCATTATAGATAAAATAGAAGGAGAATGAATGTTTATGACCAACTAAAAGTACGCTTGATCCCCAGCCCCAGAAACAAAAAAAATCCCTTCTTGCTCATTATTTTTCCCAACATAAAGAAGAGACTAAAAGTGAAACAGAAGTTAATCGAAAGAGTGAAACAGGATCAGATAGAAAAAGTCCATTTTAACACAATAATGAACTGATTGTGACTAAAAAACATAAACATAAACTTGATATAACCCGTCCCCCAGCCCCCCAATTTGCAAAGCCTACCGCTTCTATTTCAGACACACATGAAGAAGAGAAAAAACCCATTTCGCATTCCTCATTTTTCTCAAACCAAGTTGCAAAAACAACCAGAAAAGACTCATTTTTATTAAAATCAAGATTAGTAAATAATATCAAAGTAGAAAAGTTTTCATCTTTTGCATATATATTCATATTCCTCTACCTGCGGTTCTGAAACCAGACTTTGATCTGTTTGGGCTCAATGTTGGAAAGTATAGGACACTCCCTATGAGTTGTTGCCTTCTCAAAGAGCTAGGCTTTGGGCATTCCGTGTACCCTCTCCAACGCCTCCACTTGCTCTGGTGTGTACCTCACGTACTTACTTGAATCCATTTCCTTACTTGCTGAATCTTTGTGCATAGAAAGCGCCATAATAGCAATACAATACAAAATAACCAAAAGCTTATAGACAAAAAAACCAAAAACAAGACAGACCCAGAAGATGTTTTGGGGTCTTAAGGCCTTGTTGAACACACTAATAAAATGGGGTTTTAAAAGGGTGGTAGCTTTGGTTCAGCTTCTTCAGCTTCTTTGCTATTGTTGTTGGTGGTGGTAGTGTTCTATGGCAGGCTCTCTCCTCCAAGAGAGCCTACTTTCTCCTTC
The DNA here is from genome assembly GCA_907173295.1 of Fagus sylvatica. Classification (NCBI taxonomy): domain Eukaryota; kingdom Viridiplantae; phylum Streptophyta; class Magnoliopsida; order Fagales; family Fagaceae; genus Fagus; species Fagus sylvatica. The sequence goes on along the minus strand of OU015767.1, from coordinate 25,478,484 downwards.
ATCAGCTGGTGGGTTTTTTTTCTTTTCTTTTCTCTCTGAAAGCAAAGCTGAGGAGGAAGAGCTTGAACTTGAACAGGAAAGAGAGGGGTCTGTAAAATAATAATAAAACAAGCACTAACAGTGTGGGTTCTCTAAAAACTAATTTTGGTATGCAAGGAATCCAAAAGATCTTTGAGAAAAGGAAAAAAAAACAAAAAAACAAAAAAAGATCATCAATTACCCACTGGTGTGGGTATGTTCCATCTAATTGAATTCAACCATAAATGCATTGGTTGATAAACCAATAAACCACATAATTGTCTTATATTGACCAATAATAGACATGATTTAATTTAATTGAAAAATTTAAACTTACTATATCTAATAAATTGTATCTAAATTTTGTCATTCTAGAAATGCCAACTTTTTTTTATCAAAAAACAAAAATGCCAATTTGTTTTTATGGATCGAAGAGGTACCAACCTTGCAATTAGCTTCGGGTAATAATTGATTGGGCTTAATCATCGGCCGTTTGGCGGTGTCCAAGGACAAGTCGCCAGCGATGTGATGCTATCTGAATCCGAATTAGATTCCTCTTCCTCCAGAGGAGAATCAGTACCGGTAAATTCAAGAATGGGATACATATATTGATTACCACCCCCAATGCCAGGATCCAATTCCGCACTCTCTTGCAACTCCAGTGCATGTTCAAGGGCTACCTCCACTTCACCAATCGTGGGACGTTGGGTTCCCTGTGTTCGCACACAAGAAGTTGCAATGTCCATGTAAATCTTGAAACACTCTGGAGCTATCTTCCCCGATAGATACGGATCAATGATCTGATTAAAGGTCCTTCTGGTATGCATTTTAGGCTCCAAGAAATTAGATCCTTATGTTCCATCCTGTAAAATGAAATAACAAGAAGAAATCTGTCACAGTTAATAAACAATAAAAACTCACAGTGAATGCAGAATGAATAGATCAAGTCTAGCATTTGACGCTATCTCCTTAAAACAGATTTCACCCCTCTGACTATAATCTTAGTGGTGCTTTGAGACTCATGGACGTTTGTCTCCCACGATAAAATGATCTTCACACGTAGAAAAAGCACAACCAATCTCTGTGCACAATGAACGTAACTAGTGTCTCTTTCTCTCTTTTTATGCAAATGAGATTCTCAAAATCGTAGGAAATAACCAACTCAAAGCAACTTCAAAAATAAATTTACAAAGTAATACTTTAAAATGAATGAGGACACTTTATTTATAGATACAGTCACACCTCTTCGGAAAAGATGCGAGATGAATAGTTACAACTATTCAAAAAAGACAACATTTGGGGAAAAAAAATGTATTAATCAATATATAAATTGGATGGACTAGGCCTAATCCCACATGGACCCACTTGGCCCACTTTTAGGAGGCAATTTCTCATTCACTGCTAACCATTTTTCCAACAATCTCCCCACATGAATAGAAATTGACAAACACAATGCAAATGACAATGCAGACATAAAGAGTAGAAGAAAAGTTACTGTATCGAGAGAGGTAGCTTTTGGCTTTGAACCTTCCTTTGTGAAATACTATCGGATATACTAGCTAACCGGTGAACATGATGTCTTGAACCGTTCTGCCGATTGTGTATACCAAGACAATAGAATTCACACAGCTTCTTTTCGAACACAATTAGTTCTCATTATTGTGCTCATTTTGGCCCTTAACACTTTCTGGTTTCATGAGTGTTGTAGAGAATTCAGCTTTAAAATTCTCATTGAAGCGGCCACATTTCACACTCACATAGATGATTTCTTATTAAGAGTATCCTACTGCTACCCCACATTGGATTTCCAAGGTATAAGAATCATTAAAAGCATAGCTTATCCTAAACTTTTACAGGGATCACTATTTCATCATAGGAATGGATAGTAGATGTTATCTCCATAGTGATACTACCAAGTCCAACACAATTCGGTTGTCCATTTGAACCTAGATCTTGGGATCTCCAGTCAGCTAGGTAGAGTTGCCATTATGGGACTTAAATTATAGGTTTTAAACTCATTCCCATCGATGAGCAATTTACATGCTCTCCACTCAAATATTTGGTTAATGGATTCGTTATATTATCTTTCGACTTTATTTAGTCAATGGAGATAATGTCATTTGAGAGCAACTGCCTAACAGTATTATGTCTTTGACGAATATATCGAGACTTACTATAACTCTGTGCCATACCAATCATTTATTAGTTATCACAATGTACATAAATATGAGGCACTGGTTCCATTCGCATAGGCATATCCTATAGGAAATAACGAAGCCACTCTGCTTCTTCTCTTGCTTAACCCAAATTGATAAGCATTACTTCCATAGTGGAACTCGCAATGCATGTTTGTTTAGTAGATTTTCAAGATACATCTACACTACCAAACGTAAAGACATATCCACTCATAGATTTTGTGTCTTTTGTAACAGATATCCAATTCACATAATTATACTCTCATAGTACAAATGGATATCTTGTATAATGCAACCCATAGTTTAGGGCCTATATCAAATACCTCATTACCCTAACCATTGCCTTCAGTGATTTTCCACTGGGTTACTTGTGTATCTACTCATGTCATTGCTTAGAAGTTTATCATATTCTAGTGAATATGTCTCAAGGTCATCCATACATCTCTTTTGTTTGTAGCCTTCTACAACAAGTGCCTTATCATTATCAATAGATCCATCTTTCAAATTTCTCTTGAATATCCTTTTATATTCTAGAGATTCACAAACGGGTGGCCACTAGTTACCATGCATTGATTTGTAAGATGGATTGATTGACAACCTCTTTACAGAAAGGCACATTAGGTTTTGATATTGTTCATCTTTGAAACTATCAAGTTCATCTTCTAACATAAAAGTTAGGAAAATCTGGACCAAACGTTTTTGACGTTTTTGTCCTCTTACTACATCTAGGCTCAACCTCATTCCTCTCTTCCATCAACTCTTGATCATGAGAGGTACTAGAGTCGTAGACTCCAAAATCCTTTTAGGAGGATTTGATTCTTGTGTAGATATATATGGAAATATATCCTCAAAATTAAATACATAATCAACTGTTTTTGGCCTTATCTTTATCCTTTTAGGAATAAGAACTGCCATTTAAACCAAATACCCTCACATTCTTTAGAATTCCTAGGAAGGCATACGACATTTTCAAGATTCATAGGGTATCTCATTGGTTTTCTTTTGAGGCAATTTATTGAGAATATAATTGGCAGAAAGTACAGCTTCACCTCACAAGTTTTAAGGTAAACCAAAACTTATCAACATCACATTCATCATTTCCTTCAAGGTTCTATTTTTCCGTTCAACAACTCCATTTTGCAAAGGTGAATAGGGTGCAATGATTTGACAAACAATACCATGTTAAGAACATAACTCACCCATAGGTAATTCATATTCCCCACCTCTATCACTCCTAAGAACCTTTATCTATTTATTAAGTTGATTCTCAACTTCTTTCTTATAATGAATGAAACTCTCTAATACCTCATCCTTGCTCATTAGCAAGTACACATAACAGTACTTTGTGCATTCTAAGTGATAGATAACTCAACAAATCAACAATGACATGTAACCCATATATTAATATCCAATTAATTCAAAACATGTCCAACATGTATATATATATATACTAGTCGCAAACCTGTGCGATGCACAGAAAATGAATTACAATTAAATCTAAAAAATTATTGGTCTAACTATGATTTTTATTGTCTTTTATATTTTATCTAAATATGAAAATTGATGATTATTAAAAGACATTTATTATTATTGTGTTTATATATAAAATATATTATAGTATTAGGCATTTATTATGATTGTGTTTATATATATGGAATAATATATTATTTCTATTAAAGAAAATATAATATGTCAAGATTCTAATGAGATGTTTAATTATAGAATAAAATTTAAATTCAATTAATAATATATATATATATAATAGAATATTGTAAAATCACTCTAGTGTAACTTTACTAAATGAACTTTGATAATGAAATCTTACATTATAATATATAATTGATATTAACGAGAATATGGATAACAATTAACTCAATTAATATTTTGTCGTTTATTTAAAGGATTTATGGTTAAATATAAGTTATATACAAATATATGTATGCATATATGAAGAAGAAGAAAGCATAATTAATTATTTAAAATCAAATTGATTTTATTTTTGAGATCAGAAGAATATTGGATCTTAATTATATTTATGTTAGAGATTAGTCGGACAAAGATTTCATGCCTTATAATAAAAAAATAATTTGTTTTTGAATCATAGGCTCTCTTTTTTCCTCCACATGGAAGCTTTTTAAGCGAGGTGGATTTATAATTTTTAACCTTTAAGATTTAAGACCACTAGTCGCAAAACGAAACTGTGCGATGCACAGGAAAAATTGAATAATTTAAATCTAAATTTTTTTTTTATTTTATATTTTTGAATATGTATTTTTTTTTTTTTTTTTTAGTGTTCAAAATATTGTAGGCAAGATCGATTTAGATTTAGATTTAGGATAGATCCTACTTTTTAGTTTAAAAAAATAACTAAGAAAGTATATGTAGGATAATTAAAATTTTAATATAATGTATTTTTTTTTTTTTTGTAAGTTGAATAGGGACGTAGCCAGGATTTTACATTAGCAGGGGCCGGTGTATAAACAAAAATTTTTTCATGGAAATCCAAAATAGTATCCATATAGTATTAACAAAACATCAACAACTAAAATAATGCCGTAAGTCTAGCTTGATGTAAATCTAATAGTCTAGCTTTACAGTACAGTTGTAGTTAACATTCACAGTCTTAGCATTGTATTATGCAACTATTAGGTCCAATGGGAGCATTGCTTTGTACCCTGATGATAAACAATTAACAACATGACATAACCAGGATTTGAACTTGAAAAGGACCAAAGCATAAACCGAAAACAAAGTTTAAGAAAATCCAAACTAATATTTATTCAATATTATAAAAATACTAACAAAAAAGATACATAATAAGCATTTCTTAATACATCTCAACCCACTCATTTTATCCTAATGAAAGTCAACGTGTTTTTAAGTCTCGAAAATCATCTATGATTAAATCTATACTAAATTTTGCAACAATCTCCTTTTCAATGTACACAATCAAAGAGACCATTAGAAAATTATCTTCAATTTTGTTGCAAAGCCTGATTTGACAATATTCATTTGTAGTTGCAATAGAAACTGGAAGAATAAGCACAAGTAGAATCACTCTAAAATAAGTTGGTAGACTATTGATTTTCTTGTTCTAAAAATCAAATAAAAGTTGACTTTCTCATTATCTACAAATTAAATAAAAGTTTTATTAATTATCTTATTATATTTAATAGTATTTTAACTAAAAATTATTAACGTTGCTAATTAAAAAAAGGCAACACAAAAACACACTTTACTGCCTATTTCACAGTTCTACACCTATTTCACTTTAAGTGCATACCTATTTCACTTTAAGTTCACGTTTTACATTTTTCCAAAAGTAATACACAAATAGTTCCACACTATACTTCCACTTCATGAATCAGTGAATCCTAAGCCACACGTTATTAATAATAATAAAAAAAAGACTTTCATAGTTTCATTGACGAGAGATTGTTTTTCAAACTAATTACAGTGTTGTTAGTTTTATAACCACTTATAGGGAGGGGGTGTCAAAGAGACCTCCGCTACTATCTCTAACCAAATTCTAAGAACTCGATTTTATTTGAGGCCATTGATTTGTCAATCAAAACGGTCTTAACCCAAGGGGGACTTATCATTGGTTTTTTTTGGGAGAGCTGGCGGGGGCCAAGGCCCCCTTGGTCCCCAAGTAGTTCCGCCCCTGAGTTGAATATAGTCCAATTTTTATAAAACACGATTCATGTTTATATTTACCATATGGATCATGTTTCCATCCAAAAATAAAATAAATGATACTTAAAATAAGAAGAATGACAAATAAATACATAGGCACATGATTATATGATCAAACCTAAATAATTTTCATAACTCATTTCAAGCTCACATGGTTTCATTATAACAAATCCATCCACCTTTCTCCATTGCCAGCAACAAAATTAAAAAAAAAAATCTTGATGAAAATTGATAATTATGATTATTATTAAAAGATATTTATATTGTGTTTATATATGGAATATATTTTAGTATTAGACATTAATTATGATTGTGTTTTATATATGGAATAATATATTCTTATATTAAAGAAAATATGATGTGTCAAGATTCTAATGGAAAGGTTTAATAATAGAATAAAATTTAAATTCAATTAGAAAATATATATTAAAATAATGAGGTGTAAAATTGTGAGATTTCAAAAGCTTATGTGGCGCAACATGATGAAGTCAACCAAAAGTCAAAAAGCTTCGGTTTTACATTATAGTACTAGTCGCAAACCTGTGCGATGCACAGGAAAATTATTGAAAATAAAATCTAAATTAATTTTGATTCCTTTTACTTCTTTTGTTGAATTTTTTTTTTTTTTTTTTTTTTTTTTTTGTAGTTCAAAATGTTGTAGGCAAGATCGATAAAGAGACTTTACGAATCGGATTTAGGATAAATCCTACTTTTTGGTTTAAAAAAATAACTAAAAAAGTATTTACCATAGGATAATTAAAATTTAATATAATGTAATTTTTCTTTTGGCATAAGTTGAATATAGTCCAATTTTTATAAAACATGATTCATGTTTATATTTACCATATGGATCATGTTTCCATCCAAAAATAAAATAAAGGATACTTAAAATAAAAAGAAGGACAAATAAATACATGGGCACATGATTATATGATCAAACCTAAAAAAAATTTCATAACTCATTTCAAGCTCACATGGTTTCATTATAACAAATCCATCCATCTTTCTCCATTGCCAGCAACAAAATTAAATAAAATACATAAGAAAAAAAAAATTATAGTATAATATATATATATATGCACATACATACATGTTATCATAGAGGACTACACATGCTTAAGTAAATTTAACAACTCAAACACAATCACCCATGTATTATACATATCAATTTAGGAATTATTTATCCCTAAAACGAATATTGAATTTACATATAACTTAAATTCAAATAATTCTTCAAGAAATTACTAAACATCCAAATTATTTACTTAAAAACATGTCCAATAATTTCAAAACCATTTGTTAAACTATAACAGTCTCACACTTTCAATAATAAAAATTCAAATTACTCAAATTGAATTTTCTCAATTATCATGCATATATTTACATAAAGTCAAACATGTTCACTCTCCACATAAATTAAATAAATATCATGCAAGCACAAATATATTATTTAACATATGAAACATGTTAAACACATAATTACATGCATCTCTTAAAAATTTCATTACAAAATAAAAACTCTGGCTTAGGGGGTGAACTGCACTCTCCCTCATTAAGAGTGGGCAAAACCATAAAATTAAATTTCCATATCAATTTATACTTCAAAAAATTAAAACGAAGCCAATATGATGCCCCATTATGACACCCCCACATCCAAAATATTTACAATACATAATATGAATTTTCCATGCAAAGATATTAATTTTTACATGTTTCACATTCCCTCACTCTTCCATTTATTAATAAATAAATGTAAAATAAATTAATTTTGAAATTATTATTTCTTACAAAAATATAGAAACATTTTATTAAAGTCTAGTAATAGCCTATAAACCAAAATTGACCAACCGTTTAGTCAAATGGCCAAGGGGTGGATCACACTCTCTCACAACCGAGAATGGACGTCATTTTGGAGAGTCATCTTCAACCTCTAATAACCATAATTTTCTGAAATTTTTTGAAAAAAAACGCAAACTTTGATTACTCATATCTCTCTCAATTCTTATCCGAATTAAGCAAACCACATATGGATGGAAAACATATGAGATATAGAATCCAACCATGCCTTTGGTTTTCTGAAATAACCAAATTATTATACGAAAATCAAGGCACAAAGTTTCGGCTCACAAAAATAGGTTTTCGATTTTCTCTCAAAGCACACATCCAATGGCTATGAAATTTTAAAGGCAAATTACTGACATATATATATACAACATGCTGAAATATCATGGTCTAATTCAACCAAATGTGGCGTCTTCCATGTGAGACCCATACTCAAGCATAAATAATGCAAATTCACAAACCATAATTTATTTTCAACTTTTTCTCATCAAGAAACATTCTAGAAAATATAAATAAATCTGTTAATTCAAATTTCACAATAATTTTTCACAGAAATCACACAATAAAGTTAGAGAAAATTTGTTTTAAGATTATTGGATATATATCATGTGATTCTGTAAAATGAAACAACAACAACAACAACAACAAATCTGTCACAGTTAATAAACAATAAAAACTCACAGTGAATGCAGAATGAATAGATCAAGTCTAGCGTTTGACGCTATCTCCTTAAAACAGATGTCGCCCCTCACACTATAATCTTAGTGGTGCTTTGAGACTCATGGACGTTTGTCTCCCAGGAAAAAATGATCTTCGCACGCAGAAGAAGCACAAGCAATCACCGTGCACAACGAACGTAACTATTGTCTCTTTCCACTACAACAAAATACACCTATTACAACAAGAGTTATTACAACAAAAATGATTATTGTGGTAATACACGTACTATTACATCAATTCATTAGATTTCGTTGCAAGAGTTACATTAAAAACTGGTAATTTATTACTTCAAAAATAAGTTGTTGTAATAGGTTGTAAAATATCGTTATAATAAATCATTATGTAATTTATTGCAATGAAGTTAGTGGTTGAAGCAATAGTTATGAATATTATAACAAGACGTTTTGTTGCAATAGGAATAATATGATATTACAACAAGTCGCTTTGTTGCAATAGGAAAAATATAATATTACAACAAGACGTTTTGTTGCAATAGGAAAAATATGATATTACAACAAGACGCTTTGTTGCAATAGGAAAAATATAATATTACAACAAGACATTTTGTTGCAATAAGAAAAATATTATATAAGAATATGAGAATATAATAAACCAAGTTCTGTTTTGTTATATGTATAAGTAAGTTGTTTTCACCGTCCAAAAACAGCACTACCACTCTCTCTTTAATTTCCTCTTATAAATTTGTCCCAAGTTTTGTTTTCAAGCCCTTAATGGGCCACTAGACAATACACTAAAACTAAAGCTTTCCAAAATATTGGTTTGTTGGTTTATATTTTTTTAACAAAGCAAAGCTAATAAGTTTCCCACTAATTTGATTAGTTCGGACAAAGTGTCACGGAGACGTTATCGAAACAAAAACAAAATTTCAACATGCATAACAAACACAAACCTCTTGCGCAAGTTCAATTATATATATTACCCAAATTACATCCCAAGTTGCTGGTTAACCTTAAAGTAGGCCCAGGCCCATGTGTTTCGTTGCAAAAAAAAAATTCTGTGCAACATACAGAATATGAGAATAGAAAAGCCCATCTGAAAAATAATGGGAAAGAGAAAAAATAATGGGACTCAGAGTCACGCTGTTTTCCTACACTGTTTGCACAATCACTCTCTTCGCATTTCTGGTACTTTATCTTTCTCTTTCTCTATATCTATCTATCTATACGTATATCTGTATGTCTGAATTTTGAAGTTGTGATAATGGTGGAGAATTGGATTGAAATGCGTTGTTTCCAAACGATGAATTTGCGATCCTGATGTAACGTAGGTTGATATCTTGTTGTTTGCTTGGTTTTTAGTTGGATTTTGAAGCGCTAGATCTTCATTAGTTTTTGTTTTTTTTGTTGAATCCGTTTGTGTATCTGAGGGTTTTTCTTAATCAGTTTTAGGTAGATGATAGTAAATGTGATTTCTATGTGTATCTGTTTATTTACTTTGAATTTTATTGTTTTTGTTTTTTTTATTAATGATATTTTGAGGGGATTGGGGATTTGTTTGGTAGTGAATTTTGCTTTTGTGTTTTCTATTAAATAAATTTAGGAATTTTGCTTTTGCATTATGTTTAGGGAATGAAATTGCAAATTTCTTATTTATTTATTTTCATAAACTAAATTAGATAAGTGAAGGAAATGCATGTTTTGAATAAAATGGAAGACAAATTTGATTAGTGATTGTTTAAACTTTGCCTGTGTTAGTGCTTAGTATTGTATATTTTGCCAAACAATTTATGCTTTCAAGGCAACAACAGGTGGTGGTGGCCGTGGCATGTGTCTAGCTAAAGAACATGATGAGTTTGTGAAGTTGCTACAAGTATCGCCCCAAAATTGGAGGCTTACATGCCTTGCTTCCAAAGGTCTAAGATGATGCTGGGGTTTGCAACGTTTCTCTTGGCTTAAACAATGGGGCAAGAACTGCATCCAATTTTCTACTTAAGAAAATACATGACCAGCAAATAGTATCATTATATCATCTAGTTCAGTGATATAGTGCATTTCAGGTCTGCTGGGAATTATGGATACCTATTGTGCCATTGCAAAACCTGATCCTTTGAAATAACCGGGAGGAAAGATTTGATTTGGAAGGTCTTATAAACTTCTAGTTTGAATAATGAAAATTATCACAGTTATATTACTTTTGTTTTTTGAATAAGTAGATTATTTTATATTGCATATCTATGTCTTGCACAAAAGTTTGTCTTTTATAACTCTGGATAAGTTTCTGTCAATTTAGCTCAATTTCTGATTATTTCATCAAAGTTGAAAAACATAATGAGGTATGAATTCCTAGTTATTTAATATTTAATAGATGTGAAGCTACATGGTAGTGATTTTATCATCCATGTGATCACTGAAGGAATGACTTGCTTTTGTAGAAGTCCTACTTTGTTACTTTGTTCCTTTGTTCCCGTGCTGTTATATTAAAGATTTGGGACAGAATTTCAGTGGCTCATTTCCAATACTCTACTTCCCACTTCCTATCCCTTCTTGAAACTTTATCCTTTGTACTTCGTCATGGTCGATAACTGCTAGTCACTAGTAACACATGGCCTCTTTCACTCTGTAATTTAGGCATAATGACTTAGTAATGGTCATCAATGTACATTTGCTTAGAGAGTAGCTTGACCATACATATGTCAAGGAATTATCTAGGATAAAAAAATATATATATGTTTTATGCTAAAGAAAAGCATGATTAGTTGAATTAGAAGGTTAGAACTGAACTGTAGATGCTTAGTGATGTGGTTGATTATGGAGTTCTGGAAACAGTTCCAATAAATTTGCTGCATACCCTCAGAAATCACATGGCCTCTTTCACTCTGTAATTTAGAAGCCTGTGCTAATTTTTCTATAGGATCATAAACTTTAACCTGCATTGGTGTATCTTTAGAACCGTCATTAATGAAGAAGATAATTCCAGCATTGTATATGACTGCTCTTGTTTTTGAACTAGGCATTTCATCTACAATATGATGAATACTAGAGCTTTTCTTCATCAATGTTTCCTTTGATTTCAGGAGTCTTCTATCTTCATTTACATAAATAACCCATCCTCAACAAAGCCTGTAAATGTTGTACACGTAGCAGAAGGGTTCTTGGGATTTGATCCTCCCTTAAATGCAAGGCGGAGGAAGAGGTCTTGGGTTCAAGACCCACCAGTGCATCCGTAATTACCAATAAAAAAAAAAAAATAGCTGCAGGAGTGGATGTTAGAATCAAATTTTGATTACATAGTGGAGCGGTGGTTGATTATGATGCTGAAAAATTTTCAAGTCCATCATTGAAGAAGTTCCTCAGGTTGTGTTGATGATGATTACTTTTGGCTGATCAATTTTAAGTATTCTATCAATTTTAAGTCATGCAGTCAATTTAATGTTTAAATTAACTAAATCATGTACCTTTATGACTTGAAGGATGGTTAAACAATGTTACAGGAAAGATGTGGGAATGGAATTAGTTGCACCTCCAGCCTTGTCAAAGTAAGCTGAAGAGGACCCCTTAAGACACATTTCATGTTAAATCTGATCCATACTGGAGTAAGTGAGTGGTAATCACTAATTGGAATACGAATACATGGATATGAAGACTGATATCTTAACTTTACTTACTAGTTGATAATGAGAAAGGGATTTTGTTTAACAGATCTATGAGTTGATCAACGGCATTGTCTTGCACAACTGACTTGGAAGGGGTGGCTCAAATCTCCAAGTTGGGATTTTGTTAATCACTAATTGGAATATCAATACATGGATATGTAGATATCTTAACTTTGCGTTTGTTGTAAATCCATGAATTTGTATCCATTAATGACTTAAACTTAGGCGGGGGATTATTTTTGTACTTATGAATTTTATGTAGAAGTTGTAGTTATTAATATTGTGAAATGTTATAAATTTTCTATCTTTTTGTAGATTTCTTGATTTTGTGAATGTTGCTCTTTATTTAGTTTTTATATTATTAAACAGGACCGGTGACAAATAGAAATATCAACAATTAATGCTGATAAAAAAAAAAAATTTATTGCAACGAAATGGTTGAAGCAATACCTTATCGCAACAAAATAATCGAGGCAATAAAAATGCTATATAACTTTATTGCAACGAAATGGTTGAAGCAATACCTTATCGGCTTATCGCAACGAACTAGTTGTGGTAATAAATGAAATTATCGCAACAAAAATCTTGTTGCAATATATGATATTTATTGCAATGACATATTTTGTTGCGAAAACCTATTACCACAGAGTTTATTGCAACGGCTAAAACTTATTACCACAGAGTTTATTGCAACGGCTTGCAACGACTAACTTTCGTTGCAATAAAAGTTTATTGCAACAAAATGAAAGTTATTGCAACAAAAAATTTTGTTGCAATTAACCTTTTTTCTTGTAGTGTTCTCTCTCTTTATGCAAATGAGATTCTCAAAATCGTAATAAATAACCAACTCAAAGCAACTTCAAAAATAAACTTACAAAGTAATACTTTAAAATAAATGAGGACACTCTATTTATAAATAGAGTCACACCTTTTCGAAAAAGGTGCGAGATAAATAGTCACAACTATTCAGAAAAGACACAAAATTTGGAGAAAAACAATGTATTAATAAATACATAAATTGGATGGACTAGGCATAACCCATATGACCCACTTGACCTACTTTTAGGAGGCAATTTCTCATTCACTCCTAACCATTTTTCCAACGGAAGTTAGGGTCAAAAACTTGTCTACCACAGAGAACTTCCAACAATACCACACCAAAAGAGTAGATGTCGGATTTATCGCTCAGCTCCCTGCTCTACATATACTCGGGATCCACGGATCCCAGAGTACCAATTACCCCAGAATCCGCCCTAATTAAAGCTTTCTTTGACAAGCTCGGTGGAGCCATCTTGGACAACCCGAAATCTAACAACTTGGCCTCCCATTTCTCGTCCAACAGAATGTTTCTTGGTTTCACGTCACGGTGGATTATAGTATGATTCACCCTAGCGTGAAGGTAGTGCAATCCACGCGCCACTCCAATGTAAATCTGGAGTCTTTGTTTCCATGGGAGGGGATCAAGGTCGACCATGCCATAGAGGTGGTCGCCGAGCTTTCCATTGAGCATGAACTCGTAGACTAGGATCATCATCTTGGGTTCATTGATACAATATCCGATGAGAGGGACGAGGTTAGGGTGGCTTAGCTGGCAAACCAACACCACTTCCTTACTGAACTTGTCGAAACCCCGTCTTGGCCGAAATGGCGCACGTTTTATAGCAACGTTCATGATACGGTCATCAATACACCTTTTATATACTTTGTCAAAACCTCCATATCCAATTAGTAAATCTCTATCGAGGTTATTGGTAGCTATCTTGATCTCAGCGAGTGAAAATCGACGACATATGTCCTCAAGAAGACTTGAAGATTGTTTTGCTCTCTTCCCAGACCTAATAAATAACTTTGAAATAGAGTGTGAAACCGCTTCCATTGATGATGAGAGGATGATCAGATTCAATTCAATGGAGTGGAAACTGGAAAGTCGATTTGGATCCCCTTTCAGAAATAGACAAACAAGTGGATAAGTAAAGGTGGCTGTGTTGTTGTTGTTTTTTTTTTTTTTTTTTTTTTTCAAGCAGATAGGGGTAATTAATTATGTTTCCTTTCTTTACTTTGTTATTATTATTAGGTTTACCATAAAGTATTATGTCATCAGCTACGTTGGCTGAAATTTGAACAAAAGTACACGAAGATAGCCAACACTACAGGAAACAGGGATTGAGCATGGGATGCAATTCCTTTTGAATGGTTGATTGAAAGTTATAAATTCTTGACCATTGATTTAAAAAACTAAAATATGAATAAATTAAACCTTCAAAAAGTTTTGAAAAATGAACTATGCAATTTCCATGCAATATCTCAATCCAGGAAACAACACCGAGCTGATTTAATGTATATAAAAATTAAAAATTAAAATTAAAAAAAAATTGAACAAAAGTGTGGCATATCAGGTGTGATATTTTTTATTCTGGGAAACATTTTGTGTGATATATAGGCTTATAATTATAATTTATATATATATATTAGCAATAATTCTCAAATGGTAGTACACCGGTAATGCCAGTATCTGCAATAATTACTAATTATTTAATATTTTCATCTCACTTCAAAATAATTTTCTGACTCTAAACCTGAACATGGCCCACCATAATCTGCAATTTCAATATATATTTTTTTTTCTTTTCAAATTTGACAAGCAAGTTGGCTTTGTTATGAAATTGTTGCAGTTTTTTGTTGTGGTTACAGCTTTTTTGTTCACGTATGTGGAGTCCCTCATTCATTTAGTTTTCTTTTGAACATCAATTGATTTCAACATAATTATTAAATGATTAAAGTCAATTTTTGGCCCCCTAACTTAGGTGGTGTTTTCATTTTGGCCCCCTAATTTTAAAAGTTTTCATTTGAACTCTATAAGTATGTTTAGCTGTCAAATGAACATTTCCGTTTATCTCATTGGAGTTCCCTTCGTTAAGTACCTAGCTAGACAACTTTAATGCTTATCAAGCTTCTTATGTAGCTCTCTTGACATATCAGCACAAACAAATATTTTTAAAAAAATAAATAAAAATTGATGTTAAAATTACACTGTTTCACATTTTAACCCATTCTCACCATCATTTCTGTAAAAAAAAAAAAAAAAAAAAAACCATTCTTAGTTCACAAGGAGCTCAATCACGGTTTATGAGGAGAGAGAATAGTTAGATCGAACGAAAGAGAGAGAAACCGGAGCTCGTTTGGGTTGGATTTAAGAGAAAGAAACCACCGCGGGAGGTTAAGAGTGGCGAATGGCAGGGTTGAGTGAGCAAGCTTGGTTCGATCATGATGGTTTCGGTGAAAGAAAGAGAGAAGGATCTAGAAAGTGGCCGAAACATATGTGAGGGTAAACAAAATTGAAAGTAATAACAAAGAAAACGCAATCAGCCTTCCCTTTATTTGCTCCAGAGAAAATACCTACTCCACTGTGCGTCTATCTCTCTTTTCTCACTGTCCAGTTCGCATTGCCAAGCCTCTCCAAATAGCGCCCACCACAAAGAAATCACCTAATATATATGTTACTGTGTTGCACCTGCCACTAATCCTAAAACATCAAATTGCCGGCCCACTTACTGCCAAAGATAAAGAATCACAAACAAAGAATGCATTCTTTTCCAGTTCGTGAAGATCGAATCAAGATGAAATAAAGTGGGTTCCAATGAAATAAAATTGATTGGAGCCGTTCATTGAAATAAAGTGAGTTCTCAGTGAAGTCATCCTACTGCACTTTAACTAGTAATGACAGGTTGGAAACAAATGAAAATTTCTATTGGAAGATTTGGAGCAGCCGTCTGCATGAAAGGTTGAAAATGCTTTTGTGGCGAATTGCGTCTGACATTCTTCCTACTAGAGAGAATCTGTCTAAATTCAATAATGAAATGGATATTGCTTGTCCCGTGTGTGGTTATGAGAAGGAAACTACTTTACATACTAGTCGCAAACCCGTGCGATGCACGGAAAATAAATTAAAATTAAATCTAAAAAATTATTAGTCTAACTATGATTTTTATTGTCTTTTATATTTTATCTAAATATGAAAATTGATAATTATTAAAAGCATTTATTATGCTTTAAAGAATATAATATGTCAAGTTTAATGGAGTTTAATTATAGTAAAATTTAAATTCAATTAAAATATATATATTAAAATAATGGTGTAAAATTGGAGAACTCAAAAACTTATGTGGCGCAATATTATGAAGTCAACCGTAGATAGAATAATATTTAGCTCCCCAGTTCACCTGGTTAATTTTGTAATGGACCCACCTTTAATGAACCCATTAAATGTCGAGCATAAGGAGACAATAATTAAAGCAAGGGCCCGAATTTTGGATACAATATGGAAATTGAGGAATAGGGCAGTCCATGATGGAGTGATCCCAAATCAAGATGAGATGAGAAGAAGACTTTTCATGATCCATTATGAAATTTGGAATCCTCAAGAACATTCCATCCAAGATAACCGAAGTCATAAGGTAATTAAATGGTCAAAGCCAAATCTGAATTGTTACAAGATTAATTGTGATGCAGTTGTGTCTGAGAATTATGCAGTAATTTCAGCAGTGGCTAGGGATTGGAGAGGGTTTTTGGTATTTGCTCAAGCTATAAGAGTAAACACCAATTCTCATGTCCAAGCAGAGGCTGAAGCTCTTAGATGGGCTATTAGATTGGTTATTTCTCATAATCTGCATAATGTTATTGTGGAAGGAGACAATAAAACATGTATTCAAGTCCTAAAGGGCACAACTGTATCTTCTCCTTTGGAAAGCGGATGTTCTGCTGAGAGATACAAAGGAGCTTGCTATTCAAATTGAAAATCTTTCTTTTAACTGGGTTTCTAGAGATGCTAATGTAGCAGCTCATTCCCTTGCAGTTTGGGCTTTAAAGCAGTCTTTTGATTTTTTTGAGGCCTCTAGATCAAGTCCCCCTAGTTTTGAGAATGTTGTATCTAAGGAGGCTTTGTAATCTTTTCCTGTTTTTGCAATAAAATCTTTCTTTTCATCAAAAAAAAAGAAAAAAGTGGCTTCTAATAAAAGCATATCTAAAGCTGGACCAATTGAGCTACCCCTCAAGGTTTTGCTTAATGCTTATTTCAACCACTACCCCTCAAGGTTTTGCTTAAAGCTCATTTATGGATGGTCTTAATTTTTTAACAAGTCTTAGCCCTATTATGGGCTAAACTCTAATGAGTATAATATGTCTTTCGAATTTCTCTGAGCAAGCTAACTAAAAACAGACGTATTGACTTTTCAGAGTTCATATGACGAAGCTCCCTAAAGATGTAGACTTTGAAAGGTAGTCAAGGAAACTCATGGGCATGTTGGTGCTGACCTTGCAGCTTGCACTGAAGCTCCACTTGGGACAATTCTAACATCAATATGGTTGAGAACTTGAATGCTACTCTTTGGACAATTAAAGCATCTGCTCTTCGTGACAAAACAACTGGAAGACAATGATGGGCTAAGATTGTTAAGAGGGGAGCATTAAGAAACTGTTCAAAATTCAATGGTGCCTCCTACAAAGTAGGAGAAATATGGTATGTCACCTTCAAGATAAGTTCTTTGGAACAATGATTGTGGGAAACTCTTCTTAAGCATGCAATTGTGAATGCATATCAATAAATTTCATTAGCATCAGCGGCCTTAGATACTCACAACGTGTTTGGAGAGATGATCTGCCTGCATTATATCATTTTCTTGATGAAATAAACTCAATTGTCACTTGAGAATGAAAGCAGTGTGGAAAAGCTGGTGTGCTGCTGACAATTCTGAGCAAGCTGCAAATTGAAATGGGTAAAGTACCATTTGGTAGGCCCTGATCAGTTAATTTTCCTTCATTTGCCTGATGAAAGTTCAAGTATACAGATTTCCATAAATTTTAATTGAGGAGATCACTCTAATCAAAAGACATTGATCTTGCAGCCCTCACCAAGCATACAGAATCTTCGGGGGACTGAATCAAGGGAAATGTTCAATTGTGCATTCAAACAATGAAAGAATATTTAAGCTATTGAAGAGATGTCACAGACAAGGTTCAAAATAACATAAGAACAAATGCTTTCACCAGAAAGCAAAAGCTTTGTCGTAGAGTTGCACAGATTGGATTTCCATTTTCTGTTAGTTCATCATACTTTTCAAAAGTTATGGTTTTTCATATTTTTTTGGTATTTGGTGCGATGGAAACACAAATGAATGAATTACATTTTTAGTGGTTGACGGAAAACAAACCTAGTAGAAGGGAAAATATTTTCCATTTTAAGAGCAAAAAACATTTTCCAGAACATCACATATTTTACATTGTATTCGTAACCAAAAAGGGGAAAAACGGAATCTTCACCCACATTGTGTTTCCCAAGTGGTAGCATAATACAAGTTGCTATATGCAAACAAATTAACTAGTGTTACTGAGGCATTTCAAGGTCAGGTCTCCTGTCAAGTACTTCTCCAGTTGAATCATTTGGGAATGCATCCGGATAGGTAGCCAAAATCCTTGATTTCATGCTCCTGTTAATGAGAGAGAGAGAGAGAGAGAGAGAGAGAGAAAATTAAATCACCAAATGGCACCAAAATCTGGATAGCCAAGAGACAATAGTCATTAGTTTAAACTTTCAAGTTTCAAGTAAACAACTTCAATCAAGATCATAAAATAGATCTAGGATGATGAAAGAATAGGGAACTCTCTACTTCTTCCCCCACTTTTTTTTTTAGGGTAAACTATTGTTTTCGTCCCTAAACTTTGCATGAAATTCATTTTTCGTCCTTGAACTTTGAAAATGTTCGTTTTTATACATAAATTTCGTACATTAAAAAAAAATTCATGAATGAAAACCGAACTTCATGCGCAATTTAGGGACGAAAACAATAGTTTAACCTTTTTTTTTTTACTTCATTGTAACCACTCACACCCAAACACCAGACATTGCAAATCATAGTCCTATTGCAGATCTCCATCAATATCTGTCATCGCATTCTAGATCTTTGCCAATCTCTCTTGATCTAGGCCTCTTAAAATTGCTCTGAAATTCACAAACCAATGCACTGCACTGACAGAATTTTACTCTATTGCTGTGAGCATAAAAAAGGTAGTCGTTGATTTGGATATATTACGCTAAAATAAGGAAACAACGCTAAAAAGACAAGATGCCTAGCTTTTTCACTGCTGAGTCCAGGGAGAGGAGAGAGAGAAGATATATGATGTGGTTGAGCAAAATCAGATAAAATCTAGTAAAAATTGTTCATTCAGTATTATGCATGTTTCCTGCGTGCACATGCATGCAAACGCACACACAAACACACACAAGGAGAGGAGATGTGCATTGCAATAAGCCATTAGCACCTGTTTCTCTCAAGACATCCAAATTCTACTAGGAATCGGTATTAGTCATCTATTTATATGGATGTAATGCTTCCTATTCAATAGAGAATAGGTTTTCTACATTTTAAGAAAATATGAAACTTTGTCTAAGTTCTGTGTGATTCAACCTTCTTTGAGGTGTGATGTCGAGGAAACTCTAGGTGTGATGCCCAGAAGTTTATCTTCTTCTTTTTTTCCTTTCTCCATCCTTAAATTTTTAGCAACTTGAAACCTCAATTACACATTGATTTGTCAGCTTTTTTTATAAGTAAAAATGTTATTAAAAAGCTAGAAAAAGCACCATCCAGTACACAGGACGTGTACTTGAGGTCATTCAATTCCTTCACATGTCCGCCTATTTTATTCTCTCCAAATGATCCACATTATGCATATAAATGGATCACTTTCCAGATATCACTGCTACAGTGCCCAGCAAACTGCCCCTTCCAACATGCCATCAAATCAACTACCTACCCTATTAGGCATAACCCACTTCATCCCAAATAAGCAGAACACTAGGAACCATAAAATCCAAAACTTTAAAACCCTAAACCACCCATCCATCAAATAGCCCCAAATAATCCACAAAAGGCCAAAACTCTGTTCTCAGGTTACTATTGACAGCCTTGGAACAGCAACTCCAATCCTAGGTTTTCCCCTTTGTTTCACCCCAAATCCTATTATTCCTTTTCACCATTAGAAATCATATATTCCCTACTAATTTTCAAACCCTTTCCCACCAAACCCTGTTATTGTACTCAAATAAGAAGGAGTTGATTAATAAAAATATTGATTATTTTGAGTAGTGAGGCACATTGGTCTTATTGTTTATTTCTTCCCTATTTCTTCTTCTCTTTCTTGTGGGACTGTTCATACAACCTCTGAACACCATTAAGTTCTCTATTTTAGTTCTTCGTTACAACCCTTATTCTTAACTATCAAAACCCTATCACCCCACACACTTTCTTTCCCAAATAGCGATCAAATAACATCCAACCACCACTTTATTCCTATATGCAACCACTGTCCATAATTTACTAACAACTTGTTTGCTTCAAGAAATAGTGTTCTTCCACTGTTTCCCCTTTCTATCAAACTCTAGTCAATTTTCAGCCCTAACACTTTCTTCTAAAAGCTCTAAACCCTAAATCCACAAATCCTCCTAACCATAAGCCCACCACAAACACACACAACGAAATCCCCAATTTATCCCAAGGCATTAGCATCATGAACAGTAACCACCAGTGGCAGGTCATAAATTTGGTTCATGACGGTCGGTTGACTTAATTAGTTAATTTTCTTATAGCAGGTATTTATAGGTTTATGAGTATGAAATCAAGGTCAGATTGTAGGGTTTGCAGGATGGATGAGTTGCTGGACATTAAAGAGAAGAAGAAGAAGAAATAACTCAAATAAGTTTCTAGGTATCACACCTAGACTACTTAAGAATCACACGGAGAATGAAACGCCATGATAACTAGGAAAAGGATATAATGTTGTTAATAACTTTAAAACAACTCCATCAACTACTTAAGAATCACACGGACATTAATATAATGTTGTTGTGATTCTCTATGAAGAGGCGCATTGCTCTCTATAAATAAGGGGCAACACCCTAAAGCCATTCACTCGTTCTCTTCACATCTTAACAAACTTTCATGTATGTGATTTCCACACTCTTTGGATTTCAACCCAAATAAGGGCATGACAAAATTTTACAACAATGAATGGAACCTAAAGAGAGGAAAACCTATAAATTCAGAGAGAAGCAAATCGTACCTGAATAGCAAATACAATGCAAATTGGTTAATTTTGAATTTCTTTTGTGCATCACTAAATTTGAATAGTACATTTTAGCTTTATGCCACCTAAAGTGTTGGGTTTTGGTGTGGCTTGTATTTGGCAACATGAATGGTGCATAACATGGGATTATTGCCCATAGTCAACAATCGTGTTCTAAAAAAAGAAGAAATTGCTTCTCACCTTGGAAGATACAAATGGTGCATAACATGGGATTATTGCCCATAGTCAACAATCGTGTTCTAAAGAAAAAAGAAATTGCTTCTCACCTTAGAAGATACAAATGGTGCATAACATGAGATTATTGCCCATAGTCAACAATTGTGGCTTGTGAAGAAAGAAGAAAACATGCAAGTAGGTGGAGGCATATGGGATTGCAACTCATATGTCTTACATGTCGGCTACTTCAATAAATGGTTCTCACCTTAGTCAAAGGTGTGGGGGGACAAAATGATGAGTCATTACGGCTGCAACATGTGCAAGAGAAGAGAGAAATTGTCACGGCAATTTCTCTATAAAATGGTTACACAGGATGGGCCATGTTATTAATTTTTGACAAAAATAAGATAATTTCATGATACATAAAACTCAGTCACTATTAACATTGGATACAACTGAGATAACTTCAAGATAATGAGAATTTCCTAACAGATGATCAAAGCCCTTGGACAAACACATAAAAGTTATGAGTTTTAATTTTTGACAAAAATAAGATAATTTCATGATACATAAAACTCAGTCACTATTAACATTGGATACAACTGAGATAACTTCAAGATAATGAGAATTTCCTAACAGATGATCAAAGCCCTTGGACAAACACATAAAAGTTATGAGTTTTCCAAAAAGTGAGTGCCTTTAGTGCAGACCTAGGAGGCTCTTTCTGCCTCAAAAGACAAATGGAAATAGATAGAAAAGAAACACACGACATTAGTTTCTGCCTTAGCGCATCAAACAACTCTCTTTATATTTGTCACCATAACGATCAACACCAACCCAATTAATTGGTCCATTCTTTTATCTTTCTGCAACTTCCTATGAAACTGATAAAAAAATTTAGAGACGATCTTTTATCAATTCTGTGCATAAGTATACTTAGACAAAGAATGGTGAGTAAATGGTAGAAACCTAGTTTAATGAGTCAATTCAGAAAAGTGCATAAGTATAAAACAGTGCCCCATCTCTAGATCTAGCTAGAAATACTGCACTTTTTTTTTTTACCCTCGGAGGAGTATCAACCCTGCTATTAGCTTATGGGAATGCGATTTTGATAAACTTTCTTCAAGAATATTTATTTGCTTGTGCTTAATTTCTATCTGAAACCAAAATAGATTCCTCTTCCTCAAGCGGAGAAAATAGAGAAGGTAAACAGGGCAAGATAAAGTTGGAGATTCACTCTGACAAAATATGTCCAAATGAAGTGCTC
>OU015767.1:25415593-25455742 GCA_907173295.1 Fagus sylvatica | reverse complement strand
AGTGAATTTTCTTTGTTCCTGGAAGCAATTTCAAGGGCAAAAGTTTCTATAACATTTTGAACATCAAGAGCAGCTTCCCGAATATCTAAAACCCAAATTTGAACACTATCTTCGTTTTGCTTTTTATCTGCGTCTCTTAAGAAGCACTGCATCCGCTTTAATTCGATTTGCATTTGGTTCACTTGTTGTTGCTTGCTCACCCCTTGTAAAAAGGCCACTTCCTCCATTAGAAGGTTGCCTAGCCTTTCCACAACAAAGGACACTACGGACTTGGCCATGCTATGCGCCCTCTCTTTCTCCTTCATTCACCAAAACAAGAAGCAATGGAAGCTCTTCTCGCATGCACATATCACACCACAAGCCTGTCTTCACTTTGCTCTTGCAGTTTTAATTTTGTAATGGTGGCTTTCGTCTTTAATTGGTTAGAAAATGGAAAATGATAAGGCTTTGTACTTGTTAAAGAATTGCGGTCCACTTGTTCTTAAAAATTGATGTGATAAATAACGTTGCTCTGGGTGATGGGACCTCTTGTGACAGTCTTCTTTGGAACCATACCCCTAAGCACCAATGATGACTCTGATGTGGTAGAACACTCTAGAGCTTCAACCACGTACAGGTTTTGGCGTGGGTTCTGGAAAGCACAAGTGCCCAACAAATGTAAGCAGATGATGTGGAGAGCGTGCAGGAATACTTTGCCCACTCTGTCAACACTTGGAGGATGCGGAGTCCAATCGATGCCGCCTATAAAATCTGTAGCCAAAGTAGAGAGACACTAACCCATGCACTTTGGACGTGCCCGCTAGCACGTAATGTGTGGGCCTTGGGAAGGAGGAAGTGGCAGAAGATGGCGTGTGATGAAGACCAAGACTTTTTCAACCTTACTCTCTCAGTTGCCCAGTGTTCCACCAACGAAGAGCTTCAGGAATGGTTCATGATCTCGTGGGCCGTTTGGGATGCTCGAAACCGGTATGTATTTGACAACACGCAACTCCAGCCTTCTACAATTCTCTCAACAACACTAAAATATCTCGAAGACTTCAAGAAAGTTTCGAAATTGGGAGCTACTGGTGTTCTTTCTACTACCTAGGTGTCTTACTAGTGAATTTTGAGCCTTGATGTGACTTATCTTTTTTAGCCTTGATGTGACTTATCTTTTTCTCTTCACTTTTAGAGCACCCCTGGGCCTATCCTCGGGTTTTGCTCGCTCTTCATTGTAACCTCTTTCTTACATTGTTAATGAATTTTCTACCGATTTTCTCAAAAAAAAAAAAATAAAAAGTAGATTAAATGTGATTGGTATCATTTAATACATAATAAATAAATATCAACATTGTTATTTTGCGATTGATTATATATATATAGAGAGAGGAATGGGAGGGCTAAATCCTAAATCTAGTTCTCATCAATTAGAGCAAGCAAGCAATACTGCTTATATACAAAATTGACACTCGGGAGAAAATACTATGCACACAATCTTTGTGGTAAATGCACCATTCTAACTATTCTTATGAAAAGTGACTGGAAGAGACAAAGCCAACATGATGGTCCTAGGAAATTAAATAATGAGTGAGGCTAATGATGATACAAATTTGGGTTAATTATAATTTTGGTTCTCAACCTATGATATTTGTGTCAAAATGGTCCTCAACGTTTCAAATATGCCAAATTGGTCCTCAACCTTTCATGCTTGTGTCATTTTGGTCTTTGTCGTTAAGTGATATATGGAAAATGCAGATGTAGCTAACGGGTTTTTTTTTTTTTTAAATAATAATAAATGGTGATGTGGCTTGCCAACTAAAAATAAACTAGTCGCAAACTCGTGCGATGCACAGGAAAATTATTGAAAATAAAATCTAAATTAATTTTGATTCATTTTACTTCTTATGTTGAATATGTATTTTTTTTCTTTTTCCTTTTTCTTTTTTGTAGTTCAAAATGTTGTAGGCAAGATTGATAAAGAGACTTTATGGTTCGGATTTAGGATAGATCCTACTTTTTAGTTTAAAAAAATAACTAAGAAAGTATATTTACTATAGGATAATTAAAATTTAATATAATGTAATTTTTTTTTGATAAGTTGAATATAGTCAATTTTTATAAAACATAATTCATGTTTATATTTACCATATGGATCATGTTTCCATCCAAAAATAAAATAAATGATACTTAAAATAAGAAGAAGGACAAATAAATACATAGACATATGATTATATGATCAAACCTAAATAATTTTTATAAATCATTTCAAGCTCACATGGTTTCATTATAACAAATCCATCCATCTTTCTCCATTGCCAGCAACAAAATTAAATGAAATACATAAGAAAAAAAAAAAATTCTAAAAATCTTGATGAAAATTGATAATTATGATTATTATTAAAAATATTTATATTGTGTTTATATATGGAATATATTTTAGTATTAGACATTAATTATGATTGTGTTTTATATATGGAATAATATATTCTTATATTAAAGAAAATATGATGTGTCAAGATTCTAATAGAAAGTTTAATAACAGAATAAAATTTAAATTCAATTAGAAAATATATATTAAAATAATGAGATTTCAAAAACTTATGTGGCGCAATATGATGAGGTCAACTAAAATTCAAAAAGTTTCGGTTTTACATTATAGTATAGATAGGGCAAAACTTAGGTACAGTTCCTTAGGTCAAGTACATTAGGTTCTCCAATTAAATTCAAACACATGGTTACATTAACAAATGAAATACAAACAATGTTATCTTTTCCAAGAATATTTAAATTCAATATATTTGAATTTAATTAGGAACCTAACGTACTTTACCTAAGAAATTATACCTAAGTTTTACCCAAATAAATAAAACCCTGAAATTAATTCTTCAGTTTTGTACAAATCTGATGTACGAGGTAACTATCTTAGACAACAACTCAATTCATTCTCCATTCCCAAAATATATATATATATATATATATATATATATATTGTTGTTTGTGGTGAACTACAGAAGAGTTTTTGGGGATGGCTTCTAAATAAAACAAACTCAAAAACGCATGTTCACCATACATAGAAAATTTCTAATGATAAAAAGATTGGCATCAAACGAACAAAGTTCTCTAACTTGGAAGCTCAAAGCGCAGATCTGAAAAAAATAAATTAAACCATGCGTGTGAAGGTCTTGGGAGATCAGACCTTTGATGTAGTGGATCCCATGCGCCCATGGGTGTTGAGGTCTTTGGGGATCAAAGGGTCAGACCTGACAAGTGCCTTTCCCACAAGCTCCAAGCAGAGAGCGGATCCCATGAATCCCACCTCAAATTTCCTGGGTGGATTTGTCAAAAAAATATATTGTTTTAATATTAATTTATTAAATTGTTATGGTTTTGAAATTATTTGGTAAAGTAGTCTCTTTTTAAAACGATTTTAACTGGGTATGTGGTGCTGTTGGGTTGTAATTTTTGTTTTTTCAATTCCACGTTGAAATTGTGTTATCAAGACACGATTTTAATTTTCTTTGAAATCGTGTCTCGGTAACACGATTTTGACAAAAATTTAAAACAGTGTCTCAATAACACGATTTCACGTTAAACTCATTTTACCGAGACACGATTTTAAAGAAGTTCAAATCGTGTAACGGGAACACGATTTTAAAAAAGGCTATTCTCACAAATAATTTCATAACAATACTATTTTAAATAATTAATATTAAAACAATATTATTTTGCAAAAAAAAAAAAATCCAAATTTCCTTGTGAATTCGAATTCTAATGTGAAAAAAATAAGAACCAATCTTTGTTATTTATAACGAAACTTAGAAGCCAATCAAACTTCAATATCCCCCAAAAAAGTTTCGATGGCTAAGAATCTGAGTGTGATTTCGCCAGCGAAAGGCTTATTCGCTTCTCCTAATTTATTGCAGCTTCGTCGCTCTGCTCCGGTGGCTAAGGACGACAGTATTTTTATTTTAATATTAGATATGGAGTGATATGTATGGGTTAGAAATATAGATTCTCATGTCACAAGTTATTATTATTTTAAAATAACTGTTAGTCACATCAGTATTTTCCATCCATTACTTAATGACAAGGACCAAAATGACACAAGTATGAAGTGTTGAGGACCAAGTTGACATATTTAAAACGTTGAGGACCATTTTGACACAATGTTCATAGGTTGCGGACCAAAATTGTAATTAACCCTACAAATTTTATTGCATAGGTCTTACTTACTGAGATAGGGTTTGATAATTTTACTGCATTTAGATTTTAAATTTCGGCAATGAATTTTGTTAAAAGTAGTCTTTAGTATTGTGCATAAACTTTTACTAAAAAGTAATAATGCCGAATTAAATTGTGTTTGTTTTATGTTGAGAATGCCTTTTTTTCTTTTAAACAATAATTTATTATTAAATTTTTCCCTCAATATTTGACACAAATATTTCCCAGTATTACTAAAAAAATTATTAATCATTTGGGGGGTTTTAACAGCAATTCATGAAAACCCAAAAATCCACACACCAACAACCACGGCCAAAATGAGCTAGTATCTTGTATGTCGGATGTATACCACGAGCCACTGGCGGAGCCATGTTTTTTACGTTGCTAATTGTTTTTGGGTGAAATTTTTGTTTGCTTGTAATTATACATATATATATATAATACAGTGTATGCTATCTAAAAAATATATAAAAAATAATTGTATATCAATTATACTAACTGTATACATTGAATATTCCAGTTTTGAGTAATTTATTGGAAAATTATTCACAACTTATGCATATCTTAAGGGAAAAATGTTTAAAATTGGGATGATGCATATTTTAAGAGAAAAATGTGCAAGATTGGGAGACTAATGCTCAATCTTCTATCTCAAATGTTGAAACTTTAGATGTTAAACTCCTTGAAAAAACTCAAAGGTGTGAACCTAAAAAAATAGATATTGTTTGCTTAGAATATTTTGTATTGTTTAGTATGTTATCTCACTAGTTATCAAGTGTAAATTTATTTGATGTTTGCTTAGAAATTAGAAGATAGGTAAAACTTAGGTACAGTTTCTTAGGTTAGGTACAGTAGGTTCTCCAATTGAATTCAAACACATGGTTGCATTAATCAATGAAACACAATCAATGTTATTTTTTCCAAGAATATTTAAATTCAATAAATTTGAATTTAATTAGGAATCTAACGTACTTGACCTAAGGAACTGTACATAAGTTTTACTCTTAGAGGATTTTTTATTTTATTTTATTTATTTTTTATTTTTTTATTTATGCTTTCCTTGAAAAATTTTTTTGGCTTCACTACTACCACGCACCTCTCGCAACAAGTGGGACCCACAAGTAATTTAGCCAATTAGTAAATCAACGGGTTTTGGTGTTTAGCAAATTAGTCTGGATGACATTTAGCATAAAAATAAAAGTTTAATTATCATTTTAGTCCTCAACTTATGCTTTTTGTGCCAAAATGTTACTTAATTATCATTTTTCAAATGTGTCAATTTAATATTCAAACTTTTAATCTTTGTGTTAAAATGATATTTATTGTATTATAAAAAATAAAAATAAAAAAGAAATCATTTGCAGAAGAAATATTCCATCCGGGTCACTTTAAAGTTGCCCCAATCAAAAAGAAAAATAAAAATAAGAAAATAAATAAATAAAGTAAAAAGTAAAAGCAAAAGCAAAAGTTGTGCCTGGATTGAACGGAGGGAGAGAAATATTCCATTATCCAAAGAGAGACCTTTACAACTGCCAATCCTCTAACAGCACTTTACAAAAAAGGAGAGGCTACAGACAGTCCAAAAGGAATCCAATAAAGGGATGCTGCGTTGTGCATTTGGTAGCTTCGACAAGCCATGGTGGCTTCTTTTGAGATCTCAATGTGGTTGAGATTGAAATATATTTTAATCCCAACCATTTAATAAAAAAATAAAAAAATAAAAAGTGAAAAAGTTGTGGAACCAAAAAGGAATTGCAATCCCTCATGAGATTCCAATCCGAAGGATACAGGTAACAAAGCAATTTTACAAGTTTTGAGCTTTGAATTAAAAGCATTATAAAAATAAAATCATTCCGTATAACTAAGTTATAATTTAGAAAGTTTCATATTATTTATTTTAAAAAAACTATGAATCATTCTTCATTAAGACATCAAAAATTCAACATACATGTAATTTTTTCAGCACATCAAAAAAAAAAAATCATTTTACAATGCACCCAAGCCTACAATTCAAAATATGCAAATCTATTTTACAATTTTAATTTGCAACATTCTCAAACCCTAATATGCTAATTGTAATAATTAATAAATCGATCTGACCAAAATTGGGGGTTAGGGGGTTGCAACTTTTGAGAGAGGAATGAAGAAATTTACCATCAGATTAAGAAATCTGAAATCATATGGTCGTGCAATAGTTAGTACCAACATTTCAGGTTAGTTATGGTTTATCACCTATTGATATAATGTATGTTAGGAGATGAAAGAATAAAATGGTGATCACACCATAATTACGGTTTGCCCCCTTATACCTAATCACCAATATTTTCTATCGGAAAAATGGTAATAACTTCTCATACAAGATATTTGTTTGGTGAACCAACATAATTTAGAGAAGAATTGTATTTGTTCAAAAAGACAAATCCTCGTAAGAGTTGTGATTTTTGTGATTTTCTATGAAGAGGCACATTGCTCTCTATAAATAAAGGGTAACACCCTAAGGCCAATCACATATTCTTCACATTTTAACAAAGTGTCCTGTATGTGATTTCCACCCTCACTACATTTCATCACTCTTGGATCAACGTGTTGAAAAGCTTCGAATCTCTCTCTCTCTCTCTCTCTCTCTCTCTCTCTCTCTCTCTCTCTCTCTCTCTCTCTCTCTCTCTCTCTCTGCATTTTAAGTTTGATAGAAATGTTAAGTTCAATGAATGTTTGATCAAGCATGAACCGACCTAGAAATAGAAGTCATGGGAGATTTGGGTTTGGAGGATGCAGGGATCCTAGTACAAGATTTTTTTTTTTTTAATTTACATTCAAAGAAGATATAATAAGATTTTTTTAGTAAGGACACTTATCACAACTTTTGATTAAATTAGAGAGCTGTATGCATGAGTCAATCATCATCTTCTTCTTCTTCTTTACTCAAAAGTGATTTTTGGTCAAAAATATTATTTTAATTAAAAAATTATTTTTAAGAATTCAGTATCTTAAAAATAAAATTACTTTGCAAACTAATATAAATGAGATAAATCATATTTTATTACTATTTAGTTATAGAGTATTTCTTTTTCTTTTTCTTTTTTGCTGAATAATAGAAAGTTATAGAGTATTTCATTTATTCATTCTTGGTAGTGTCATTTAGAAAATTTAATTTTTTAAGGAAATATTATTTAATATATTATTTTACACGAAAAGGTATAAAATTTAAAACTATCATTAACTTTAACTTAGTCTTAAAATTAGTAGAAAATGATAATGACATATTGCTATATAGTAGATGAGGCATGAGAGAGTACCAAGTTACAGCTTCAATTACATTAAAAAGAAAAGAGAAAAGAAAGAAAGGAAAAAGAAAATAAAAAAGTGGTCCATTTCTAGAAATGGTTTTGGATGTGATTGTTGGGTTTGTTATAGTAAAACCCATAAATAAATTTCCCCAGAAAGTGAGGAAAACCTATAAATTCAGAGAGAAGCAAATCGTACCTGAACAGCAAATACGGTGCATATTGGTTAATTTTGAATTCCTCTTGTGCATTACTAAATTTGACATAGCGGATTTAAGCTTTTTGCCACCTAAAGGGCAGTTGATATGGTATGGATTCAATCCACATGCAGGGTATCTACACATAATGCCTCAAAACCCAATTTCACGTTCCATTCATAATTTTCTTCTAGCCATCCACAGCAATCATCCCAATTGGTTACACAGGATGGACCATCTTATTAATTTTTGACAAAAATAAGACAATTTCTTGATTCATAAAACTCAGTCACTATTAACAATGAATACAATTGAGATAACTTCAAGATAATGAGAATTCCTAAATCAAAGCCCTTGGACAAATGCATATATGTTATGAGTTTTCCAAAAAGTGTGCAGACCTAGGAGGCTCTTTCTACCTCAAAAGACAAATGGAAATAGGCAAGAAAAACAACACTTACTCAGTTTTTGCCTTAGGCATCAAACAACTCTCTTTTTATTTGTCACCGTAGCGATCAACACCAACCCAATTAGGTGGTCCATTCTTTTATCTTTCTGCAACTTCCTATGAAACTGATAAAAAAAAAAATTTAGAGACGATATTTTTATCAATTCTGTGCATAAGTATAGTTAGACAAAGAATGGTGAGTAAATGGTAGAAACCTAATTTAATGAGCCAATTCGGAAAAGTGCATAAGTATAAAACAGTGCCCCATCTCTAGATCTAGCTAGAAATACTGCACCGTTTTTTTTTTAACCCTCGGAGGAGTACCAACCCTGCTATTAGCTTATGGGAATGCGATTTTAAAAAACTTTCTTCAAGAATATTTATTTGTTTGTGCTTAATTGCTATCTGAAACCGAAATAGATTCCTCTTCCTCAAGCGGAGAAAATTGAGAAGGTAAACAGGGCAAGATAAAGTTGGAGATTCACTCTGACAAAATATGTCCAAATGAAGTGCTCTGCACAAGACAGAATCAAACAGAAAATATGCTAACTGAACTCAGAACATCTTCATCCACACAAATTTGGATAAATCAAAATAAAATTATATGCCCAATAAAAAGTTGCAACCTGAACCTGCTACCAGAAATTTAAAAACAGTTCCATACACACGTTTGGATAAATTTTCATAGGTTTTGAACATATACAGGTGACGTAGGACAAGCAAGATAATAGAATATGTAAAGACAAACAAAGAACACCACTAGGAGTCAGCACCTAGGGTTGGCTGGAGTCAGCACCAAGCCGTAAAAATACCTCAAATAATATATCAAAATAAGCTGTCTGACAACTGAGCACAAACGTTCTTTAAATAAGATAAAACACAATGAAACCCTAATGAAACCCTAGTGAAACCCTAAGTACTAATTAGTGGGCCTAAGCCCAATAATTAATAAGTTACAACCATAAGGCCACTGGTTGGGCCGTCTTCTTTTTTAATCTACGCTTATATGTCTGTTTGTATCTTGTGTCCGCACCAACTCCCTCGGGGTGGGAAGAACTCGACCCCGTCGAGTGCAAGGATGGGTAGCTCTGGTAGTACTCCAGAAGGTCTGGATCCAACTGCTGCAGCTCATCACGAGTAATCCATGTGCAATCAGAGGTGGGGCGTCCATGCCAACGAACCAAGAAACGCTGAACTCCGCCATCCCTGGTAGAAACAATCTGTTCATCCAAAATAGCATCAATATGTTCTTTACGTGCATATGGTAAATTAAGGGGGGCAGGAATGGGGAGGGGAATGTCAAGAGGGTCAGGCAAAGGGTCATCGAAGGGGGTATCAGGGATAACTGCAGTACCTTTAAAAGCAACCAAATCCTCTATGTTAAATGTAGAGCTAATGCCATAATCTGGTGGAAGGTCAAGAAGATATGCATTTGGACCAACCCGTTTCAATATCTTGAACGGTCCGGCACTACGGGCCTGCAATTTCTTAACGGATCCCGAGGGAAACCGTTCAGGCCGAATTCGAATCATGACATAATCCCCTACTTGGAACTCCATATGACGCCGACGAGTGTCAGCATGAATTTTATATTGAAAATTCCTTGCTTGAATTTTATTGCGAATCTCGTGATGCAAATCATGCAAATGTTGTGCAAATGCTTCAGCAAACTCAGAAACTCTAACATGTGGGGACATAGGCAGGAGATCTAAGGGCTTCCTAGGTGGATAACCATGAACAACCTCAAATGGGCTTATGCCTATAGTCCTATTGGCAGAACTATTGTATGCAAGTTGGGCTGTTGGAAGAATCAAATCTCAATTCTTATTGGCTTCGCCCACTAGACACCGCAGAAGGTTACCTAGACTCCGATTAACTACCTCAGTCTGACCATCAGTTTGTGGATGAAAGGCAGTGGAAAATTTTAACTTAGTGCCTACCAAATGCCACAAGGTCTTCCAAAAGTAACTCATAAAACGAACATCCCTATCAGACACAATGGTTTTGGGAAGACCATAGAGCTTGACAATTTCATCAAAGTAAAGCTTGGCAATCTTAGACGCATCAGAGGTTTTGGAACATGGGATGAAGTGAGCCATCTTGGAGAAGCGGTCAACGACCACCAGGATGGAATCATGCTTTCTAAAGGTACGGGGCAATCCTAACACAAAATCCATGCTCACATCTTGCCAAGGGCGATCTGGCACAGGTAGTGGGGTATAGAGACCAGTGTTTTGCTTGCGATGTTTGGCCAATTGACATGTACGACATTGACCAACTATCTTAGCAACATCCCTCTTTAGGCTAGGCCAATAAAATTGTCGCTCTACCTCCTCAATTGTCTTATCGCGCCCAAAGTGGCCAGCAAGACCTCCGGCATGAAGTTCCCAGACCAAGAAGTCTCTTATTGAAGTTCGTGGGATGCACAATCGATTGGCCTTGAACAAATACCCGTTTTGGAGGAAGTAATCATCCTGGGTAGGGTGAGGCGCACTACGAAGGTTGCTATAGAGCTCCCCAAAATCTGGACATGAATCGTAATCCTCTTTAAGCCTCTCAAACCCGGTAACCTCAACGCTCATGATGGATAACAGGGATAGCCTACGGCTAAGTGCATCCGCAGCCTTATTCTCAATGCCTGCCCTATGTTTCACTACAAAGGAGTAGCGTTGCAGGAATTCCACCCACTGACCATGCCTAAAATTCAAATGCTTTTGGGACTGAAGATAGCGGAGAGCATCATGGTCCGAATAAATGACAAATTCATGGGGCAAAAGATAATGTTCCCAATGCCATAAGGAACGAACGATGGCATAAAACTCTTTGTCATAGGTGGAATACTTTAGTTTAGCATCATTTAGTTTCTCACTAAAATAAGCCACTGGATGACGCTCTTGACTGAGTACTCCCCCGATGCCAAGGCCTGAGGCATCACATTCTACTTCAAAGGGTTTAGTAAAGTCAGGGAGGCGCATGACAGGTGCTTCAGTCAGCTTCTTCTTTATTTCTGTGAACGCCTTGGTAGCAGCGTTTGTCCACTTAAACTCCCCTTGTTTCATACAGTCCGTAATGGGGGACATGATGGTACTAAATCCTCGAATGAACCTACGGTAAAAGGAAGCGAGCCCGTGAAAGCTCCGAACGTCATGGATGTTCTTTGGCTGAGGCCAATCCACAACTGACTGAACCTTTTGGGGATCAGGTGATACACCTTCAGAGGATACGATGAAGCCTAAGAAGATGACTCTATCGGTGAAAAAGGAGCACTTCTTGAGGTTTCCATATAAGCTCTCTTTCCTAAGGGCAATGCAGACTTGGGTGAGGTGGTCAAGGTGTTGTGCCTTAGATTTGCTGTAGATGAGGATGTCATCAAAGTACACTACCAAGAATTTGCCCATAAAAGGTTTGAGAACTTGCGTCATCACTCGCATAAAGGTGCTAGGGGCATTAGACAATCCAAAAGGCATAACCATCCATTCATACAATCCATCCTTCGTCTTAAAGGCGGTTTTCCATTCATTGCCTGAACGGACTCGAATTTGATGATATCCGCTTTTTAAGTCGATCTTTGAAAAGATCGTTGCACCTGCCATCATATCTAACATGTCGTCGAGCCTAGGGATTGGAAAACGATACTTCACAGTGATCTTATTTATGGCACGACTATCAACACACATCCTCCAAGTGCCATCCTTTTTGGGAGTCAGAAGTGCAGGAACTGCGCATGGACTTAAGCTTTCCCGGATAAACCCCTTTTGAAGGAGTGCATCCACTTGTCTTTGTAACTCAGCATGTGCAGTGGGGTTCAACCTGTAGTGAGGCAAGTTGGGTAGGGTAGCCCCAGGGACAAAATCTATGGCATGTTGGATGTCACGCATGGGTGGTAATTGATCGGGGAGATCCTCAGGGAAAACATCTTGGAAATCATTTAGCACAGATTTTACTTCCTCGGGTGGTTCCTCATGAAGTGCTAGAGGGATTTCTAGAGGGACTTCTCTGGCGACTAAGACAAGCACCACAGATTCTTGATTAGCTACTCTCTCAAATGCCTTGTGGCTTATGATATTCAAGCCTTTCGGTGCCATCACTTCTCTTTTCTTGTTGACCTCAATTGGTTTGGGTTGTAAAGGGGTGAGCTTGATTTTCTTACCCTCAAACACAAAGGAACATGAGTTTGATCGTCCATGAAGGGTGACATCAAGATCATAAAGCCAAGGTCTACCGAGGATGATATGTCCTACATCCATGGGTAACATGTCGCACCATATGTCTTCCTTGTATGTCAAGAATTGAATTGAGACGAGACATCGTTCCTTTATAGGTATGGAGGTAGTATCAACCCATGATACCTTATATGGGTTAGGGTGCGAGACTAACTTCAAGCCTAAGCGGGAAACGAGAGTAGAGGACACCGCATTTATACAGCTCTCGCTATCTATAATCACCCTGCAAGTTTTATCCCCGCACTTGGTATAGGTTTGAAAAATGGCACACCTCCGCCAGTCAGTATTATCACGCGGTTGTGCCAGTGCGCACCTAACCACGTTCACTCTTGGGACATCGGGATGATCCTCGAAAATAACTGTATGGGGGGATATGGCCCTAATGCATCCTAGGTAGCTGGGTTCATCTTCCCATTCCTCTCCATCATCTTGAATTCCCTCCAGGTTTGGATCATATACAAGTTCTTCCATGTTATCTTCTTTGCCGTCCTCTTCTTGAATTAAGAGAGTCTTAGAGGGACACTTAGAGGCGACATGACCAAAACCATTACACTTGAAGCACTGAAGACGGGAACCTGGTTTGGTAGGCTCACTAACAATTCCCTTTCCCTTATCATCTTTGCCTAGGGGTGCACTTGCTGGGTTGGCTTTGGGGGGTCGGTAAACTGAGGATTGGGGATAAGTGGTGGTATTGCGAGTGTCAGAACGCCTCACGAAGAAGGATTTGGATGCTAATTCACAATTCCTTGCCAGTTCGTAGGCTTGGTCTAAAGATGTGACCCCTCTAATGATCAACTCCCTCCTAAGGTCGTCATTGAGCCCTCGCATAAATCTATCAAGTGTGACGACCTCTTCCTCGATGATTTGACAACGCCTTTTGTATTCTTGAAATTGCTCCAGATAGTCAGTCACGGACCTATGACCTTGCCTAAGGTTATTCCACTTTTCTAAGAGGGCATTCCTATAGGTTGGAGGTAGGTAGTTCCTTGAGAGTTGTTGCTTCATCTCTGGCCAGTCGGTAATGGGTGGTTCTTGCCTCCTAATGAGGTTATCTGTGACCTCATCCCAGTAAAGTAGGGCCCTGCCTGTCAACTTCATTTTGGCAAAATGGACCTTCTTGTTTTCTGCCCAGTTATACCATTCAAAAAAATGTTCCATTTGACGCAGCCAGTCAGTAAAGACCCATGGGTCTAGTGAACCATCAAAAGTCGGGGCTTCTATTTTTATATGGGTCATTCTATCTTCCGGTTCCCTAAAATCCCTATGATCATTATGACGATCTTGCCCTCCACCTGGACCTCGATTATAATGACGGTCATGTCCTAGTGGTGGCGTGTCATTGTGGCCTCGTCCTCCTACTGGGCCTCTATCAAAATTATCGTGACGATCATGTCCAAGTGGTGGTGTGTCATTATGAGTTGCTCCCCTTTGAGATGCTTCAATTGTGGCCAGTCGAGCATCTAGGCATGCTAACACTGCGGCTAGTCCTTGGTTTTGAGATGAGAGATCTTGGATGGACCTAGTGATGTCCTCTAAGGTTTGCCTAGGCTCGGAGCTAGATGGGGGTTCCATGCTGGACATGGTACGTTCTGGGTTTGAGGGGTTTGACATGGTACGACCACTACGTAGACGCATGCACAAATATGCTGAAGACTAAATATGAATGCAAGTTGAGATTCACTAATAAAACTTTGATGCACAGTAACTTGCAATATAAAATTAAGGTCAATTGTAAAGTGCAAGTTGAGATCAAAGTAATAATTCAAATTCTAATTCAAAAGAATATTGCAAGAAAGTAGTGACAAAGTTCAAAATATGAAAGTTAGATTGGATCAAATAATCAAAGGTTTTTTTTTTTTGAAAGGGTATGGGAAAAGGAAATTATAGCAAGCAATCTAGCAGGAATAATAAGGGTAACTAGGAGTTGAAATGGGTAACTGGTTAAACAAGCACGTAAAGAGACAGAAAGATGATATTTAAATGACAAAGTGAAACTACCAACGAGAAAGAATTCAGTATGTTAAACCTGGTCTTAACGCTGCTGATTTGGGAATGGACTGCACTACTGATTTGGGAATAAGCTGCACTGCTGATTTGGGAATGGGCTGCACTGCTTGGACTGATGGACCAGCTATAATTGTGTTCTCCTGTATACGCACGTGTCAAGCTAGAAGAACCACATGCAAGAAACGTTAAGCAACAATTTGGCCACTGTGTGTCCAGTATTTCCCTTTATTTTTTCTTTTTTTTTTTTTGGCAGTAAGCACTAAGAGTAAAATAATAAAACTATTCAGCAAAATGAAAGACAAAATAACAAAACTAAGAGTTGAACTGCAAATACAACAAAAGGAAAACAATGAGTTCAA
Organism: Fagus sylvatica; assembly: GCA_907173295.1. Classification (NCBI taxonomy): domain Eukaryota; kingdom Viridiplantae; phylum Streptophyta; class Magnoliopsida; order Fagales; family Fagaceae; genus Fagus; species Fagus sylvatica. Next base: position 25,441,024 of record OU015767.1, on the reverse strand, counting down.
CGCCGGACTCCAACAGAGGAGCCCACGAGGTGAGCTTGCAATGGAGGCGGAGCGGCGGCACGGGGGCGTGAGATCAAGGCCATCGGCGCGGCCTTGTGGCGGCGGCGTGAAATTTTCTTCTCCGGTTGCTGTGGGTTTTGGTCACGGGGTGTGGGGGTTTTCTGATGTGGGTTGTTGGGGTTTTGGTTTCGGGTTGATGGGGTTTTGATTTCGGGTTGCTGGGGTTTTGGTTTCGGGCTCACAGCCGTGAGGGGAGGTGATTGTTGGGTTTCACAATGGTCTTCTCCTCTTGCTTGGGAATATTGGTGGGGGCGGCTGCTTTGGCGGCGGCTTCAGCGGCGGCGGCACAAATCTCATGAGGTAGGTATATGAAGGTAATCTTGGTCATGGTATGGGTTGGTTTTTGTTTTGTTTTGTGTGTGGCTTGACCTACGATTTGCTGGAATTTTTTTTTTTTTTTTTTTTTTTTTTTTTTTTTTTTTTTTTTTTTTTTTTTTTTTTTTTTCTAATCGAGCTCTGCTCTGATACCAAATTTGACGTAGGACAAGCAAGATAATAGAATATGTAAAGACAAACAAAGAACACCACTAGGAGTCAGCACCTAGGGTTGGCTGGAGTCAGCACCAAGCCGTAAAAATACCTCAAATAATATATCAAAATAAGCTGTCTGACAACTGAGCACAAACGTTCTTTAAATAAGATAAAACACAATGAAACCCTAGTGAAACCCTAAGTACTAATTAGTGGGCCTAAGCCCAATAATTAATAAGTTACAACCATAAGGCCACTGGTTGGGCCGTCTTCTTTTTTAATCTACGCTTATATGTCTGTTTGTATCTTGTGTCCGCACCAACAGGTCCCTCTTTTTTTGGATAATTCAGAATTTTTTATTGATGAAAAAAATTCATGTTTTGTTAAATTAATTCATACATTGCATGGGTTATTGACTAGTATAATTAAATAACTCAAATGCTATTTCAATCCAAAGTACCCTAAATTTTTCTTTATATATCAGATATAGTAGAAGAGACTCATTTGAAAGTAAGAAGACACAGCTTGAATCACAACATTTTTATAATACACACCATAAACAAAGAGAGGGGAAAAATGTACCAACCTTGCTATTACAAGAATATATATTTTGTTTGTGCTTAGTCATCTGGCAGATGTGCTGCTACCTGATTTACAAACAGATTCATCTTCCTCAGGCACGTTGGTGTAAAAGGACGATTCGGCAGATGTGGATCTAGCACAATACCGAATAGATTCCTCTTCTTCAGGCGGAGAATCAGTACCAGTATATTCAAGAATGGGATACATATATTGATCACCACCCCCAATGCCAGGATCCATATCCGCACTCTCTTGCAACTCCAGTGCATGTTCAAGGCCTACCTCCACTTCACCAATTGTGGGACGTTGGGTTCCCATATCCCGCACACAAGAAGTAGCAATGTCCATGTAAATCTTAAAACACTGTGGAGTTATCTTCCCCGTTAGATACGGATCAATGATATGATTAATGGTCCCTTCTCATTTGCATTTTAGGGCCCAGCTAACCAGATTTTTCTGTTCTTCCACTTGCTGCATGTCTATTGGTTTTTTGGCACAGAGTACTTCCAACAATACCACACCAAAAACCGAACTTCATGCAAAGTTTAGGGACGAAAAACAATAGTTTAACTTCTTTTTTTTTTACTTCATTGTAACCACTCACACCCAAACACCAGACATTGCAAATCACAGTCCTATTGCAGATCTCCATCAATATCTGTCATCCCATTCTAGAATCTAGATCTTTGCCAATCTCTACTGATCTTGGCCTCTTAAAATTGCTCTGAAATTCACAAACCAATGCACTGCACTGACAGAATTTTATTCTATTGCTGTGAGCATAAAAAATGTAGTCATTGATTTGGATATATTACGCTAAAATAAGGAAACAATGCTAAAAAGACAAGATGCCTAGCTTTTTCACTGCTGAGTCCAGGGAGAGGAGAGAGAGAAGATATATGATGTGGTTGAGCAAAATCAGATAAAATCTAGTAAAAATTGTTCATTCAGTATTATGCATGTTTCCTGCGTGCACACGCATGCAAACGCACACACAAACACACACAAGGAGAGGAGATGTGCATTGCAATAAGCCATTAGCACCTGTTTCTCTCAAGACATCCAAATTCTACTAGGAATCGGTATTAGTCATCTATTTATATAGATGTAATGCTTCCTATTCAATAGAGAATAGGTTTTCTACATTTTAAGAAAATATGAAACTTTGTCTAAGTTCTGTGTGATTCAACCTTCTTTGAGGTGTGATGTTAAGGAAACTCTAGGTGTGATGCCCAGAAGTTTATCTTCTTCTTTTTTTCCTTTCTCCATCCTTAAATTTTTAGCAACTTGAAACCTCAATTACACACTGATTTGTCAGCTTTTTTTATAAGTAAAAATGTTATTAAAAAGCTAGAAAAAGCACCATCCAGTACACAGGACGTGTACTTGAGGTCATTCAATTCCTTCACATGTCTGCCTATTTTATTCTCTCCAAATGATCCACATTATGCATATAAATGGATCACTTTCCAGATATCACTGCTACGGTGCCCCTTCCAACATGCCATCAAATCAACTACCCTACCCTATTAGGCATAACCCACTTCATCCCAAATAAGCAGAACACTAGGAACCATAAAATCCAAAACTTTAAAACCCTAAACCACCCATCCATCAAATAGCCCCAAATAATCCACAAAAGGCCAAAACTCTGTTCTCAGGTTACTATTGACAGCCTTGGAACAGCAACTCCAATCCTAGGTTTTCCCCTTCATTTCACCCCAAATCCTATTATTCCTTTTCACCATTAGAAATCATATATTCCCTACTAATTTTCAAACCCTTTCTCACCAAACCCTGTTATTGTACTCAAATAAGGAGTTGATTAATAAAAATATTGATTATTTTGAGTAGTGAGGCACATTGGTCTTATTGTTTATTTCTTCCCTATTTCTTCTTCTCTTTCTTGATGGACTGTTCATACAACCTCTGAACACCATTAATTTCTCTATTTTAGTTCTTCCTTACAACCCTTATTCTTACCTATCAAAACCCTATCACCCCACCCACTTTCTTTCCCAAATAGCGATCAAATAACATCCAACCACCACTTTATTCCTATATGCAACCACTGTCCATAATTTACTAACAACTTGTTTGCTTCCAGAAATAGTGTTCTTCCACTGTTTCCCCTTTCTATCAAACTCAAGTCAATTTTCAGCCCTAACACTTTCTTCTAAAAGCTCTAAACCATAAGCCCACCACGAACACACACAACGAAATCCCTAATTTATCCTAAGGCATTAGCATCATGAACAGTAACCACCAGTGGCAGGTCATAAATTTGGTTCATGACGGTTGGTTGACTTAATTTTCTTATAGCAGGTATTTATAGGTTTATGAGTATGAAATCAAGGTCAGATTGTAGGGTTTGCAGGATGGATGAGTTGCTGGACATTAAAGAGAAGAAGAAGAAATAACTCAAATAAGGGCATGATAAAATTTTACAACAATGAATGGAACCTAAGGAGAGGAAAACCTATAAATTCAGAGAGAAGCAAATCGTACCTGAATAGCAAATACAATGCAAATTGGTTAATTTTGAATTTCTTTTGTGCATCACTAAATTTGAATAGTGCATTTTAGCTTTATGCCACCTAAAGGGCAGTTGATATGGTATGGATTCAACCCACATACAGGGTATCTACACATATGCCTCAAAACCCAATTTCAAGTTCCATTCATAATTTTCTTCTAGCCATCCACATCAATCATCACAATTGGTTACACAGGATGGGCCATGTTATTAATTTTTGACAAAAATAAGATAATTTCATGATACATAAAACTCAGTCACTATTAACATTGGATACAACTGAGATAACTTCAAGATAATGAGAATTTCCTAACAGATGATCAAAGCCCTTGGACAAACACATAAAAGTTATGAGTTTTCCAAAAAGTGAGTGCCTTTAGTGCAGACCTAGGAGGCTCTTTCTGCCTCAAAAGACAAATGGAAATAGATAGAAAAGAAACACACAACATTAGTTTCTGCCTTAGCGCATCAAACAACTCTCTTTATATTTGTCACCATAACGATCAACACCAACCCAATTAATTGGTCCATTCTTTTGTCAGCTCTCGTTGTAATCTGTACCTACTGTACACTCTTTGCGTACATGGGTGGTTTTTTTTTAATGAATTATTACTTATCAAAAAAAAAATCTTTCTGCAACTTCCTACGAAACTGATAAAAAAAATTTAGAGACGATCTTTTATCAATTCTGTGCATAAGTATAGTTTTTTTTTTTTTTGATCAATTCTGTGCATAAGTATAGTTAGACAAAGAATGGTGACTAAATGGTAGAAACCTAGTTTAATGAGTCAATTCAGAAAAGTGCATAAGTATAAAACAGTGCCCCATCTCTAGATCTAGCTAGAAATACTGCACTGTTTTTTTTTACCCTCGGAGGAGTATCAACCCTGCTATTAGCTTATGGGAATGCGATTTTGATAAACTTTCTTCAAGAATATTTATTTGCTTGTACTTAATTGCTATCTGAAACCGAAATAGATTCCTCTTCCTCAAGCAGAGAAAATAGAGAAGGTAAACAGGGCAAGATAAAGTTGGAGATTCACTCTGACAAAATATGTCCAAATGAAGTGCTCTGCACAAGACAGAATCAAATAGAAAATATGCTAACTGAACTCAGAACATCTTCATCCACACAAATTTGGATAACTCAAAATAAAATTATATGCCCAATAAAAAGTTGCTACCTGAACCTGCTACCAGAAATTTAAAAACAGTTCCATACACACGTTTGGATAAATTTTCATAGGTTTTGAACATATACAGGTCCCTCTTTTTTTTGGATAATTCAGAATTTTTTATTGATGAAAAAAATTCATGTTTTGTTAAATTAATTCATACATTGCATGGGTTATTGACGAGTATAATTAAATAACTCAAATGCTATTTCAATCCAAAGTACCCTCAATGTTTCTTTATATATCAGATATAGTAGAAGAGACTCATTTGAGAGTAAGAAGACACAGCTTGAATCACAACATTTTTATCATACATGCCATAAACAAAGAGAGGGGAAAAAAAGTACCAACCTTGCTATTGCCTATTAGGTTCTGGGAATGTGATTTTGATCAACTTTCTTGAAGAATATATATTTTGTTTGAGCTTAATTCTTGGTCAATTGGCGTGGTGGTGTCCAAGGATGATCTGGCAGATGTGGGAATATCAAAAAACCAAATATAGTCCTCTTCTTCAGGCGGAAAATCAGGGGTATATTCAAGAATGGGATACATATATTGATGAGCACCCCCAATGCCAGGATCCATATCCGAGCTCTCTTGCAACTCCAGTGCATGTTCAAGGGCTACCTCCACTTCAACAATCGTGGGACGTTGGGTTCCCTGTGTTCGTACACAAGAAGTTGCAATGTCCATGTAAATCTTGAAACACTCTGGAGCTATCTTCCCCGTTAGATACGGATCAATGATCTGATTAATGGTCCCTTCTCGTTTGAATTTTTGGACCCAGTTAACCAGATTTTTCTGTTCTTTCACTTTCAAGTTACAGTCATAAGCTTCTCTGCCACAGAGTACTTCCAACAATACCACACCAAAAGAGTAGATGTCGGATTTATCGCTCATCTCCCCGCTCTTACTATACTCAGGAGGCATATCCTAGAGTATCCCAGATTACCGATCCTAATTAAAGCCTTTGACAAACTCGGAGGACCCATCTTGGACCAGCCCAAATCTGTCAACTTGGCCTCCCCTTTCTCGTCCAATAGAATCCTGCTCGACTCCACGCCACGGTGGATAATACAATGCTTCACCCCAGCGTGAAGGTAGTGCAGTCCACGCGCCACTCCAATGCAAATCTGGAGTCTTTGTTTCCACGGGAGGGGATCAAGGTCACTGTCAGTGCCATAGAGGTGGTTCGTAGAGGCTTCCATTGAGCATGAACTCGTGGACTAGGATCATCTCGGGTTCATCCATACAATATCCGATGAGAGGGACGAGGTTAGGGTGGCTTAGCTGGCAAAGCAACAGCACTTCGTTACTGAACTGGTCGGAACCCACGCTTGACTTGGACAAACGTTTTATTGCAACGTTTATGGTACGGTCATCAATACACCCTTTATATACATTGTCACCAAAAAATCCCGCTCCAATTACTAAATGTTCATCGAAGTCATTGGTAGCTATCTTGATCTCAGCGAGTGAAAATCGACGGCATATGTCCTCAGGAAGACCTGAAGATTGTTTTGCTCTCTTCCGGTCGGACCTTAATATCTTTGAAATAGAGTGTGAAACAACTTCCATTGACGATGAGAGATGATCAGATTCAATTCAATGAAAGTGGAAACTCGATTTGGATCCCCTTTCAGAAATGAGTAATGCTAGGGATACAACTAATTTTACAACAAAATGCTTACAAACTGACATGACATCCTATGTGGACATAACACATAAGCAATTAAAACACCAAATTACCAATTCAATATTAACATTTAATATTAATAAATCATTAATTGTTGATGTGTTACTTCCATATAGGATGCCATGTCAGTTTGTAAGCATTTAGTTGTAAAATTACTTGTATCCCTAGCATTACTCTTCAGAAATAGACAAACAAGTGGATAGACCTGGCAAACAGGTCGGGTCAATCGGATTCGACCCATACGGGTTCGGGTTAAATGGATTTGGGTCGTTCTAAATGGGTTGCAAAACCTATGATCCATACCCAGTATTTTAAGGGTCGGGTCAAAACCGGGTTGACCCATATTTTTACAATGAAAATATATATATATAATATATATATATATATATTTTATAAATATATATATATAAAAAATGAAAATAAACTTGATCCTATAGTCCAAAATTATCATTTAGTTTTCTTTGTCTTCCTTTCAATACAAATAAGAGAACACATAAACAAAAACACTCACAAATAAAAGAATAAAAAAATACTAGATGTCATAGACCATATCAAATTATCAACCTCCTTAGATGTACTTAGTTGCATGAAAATTATGAAATTAAATTAAATTACCTATCAAGATGACTATATATATATATATATAGTTTCAAGAATAAAACATAATATGTTAGGTAAAGAAAAATAAGTAAATAAATTAATATAAATTGGACCTCAATCTACTCGAAATTAATAGTAGTTCTAGCAGTGAAAATAGTTATACTTGAAAATTACAACTCAAAATGGTGAGAAATTTCATTAATATTTTCATTTACAATACAAAGTTTTAAGAGTAATGCCACATCAGTTTGTAAGCATTTAGTTGTAAAATAAGTTGTATCTCTAGCATTACTCAAGTTTTAATATAACTTTAGTATACAATGTAAACGGATCAATAAATATTTAAAAGTTAATAAATATGGCTATTCTATTAATGGATTAGATATTATCTTCAAATCCATTTAATTAACTTTAAGTGCAAATCAAAGTTTCTACACTTTTTGGCAAAAGACAAGATTGATACTAAGAATTTTACCTCCAATGCAAAAAGTTGATTCAAAAGTAAACGCAATTATAGTAATACTCAAAAGAGTGTGTACCATTAAATAAAACTAAGAAAATAGATTGCAATTCTCTTTCTACCAAGAGAGAATATCCAATGTTGTGTGTTACTTTTGGTTAAGTATAAGCTATTTCAAATACAAATTTCATTTAAGAATTGTTTTTTTAATTGGCATTATGTGAACTTTTATAATAGTCAAATTCCAAATCATTAAAAAAAAAAAATCTCATAATACTTTAATTCCTAACATAATAATATAGACTTAGAAAGCCAAAAAAAAAAGGAGCAAAAACACGAGGAAAAAAAAAAATCCTTTGAAAAAGGGTCGACCTGTGTGACCTGCAGGTTGACTCGACCCGTCATTTTGGGGGTCAGGTACGAGTTAACATTATCTTTGTTTCCAGATTAAAAAACCCCTACCCATACCTATGTTTTTCTTTCAAGTTCGAGTAAGAAAATGGGTTCGAATCAAATTTTGCCAGGTTTAATAGTGGATAAGTAAAGGTAACAGATTACCATAAAGTATTATGTTTATGTCATCAGTTACGTTGGCTGAAATTTGAACAAAAGTACATGAAGATACCCAAGACTACAGGAGACGGATTTTGGCATGAGATGCAATTCCTATTGAATGGTTGATTGAAATTTGAAAGTTACAAAGTGTTAATCATTCATTTAAAAATAAGTTAAACATTCAAAAAGTTTTGAAAAATCAACTATGCAATTCCCTGCAATATCTAAATCCAGGAAACAGCACCTAGCTCATTTAATATATATATATATATATATATATATATATATAAATATATGAACAAAAGTTGAATAGTAGTATTGATACACCTTTAATACCAGTATCGATTTATATATATTGCGGATTTGAGGGGTAATTACAAATTATTTAATATTTTCATCTCATTACAAAATAATTTTTTGACTCCTGTTCCTGAACATGGCCCACCATAATATGCAATTTCAATTTTTTTTTCTTTTCAAATTTGACAAGCAAGTTGGCTTTGTTATAAAATTGCTGTAGTTTTTTGTTGTGGTTATAGCTTTTTTGTCACGTATATGGAGTCCCTCGTTAATTTAAGTTTTCCTTTGAACATCCATTGATTTCAACATAATTATTAAATTAGGTTATATGTTTTAGTTTAATTTATTTTTTCTTAAAGAAACTCAAACATATTACAAGCTACTTGATTAATTTGTTCTTTCTTTATATTGGATCAAGATCTTCTAAAGTTTCTAGGGTACTCTATTATATAGAGTTCGTTAAATCCTCACCATTTCTTTTAAAATAAAGAGGTTAAGATTTTAACATGTCATCAATCCACTAACATTATTATTAAATAATATTTTTCAAAAGAGACTTTAACATTTTCACGTTAATTCTTCCATTAATTTATTAAAAAAAGTAAAAACAATTCTTTCCGTTAAACAAAATAATAATTGTGGAAGAAAGACCCAAAAGACTCCTCCTCTCTCACCGGTGAAATCCTAACAGTCCGGTGACTAAATAACAAAAGCTTCTCTCCAATTCCCGCCGTCGAGTCACCGGAGACAAGCTCTCCACCCTATCAACTGGAGATCGCCAATCTACCACCGTTGTCCAGAATCTCCTTCATGCACCACATGTACCTCTGGTTCCCCACTTTAAACACAGCAACTTGAAATTGTACAAAGCCTTCGATCTCTCCAGTCCCATCGCCAATTCGCCATCCTCGTCTTCTTCTTCTCCTCCTGTTCAGGTCGTCCCACAAACACCATCCATCTAATAGACTAGCGAGCTTCTCAGTTTTCAATTCTTTCTCCCCTGTTTGGCTTCCGCGATTCCCTCATAAACTTTTTTCTCTTTTAAATTTTCACGGGAAAATTTGGTGGTTGTTTATCTTTGTTATTGTTTCTCACAACATAACTGTTTGGATTTCATTTATTTATTTTCGGTGAGAATTGCTCTTAATGAACCACTGTAAATATTTTTTTTGCCGGTGAAAATTGTTTTTTGACTGTGAAAGTCGCCGGTGAGGGAGGAGGAGTTTTTTGGCTCTTCCTATTTTGGTATTTTGGGTTAACGGAAGGAATTGTTTTTTTTATAAATTAACGGAATAATTAACGTGAAAAAGTAAGTCTTTCTTGAATAATATTATTTAATAGTATTGTTAATGGATTGATGACATGTTAAAATCTTAACCTTCTATTTTAAAAGAAGGGTGAAGATTTAATGAATTCTATATCATAGAGTATCTTAGAAACTTTAGAAGATCTTAATCCTAAGATGTCTACCATGAATAAAAAAATTTAACCCAATCACAAATATATAATAACAATTATAACTAAATTAAAGTTAATATCATCTCATTTGGGTTAATTAGATAAATTAATTTTAGGGGAAAATACACTTTACCCACTTATGGTTCGGTCCAGTGGTAATCTCCTCCCCATAAAACCCCCCTCTATGAGGAGAAATTATTCAGTTCACCGGGTGACGTGGTTCACCCGTCCACCATTCCAATAATTAAATGACACGTCTGATAATTAATACAATCAGCTTGATAATTAATACAGTCAACTTTTAACCATTAACCCTATACTTTTAAAATGACCAAATAACCCCAAACTGACTATATTAATTATCACACGTGTCATCTAATTATTGGAATGGTGGACGAATGACGTGGTTCACCTAGTGGACTGAATAATTTCTCCTCTATGAGGGTGTGGGTTCGATCCCCGGGATCTTCAAAAATATATGTGTGTGTGAGTTTAGATTAGAATTTCTATCATATTTCAAAAAAAATTTATACTTTGCTTACTTATGGTTTCAAATTTGAGATTTTATTTTTTTTAACTTTTGTTGCCTAAACTGTCACTAACGTTAACATAATAAAAAAATTAAAAAAAAAAAACTCACGGCTCCCTCTCTCATCTTCTCTCTCACGTTCGCTACACACCTCGCCGGAAAAGCTTCACGCGTCCAATCAACCCTCACCAGACCAGACGACGGTGGACCGTGGCTCAGAGTACACACGGGGATACACACGAGTTTTATATTTAAATTTTAGTATGAGATATATCATATATGTTATGATATTGAACAGTGATGTACTGATTTGAATCATTTTCTTTCTTCCTATGCGGGGATCTTATGTTCAATTACCTTGATTTTGTTGGCAGACCTAAGCTCCATACTTGATAGTGACAAAACCATCTCTTTGACCTCATTAACTTGACAACTTTTGCACATGACATAAAGAATAACTACTTCTTTTTTTCTTTTTTTTTCTGAAATCTGAATACATAAAGAATAACTCAAAGCAAACATGGGTAATTCTTCAATTAAAAAAGCAAAAGGTGTTTACTTTTGATTGTCACTCTACCTACCAAAAAATAAAGAAAAAAATGATGTCACTCTAGAAAATATCTTTTTTTTTTTTTTATAAAAACTCTGGAAAATATCTTGGTTACAAAGTCACTGTGAGAACAAATATCTTCGTCCTTTATTATTATTTTAGTGTGAGAATCATTGAGGTACATGATGCGGTACATTAGAATTTAGAACCAAAGTCCAAATAATCAAGAAAGCAAAAAACCAGTGACCAATTGATCGTATCTATGACCGATTTCTTTTGTGTAATTTAATGTTTTTTAGAACTTTCTTTCCGCGATGCCTCTGGAAACGAATAGAAAAAGATACTATTTGAGAATTAACAATACTAAAATGGGGTTCATCGAGCGTGAGAAAGAGTTAACGGTAGTGAGTCGTATTTAACGGATGTTAAAAAATAAAACTTTAAGTGGGTAAAGTGTTAAGTTTGAAATCATAAGTAAGTAAAATATAAATAGACCAAACCATAGGTAGGTAAAATGTACTTTTTTCATAATTTTATTTATGAACTAATAAAAATTTGATTCACTAATCTCATATACTAGAAATCATATATAATTTTTACTGTTATTTTAATATCAATAATTAAAAATAATAATTTACTATCTTATAATTATTATATATATATACACACACACTCAAATCAAGCCACATATTTACAAGTTTGTTCATAAACACATTCTTATAATTGAAATTGATTTGGATAATAAATGAGCATAAACTTTGGCTTGTTTACTTAATAAACAAACATTGACAAACTTTTCCACAAAACTTGAGCTTTCATAAATGACTTAACTCATTCACAACCATGGACAAAGAAAGAAAAAGGACCAACAATGCATTTTTGCCTTTATTCAACAAGGAGATCTCTAATTGCCATTTAAATAAAGAACCTTGAGATTAAATTATTCAGAAGGCTTTGCAAATTATTGCCCTATTGTCAAATGTGGGGAAAAGGGTGCACAGTTGCCTTGGGTTCAAATAATTGGACAACTTATTAAGAACTTGCTTGATGCCTTCTTTTATTTATTTATTTATTTTTTTTTTTTTTTTTTTTTTTTAATAATTGGGTGGTCGGACTAGCGTTCCGTAGATACGCGTACCTCAACTTAATCCCTAGGTGGTAGGTTACCTGAGGGGACTCGAACTAGTGACAATTAGGGAGCATATCCAAGGTCGGACCAATTGAGCTACCCCTCAAGGTTTTGCTTAATGCTTATTTGAAAGCTCATTTATGGATGGTCTTAATTTTTTAACAAGTCTTAGCCCTATTATGGGCTAAACTCTAATGACTATAATATGTCTTTCGAATTTCTCTGAGCAAGCTAACTATAAACAGAGGTATTGATTTTTCGGAGTTCATATGACGAGGCTCCCTAAAGATGTAGACTTTGAAAGGTAGTCAAGGAAACTCATGGGCATGTTGGTGTTGACCTTGCAGCTTGCATTGAAGCTCCACTTGGGACAATTCTAACATAAATGTGGCTGAGAACTTGAATGCTACTCTTGGGTATGGGTGGCAAAATATACTCAAACCCATTAGCCCATCCAGCCCACTCACTAATTACCCATCCAAACCCAATTAAGTTGGGTTTAATTAGGTTTTAACTGGATTGCTTATTGGGTATCTAACAAATTTACCCAAACTCACCTATTAATCATTTGGGAGTATTTTTGTCATTTTTATAGGGTTACATTTGTCATTTTAGAGATCTTAGGATATTTTGACCATATACATACATAAAATTGTTGGGTAAATGGGTTGGTTGAGTTTTACTTTAGATAATTGGGTTGAGTTGGATATGAGTAATACATACTTTGTTAAATGAGTTTAAATGAATAATTGGTTTTTAAAGACCCAACCTATTTATTACCCACCTAAACCCACCCATTTGACACCCCTACTCTTGGGATAATTAATGCATCTGCTCTTTGTGACAAAACAATTGGAAGACAATAGTGGGTTGAGATTGATAAGAGGGGAGCATTAAGAAACTGGTCAACATTCAATGGTGCCTCCTACAAAGTAGGAGAAATATGGTATGTCACCTTCAAGATAAGTTTTTTGGTACCAAGATTGTGGGAAACTCTTCTTAGTTGTGCAATTGTGAATGCATATCAATAAATTTCATTAGCATCAGCGACCTTAGCTACTCACAACGTGTTTGGAGAGATGACTCACCTACATCATATCATTTTCTTGATGAACTGAACTCAATTGCCACTTGAGAATGAAAGTAGTGTGGAAAATCTTATGTGCTACTGACAATTCTGAGTAAGCTGCAAACTGAAATGGGTAAATTACCATTCGGTAGGCCCTTGATCAGTTAATTTAGCTTCCTTTGCCTGATGAGAGTTCAAGTATACAAATTTCCATAACTTTTGACTGAGGAGATCACCCTAATCAAAGACATTGATCTTGCAGCCCTCGCCAAGCATACAGAATCTTCGGGGGACTGAATTAAAGGAAATGTTCGAGCGTACATTCAAACAATGAAAGAATATTTAAGCTATTGAAGAGATGCCACAGACAAGGTTCAAAATAACATAAGAACAAATGCTTTCACCAAAAAGCAAAAGCTTCGTCGTAGAGTTGCACAGATTGGATTTCCATTTTCTGTTAGTTCATCAAATTTTTCAAAAGTTATGGTTTTTCATATTTTTTTGGTATTTGGTGCGATGGAAACGCAAATGAACGAAAAACATTTTTGGTGGTCGACGAAAAACAAACCTAGTAGAAGGGAAAATATTTTCCATTTTAAGAGCAAAAAACATTTTCCAGAACATCACATATCACATATTTTACATTGTATTCGTAACCAAAAAGGGGAAAAAAGGAATCTTCACCTACATTGTGTTTCCCAAGTGGTAGCATAATACAAGTTGCTATTTGCAAATATATTAACTAGTGTTACTGACGCATTTCAAGGTCAGGTCTCCTGTCAAGTACTTCTCCAGTTGAATCATCTGGGAATGCATCCGGATAGGTAGCCAAAATCCTTGATTTCATGCTCCTGTTAATGAGAGAGAGAGAGAGAGAGAGAAAATTAAATCACCAAATGGCACCAAAATCTGGATAGCCAAGAGACATTAGGCATTAGTTTAAACTTTCAAGTTTCAAGTAAACAACTTCAATTAAGATCATAAAATAGATCTAGGATGATGAAAGAATAGGGAACTCTCTACTGCTTCCCCACATTTTTTTTAGGGTAAACTATTGTTTTCATTCCTAAACTTTGCATGAAGTTCATTTTTCATCCCTGAGATTTGAAAAGTTCTTTTTTTGTTCCTGAACTTTGAAAAAATTTGTTTTTACACATGAATTTCGTCATTTTAAAAAAAAGTTTATGGACGAAATTCATGTGTAAAAACGATATTTTTAAAGTTCAGGGAAAAAAACCAAACTTCATATAAAGTTTAGGGACGAAAACAATAGTTTAAACTTTTTTTTTTTACTTCATTGTAACCACTCGCACCCAGAGACCAGACATTGCAGATCATAGTCCTACTGCAGATCTCCATCAATATCTGTCATCCCATTCTAGATCTTTGCCAATCTCTCTTGATCTTGGCGTCTTTGGTTGCTCTGAAATTCACAAACCAATACACTGCACCGACAGAATTTTATTCTATTGCTGTGAGCATAAAAAAGGTAGTCGTTGATTTGGATATATTACGATAAAATAAGGAAACAACACGAAAAAGACAAGATGCCTAGCTTTTTCACTGCTGAGTCCAGGGAGAGGAGAGAGAGAAGATATCTGATGTGGTTGTGCAAAATCAGATAAAATCTAGTAAAAATTGTTCATTTAGTATTATGCATGTTTCCTGCGTGCACATGCATGCAAACACGCACACAAACACACACAAGGAGAGGAGATGTGCATTGCAATAAGCCATTAGCACCTGTTTCTCTCAAGACATCCAAATTCTACTAGGAATCGATATTAGTCATCTATTTATATGGATGTAATGCTTACTATTCAATAGAGAATAGGTTTTCTAGATTTTAAGAAAATATGAAACTTTGTCAAGTTCTGTGTGATTCAACCTTCTTCGAGGTGTGATGTCAAGGAAACACTAGGTATGATGCCCAGAAGTTTATTTTCTTCTTTTTTTCCCTTCTCCATCCTTAAATTTTTAGCAACTTGAAACCTCAATTACACATTGATTTGTCAGCTTTTTTTATAAGTAAAAATGTTATTAAAAAACTAGAAAAAAGCACCATCCAGTACACAGGACGTGTACTTGCGGTCATTCAAATTCTTTAAATGTCCGCCTATTTTATTCTCTCCAAATGATCCACATTATGCATAAATGGATCACTTTCCAGATATCACTGCTACAGTGCCCAGCAAACTGCACCTTCCAACATGCCAACAAATCAACTACCCTACCCTATTAGGCATAACCCACTTCATCCCAAATAAGCAGAACACTAGGAACCATAAAATCCAAAAGTTTAAAACCCTAAACCACCCATCCATTAAATAGCCCCAAATAATCCACAAAAGGCCAAAACTCTGTTCTCAGGTTACTATTGACAGCCTTGGAACAGCAACTCCAATCCTAGGTTTTCCCCTTTGTTTCAGCCCAAATCCTATTATTCCTTTTCACCATTAGAAATCATATATTGCCTACTAATTTTATTTTTTTTTATTTATTTTTTTTTTATCAGTAAATAGAAATTTTATTGCAAACAAAGTAAAAAACAGTACACAGGGAGTGTACAAAACAAGAAAAAAAATACAAATCAAGCATTACAGGATTCTAAAAAATCCAAAAAACAGAAGAGAAAGCCAGCACTCCAGAGGCCTTAGTCCACTCCATAAGCGTTGTAAGAACCAATCCCTTAAGCTCCAGCACACTTCTCTCCATCCCCTCAAAACTCCTAGCGTTTCTCTCCCACCAAAGACACCAGAAATACAAAGAGGGACCATATCCCATACCTTCCTAATCCTAGTATTTTGGCACCCACCACCCCAGCAAGATAAAAGATCCAAAACCTCATAGGGCATAACCCAAGGAATCTCAAAATTGCTGAAGAAAAAATTCCAGATCTCCTTCGCAACCGAACAATGCATGAGAAGATGAGAAATAGATTCACCATTTTTTTTGCACAAACAACACCAATCCAACACAATCACCCGACGACGCCTCAAATTATCGGTTGTAAGAATGCGACCCAAGGCAGCAGTCCACACGAAGAAAGCCACTCTAGGAGGAGCTTTAGATTTCCAAATGCTCTTCCAAGGCATATCATAGCCACTTAGAGGAAGGAGAGCTCTATAATAGGATTTCACCTGGAACCCATCTTTAGACCCGCCGCTCCAACACATCCTATCCTCCCTATGACCTTTGGCAGAACTCAAATATAACACCTCCAAGAAAGAATTAACAGATTCAAGCTCCCAATCCTAAACATGTCGAGTAAAGTCAAGCACCCAAGATACAACCCCATTCTGAAATTGAATAAGATCCCCTACAACCGCGTCCTTATGCCTTGCTATACGATAGAGTTCAGGGAAAGCATTTCTTAGACTGCAAGTCCCACACCAAACGTCATCCCAAAACTTGGTCTTAGTACCATCCCCCACTTCAAAGTGTAAATGGCAAGCAAAACTCCCCCAACCTTTTCTTATGTTCTTCCAAAGGCTAATCCCATAAGGCCCATTAACCTCTCTAGTAGTCCATCCACCGGAAGAGCTACCATACTTAACAAAAATAAGGTGTCTCCAAAAAGCATCCTCCTCATTCCCATATCGCCAAAGCCACTTCCCCATCAATGCTTGATTAAATATTCTTAAATTCCGGACCCCTAGACCACCCATCTTAAGAGGTTGACACACTTGGCTCCAATTAACCATATGAAATTTCTTCCCTTCTCCCATTCTTCCACAAAGAAAGTCCCTCTGAATTTTATCAATTCGAAGAGCCACTGAGGCAGGAATAGGAAATGACATAAAGTAAGTCGGGAAGACTAGAGAGAGTGCTCTTGATCAAACTGACCCTACCTCCCTTAGAAAGATACATTCACTGCCACCTAGACAATTTACGCTCCATCTTCTCCAATATAGGATCCCAAATAGATTTGGACTTGAAATTTGCACCTAGAGGAAGCCCCAAATATGTCATAGGAAGCTGAATAATTTTGCATCCCCTTATACCAGCCAAACCTACCAGATCAAGCACATTTCCAACTGAGACCATTTCAGACTTGTTGAAATTAATCTTCAAACCCGATTTAGCCTCAAACCAAGTGAATAGAAGGCGCAAATTAAATACATGATCTGGTTTAGCATCTGAAAAGATCAGAGTATCATCCGCGAATAAGAGATGAGACACCCGCACCAAATGAGTATCCATAGAACCCACCTGGAAACCCAAGAGAAGACCACCCTCAATAGTTTTGGACATCATTCTACTAAGCGCTTCCATAACAATCACAAATAAGAAAGGAAGATAGTGAATCTCCCTTACAAATACCTCTAGAACTCCCAAAGAATCCTTCCGGGTTATTTTTCTCAAATGAGAAGGAGTTGATTAATAAAAATATTGATTATTTTGAGTAGTGAGGCAAATTGGTCTTATCGTTTATTTCTTCCCTATTTCTTCTTCTCTTTCTTGTGGGACTGTTCATACAACCTCCGAACGCCATTAATTTCTCTACTTTAGTTCTTCCTTACAACCCATAATCAACCTTATTCTTACCTATCAAAACCCTAACACCACACACACTGTCTTTGCCAAATAGCGATCAAATAACATCAAACCAACACTTTATTCCTATATACAACCACTGTCCATAATTTACTAACAACTGTTTGCTTCAAGAAATAGTGTTCTTCCACTGTTTCCCCTTCCTATCAAACTCTAGTCAATTTTCAGCCCCAACACTTTCTTCTAAAAGCTCTAAACCCTAAATCCACAAATCCTCCTAACCATAAGCCCACCACGAACACACACAACGAAATCCCCAATTTATCCTAAGGCATTAGCATTATGAACAGTTACCACCAGTGGCAGGTCATAAATTTGGTTCATGACGGTCGGTAGACTTAATTTTCTTATAGCAAGTATTTATAGGTTTATGGGTATGAAATCAAGGTCAGATTATAGGGTTTGCAGGATGGATGAGTTGCTGGACATTAAAGAGAAGAAGAAGAAATAACTCAATAAGTTTCTAGGTATCACACCTAGACTGCTTAAGAATCACACGGAGAATTTCTTCAGCATCACACCTCAGATTAAGGTTGCATCACACAAACGTCATATCAAGGCTGCATCACAGATGAACTAAGCATACACCTCAGATTAAGGTTGCATCACACAAATCTCAAACTAAACTTTGCTTTTGAAATTTTGCAAAACTTAATTGAAACCATTACATCCATATATATAATGGGACAGAGAAATAGACCATTCCAGAACATCAACCATATTTAGCAAGAGTACCAAGCTAAAGACTTTACTAGTGTGAGGGAAGAAACCATGAACTCTATAAATGTATTATACATCTAAAAACTTTACTTGAACAATCTCCAGATAAATAGTTAACCAAATGAATAATAGGCATCATTATTATTATTATTATTATTTGATAATTACACGTGCACCAGGAGAGTCTTAAGCCCACGACCACACCCTCCATGTTGCTCTTACAAGGGGAAAAGGTGTCATCTAAGCTAGAGCTTATTGGCATAACAGGTGACAGAATTATTGAATGTATCAATAACAAGGGCTAAATGCTCTTTCCCCCTTAACTATGGTACAGTTGCAATGTCCCTCCTTAACAATTGGTAATAAGCACTTTACCTCTAGCTGTTAGAATTACAGTCAAAATTAATGGAAAAGTCACAATTTTTCCAAAAACATGTCTAATAGAAATTTGAATTTTCCATTAAATTTGACAGAAATTATAACGATAAGGGAGTAAAGTGTTTATTACCAATAGTTAAGGGAGGACATTGATTAGTTTTGTAATTTAGAGGGACATTTCAACTGCACCATAATTAAGGGGGCAAGTGCAATTTTCCCCAATAACTATTAAGATTAGAGTACTCAGTTGATACAATCAATATGAACAAAAAATACGTGCTAAACATACCTTAGTTTCTGAAATATGTAATCAAGATCTGACTTCATAGACCTCAAAAGACGTGTATTCCTAGTGAAGTCGCCAGAAACCTCAGAAAAGCAATGCTCTGAATACTCATTAAAATGTGACAGTACTGCATTGCTATCCTGAAATCTTCCTAATCTGCAATTTGGGGCACCAAAAGAAAAAAGGTTACCAGGTGCCATTCTAAGTAAGCAACCATCAATCAATCTGTCCCCATCCCCCAAAAAAACAAGGGAAAAAAAGAAAATGCTTAAGTCTAGAAGTATGCCACAGAAAACCTGCAACTACCCTAATCATCCATTAGGTATAACTAGCCAGGAAGTTCAGACATAACTACCCAATAAACTGATCTTCCGGTTGCGGATTTAAATTCATCTAAGATTCCTCAAAATACAAATATGTAAGTAGGACTGCTCGGCATAAGGAAGTTCCAGCAACAATATTTCTTATCTTGCTCTCACTATCACTTTTCCTAAAAAGAGGGGGAGAGGGGTTGAAGATATTTCCCTTTTCAATAAAGATTGTTCCAAGTGTATTTTCAACTCGATCTAATTGCATCGTTTAGGTTAACCGCACTCAATGTGGGAATTTATGTATACACATAAAGTATCAGTAATATTGAACGGCACCATGGGAAGCAAACAAATGGGTGTCCCTCCCAAAGATAAAATCTTCAGCATAGGATATTGAAAGTATAATCTGAAAGGTATCAAATTATGTTCAAAATTAATTACTAAAACAAATAGCTTCATTTGTTCATCACAAACCAAAGTTTTTATTATCGACCTAAGATTTGGTTCATCATCAGTTTTTAACTCATATAAACAACAAGGCATACGAATATATTATTTTACTATATCTTCTTGCATACCTCATACTCAACTCAACTAATCCTAAATCCCAACTATGTGACTCATACAGACATTAATCTTACCTGCTGTTACCTAAACTAAGAGCCCCTCTTATCATTTTCACACATTTCATCAAGTACCGATGCACTATTTTGAAGTCTGTCTAAAAAAAATTTCTCACTCTTTGTGTGTACTATAGCATATTGTACAGAAGCTTCTCATCACTTTCAGAAATTCAAGTAAATACGAATTAATTGTTTAATTTTCTCATCTAAGTTGGTTTTACATCCTAAACAAAGCATCAACACAATATAGTACAACTTATTTTTCATTCATGTTTAATTTAGACTTAGCTCTCGCTCAAATGACCTTCCTAAAGGTGGGTTCATTTGTAACATAACCAAAAATAATAATAATAGGTATCATCAAATAAAAACTTAGAACAAGTTCAAATCCATTAAATGTTACAAAATGAATTGTAAAGAAAAATTAATGAAAATATTAACGAGAGAGAGAGAGAAATGTACATAAGGTGCTGCAATTGCTTGACGGAGTCCAAATCTTCATCGTTGATAAGAGTTTTGAATTCACGAGAAACCTCCTCTGAAGCCGCTCTAATCGGTTCTTTCTCCGCCTGCTCGATCTCCATCTCCGCCAACTACTGATCGAAAGAGAGAGAGAGAAGCTGATGATATCAAACTTTGGGCCATCTATATGGGCCTTCGTATTGGACTCTTGTTGGGTCGATTTAATAACAAGACCCAACTTGGACAAATACATGAGCTTAATTGACGACTTTGGGCTTGTTGAGAC
Organism: Fagus sylvatica; assembly: GCA_907173295.1. Lineage (NCBI taxonomy): Eukaryota > Viridiplantae > Streptophyta > Magnoliopsida > Fagales > Fagaceae > Fagus > Fagus sylvatica. The sequence continues at coordinate 25,420,231 of OU015767.1, read as the reverse complement.
TTGATAATCAACGTGAGTTTCGGCCCAACAAAAAAAAAATCAGTTACAAGTTACCGCCAAAAACAAAATAGTTTAACTTCATCAAGAAATCATATTCCAACAAAAACATTAATAATCGATCTGACATGTGTACCCCAAAATTTAATTCATTTACTCGTTGAGTAATATTGGGGAAGAGAAAGTTTAGATGCACACTAAAATTTCACAACTAATTTCAAATGTTAAGTGGCAATGATTGGAATGGTTCACCACTTCAAAAATTGTCAATTGTATACATGTAACATTACTTGGTTATAGGGGAAATGCTGAAAAAGGAAAAAGGATTTACCACCTATATAGTATAACATGATACTTGAAAAAGAATTCTATACAATGTTAAGAGGCAATCATGGTATAGAATTTACTACAATGATAGTATAAAATTATCATTGTATGCATATAGCATCCATTGATTGTACTAGATTTCAGCTACAAAATTTGGTTAGATTGGAAATTGAGTTTGACTCAAAACACAATTTTATACGATATACTTAGTTGTGGTTTCATATTAACTCATTCCTTAGTCAAGTTTGGTTTACATCTTACCTCCCATTTTGGTTGTAACAAGGACACACTCCCTCCCTCTGTGTTACAGGCTTGGTTTAGAGATGTGTTCATTGGTTTTGCTTAACGATAGTCTCTTGTTCTCTAACAAACAAAAAAATTAACACTAGCAACTAAAAAAAATCTAATTATTGGTCCAAGGATATAAAATAGGTGATAAATATCTTTATTTCATATATCAACGTCCCAAATTCAGAATTCCTTTAAATGTCATAGATTGTAGGGGGTGGAGTACTATACAGTCTATACTCCTTACCATTAAATGTTTAATCAAATTTGTAACAAAAAGTGTGTATTGTCAATATTATGGGATGTTCCAATATTGTTAAAACGAGTGCAATTTACCCTCTATTCTATTTTGGCGTACCATTACTTTGGCTATTTTATTTCATTTTTAATGGTATATGCAGGTTAATGTTGGGATTCACAATAGGTTGATACTTAATTGATAGCAATGAATCGAAATTTTTGGGTATTTTAAGAATATTATTAGGTCATTCAATTAATTCGGTATACAATGATATCTCAAAAGTTTGCATCAAATTTTGTAGGCTGAAGATTAATTAAAACCATTTTTAAGAATAAGCAACTGAAAATATTAGAATATTAGTTAAATGATTAAATTCGAATCCTGACTCCACTCTACCTCCCATTTAAAAAATTAAGTTTTTAGAATAATCGATAATTTCAACTTTTGGGATAATCAGTAATTTAATCATTTAACCAATATTCTAACAGAAAATAATAATACAAGTATATATATTTGAGTTACAAACTTCCTCAATTTTCCAATGGTGCAACGAGCAACCTTGTACAGATGCATAAAATAGATACAGCAAGGAAAACAAAAACAAAAATTCAAAGTTCACAACCCAAAAATTCAAACAGTCTCTTACTTGTTCCAACACAAAATCCTAAAAACAAAAGCATCAATATCAATCATGAACTCTACCCCAAAAAAATTTCCCAAAATCCACCCTGCAAAAACCTTCAGACTTCCATGCATGCATGCAGTCTAATACCCACAACTCTCTCCCAGTCCTGATCATCAACAATATAATCATTTCTCTCCTGCAAAACCATCTAAAGCTAATAAATTCTCGCCCAACAAATCAGAAAATCACAAAAACAAGAAAGTCCGAGCCAACAGTCAAAGCCCACTAAATTTAACACCCTAAAAGTCTCAGACCCATGATAGTCTGTGGTCCTCTCCTACAAAATCTTTGAGACCCTGCAAACACAAAGATTTCTTGCTTCCACACAAGACCCAAGCCGAAACTATAGCTGTGTGAAAGATAAACAAAACCCTACTACTACAGCCTCTCACTTTAATTTCCTCGGGTTTTGTAAAGCTAGAGATCTTTGCACTTTAATGTGTTTTCATTGGTTTTTGGTTTAGGAAACCAACAGTGCCATGAAAAGGATCCAAAAGCACGCTCATTCACCTAAAAAAATATATCAAAAAAGAAAACTTTTTCTTGTAATTGATACAGCTATCGACAAAAGTAGAAAGCAGAAGGGTCTCCACGCGGGAATAGTTTCCTTTAAATTTTCTCTGCACCAAAAGATAGAGAGCAACTGAGATATTAAATATTTATTTATATATTAACTATTAATAAGTAATAAATGGAAAATACTGAAGGTTAATTAAAGAAGAACAGCACGAGGCTCGAAAAAAATACAGTGCCTTTCGCATTCACCTTTAAAAACGCCTCGGATTTCAAACACTGAAAAGGGTAAGAAAATGAAAATCCTAGTCCCTACCCCTATACCCTAAGAGTCTCAAAGTGGGCCCGATTATTAACTATGGTGAATATTGATGATGATGATGATGGTGATGGATATATATTATGCATGGTATTGGAATGTGACATATATACATGGTGGCGTATGTATATTATTGTATGTACGTGTGAGATAAAAGGAGCACGCGGTGTAAGAGTGGGGTCCTCACGAAACCAAATTTCTTCACACAGTCAAGAAAAGGTTGTGTACCATTGTCTGATTGGTCAGAAAGTGTTGGGGCTTTTGGTGAAAAAAGTTTGGCTTTTGATCTTTAATTTCTTCTCTTCTGGTTGCCCTTGTATGCTTTGTATTGTAGTCTACCATATGGGTTTGGATTTGGACATGTAATGTGGGCCCGGATATGCTATTATTTTTACTCCTCTATATTAGAGTAATTTGGGTAAAATAAATTTGGTTTATGAGTTATGACATTATGTGTTTTTGTTTTTTTGGTCTATCACCAGATGGCACCAAAAGCTGGATAGCCAAGAGACACTAATCATGAGTTTAAACTTTCAAGTTTCAAGTAAACAACTTCAATCAAGATTATAAAATAGATCTAGGAAGATGAAAGAATAGGGAACTCGGGATATGTAGCTTAATAATCAACAGTATAGTTGCAAAACGAATCAACTATAAGTCTATAAGTCAATAGAAAAGTTCAGTTATTCAGATAGTGGGAAATGATTCACGGGAGAAAGGTGAAGGCAGGGGCAAGATAAAGTTGGAGATTCACTCTGCCGAAATATGTCTAATGAAGTGCAACATAAAAGGCTACACAGAATATGATCAACAGAAAATATGCTAACTGAACTCAGAACATCTTCATCCATACAAATTTGGATAAATTGAAATCAAATTATATGCCTGAATAGAAAATTGCAACCTACAATATGAAATTTAAAAATAGTTCCATACCAATACACTTTTTTTTTTTTTTTATAGGTATACCAATACAGAGATGTTTTCATAGGTCTTGAACATATACAGGTCCTTTCCACGAGAAGAATGAATATATGACTGGAAAGCTTAAAGTTCTCTTAAATTATCAAGATGCCACACCTTGTTTTCATGGTATTGAATTTGGTTTCTTGATAATTGACTCCATGTGTGCCTGAAAGCCATTCAATTCGAATTTCCAAGCATGAATATGCACACATGCAGTAGATATGAGTGTTCAAGACACCAAACAAACCAAGAAAAACTGCCAAACTGAACTGACTGATTTCTGCCAGTTTCCTCGCTTATCATGGTTCGGTTTTATGTTTATTCAGAAAAGGCCTACGATATCGATTCAGTAGTAGGTTCGAAGGTCTAATAAACCACTTAAAATCAAACCAACTGATCAAATTATCGTTTAATTTCTAATTATATTAGTATACATGGAAATGTTTTAAGGGGGATATGAAAAAAAAAACCCTTGGGAATATGATCACACTTATTCACACCTAATTTTACATCCCAAACAGTCATACCTCCTAATCTCTTGCCTTTCTGACCACCACACATCTATCATTAACAGATCACACCCAAACACCAGACATTGCAGATCATAGTCCTATTGCAAGTCTTCATCAATATCTGTCATCCCATTCTAAATCATGCCAATCTCTCATCTTGGCCTCTTTGGTTGCTCAAAAATTCACAAACCAACGCACTGCACCGACAAAATTTAATTCTATTGCTGTGAGCATAAAAAAGGTGGTTGTAGATTTGGATATATTTTGCTAAAATAAGGAAACAACACTAAACAGACTAGTTGCCTTGCTTTTTCACTGCTGAGTTCAGGGAGAGGAGTGAGAAGATTTCTGATGTGGTTGTGCAAAATCAGATAAAATCTAGTCAAAATTGTTCATTTAGTAATATGCATGTTTCCTGTGTGCACATGCAAGCAAAGGTGCACACACTCAAGGAGAGGAGATGTGCATTGCAATAAGCCATTAGCAACTGTTTCTCTCAAGACATCCAAATTCCACTAGGAATCAGTATTAGTCATCTCTTTATATGAATGTGATGCTTTCTATTCAATAGAGAATGGGTTTTCTAGATTTTAAAAAACTATGAAACTTTGTTTGAGTTTTGTGTGATTCAACCTTCTTCGAGGTATTAGGTCGAGGAAACCCAAGGTGTGATGCACAGAAGTTTATCTTTTTTCCTTAAATTTTTAACAACTTGAAACCTCAATGAATTTTGGTACAAATGTGGTATATTGCTTGTATATTTGGTATAGGTCCCTGCTCAATGAATATT
>OU015767.1:25388233-25415493 GCA_907173295.1 Fagus sylvatica | reverse complement strand
GTGCAGACCTAGGAGGCTCTTTCTGCCTCAAAAGACAAATGGAAATAGATAGAAAAGAAACACACGACATTAGTTTCTGCCTTAGCGCATCAAACAACTCTCTTTATATTTGTCACCATAACGATCAACACCAACCCAATTAATTGGTCCATTCTTTTATCTTTCTGCAACTTCCTATGAAACTGATAAAAAAATTTAGAGACGATCTTTTATCAATTCTGTGCATAAGTATAGTTAGACAAAGAATGGTGAGTAAATGGTAGAAACCTAAGTTTAATGAGCCAATTCGGAAAAGTGCATAAGTATAAAACAGTGCCCCATCTCTAGATCTAGCTAGAAATACTGCACCGTTTTTTTTTTACCCTCGGAGGAGTACCAACCCTGCTATTAGCTTATGGGAATGCGATTTTAATAAACTTTCTTCAAGAATATTTATTTGTTTGTGCTTAATTTCCTATCTGAAACCGAAATAGATTCCTCTTCCTCAAGCGGAGAAAATAGAGAAGGTAAACAGGGCAAGATAAAGTTGGAGATTCACTCTGACAAAATATGTCCAAATGAAGTGCTCTGCACAAGACAGAATCAAATAGAAAATATGCTAACTGAACTCAGAACATCTTCATCCACACAAATTTGGATAACTCAAAATAAAATTATATGCCCAATAAAAAGTTGCTACCTGAACCTGCTACCAGAAATTTAAAAACAGTTCCATACACACGTTTGGATAAATTTTCATAGGTTTTGAACATATACAGGTCCCTCTTTTTTTTGGATAATTCAGAATTTTTTATTGATGAAAAAAATTCATGTTTTGTTAAATTAATTCATACATTGCATGGGTTATTGACGAGTATAATTAAATAACTCAAATGCTATTTCAATCCAAAGTACCCTCAATGTTTCTTTATATATCAGATATAGTAGAAGAGACTCATTTGAGAGTAAGAAGACACAGCTTGAATCACAACATTTTTATCATACACGCCATAAACAAAGAGAGGGGAAAAAAAGTACCAACCTTGCTATTGCCTATTAGGTTCTGGGAATGTGATTTTGATCAACTTTCTTGAAGAATATATATTTTGTTTGTGCTTAATCATTGGTCAATTGGCGTGGTGGTGTCCAAGGATGATCTGGCAGATGTGGGACTATCAAAATATCAAATATAGTGCTCTTCTTCAGGCGGAAAATCAGGGGTATATTCAAGAATGGGATACATATATTGATGAGCACCCCCAATGCCAGGATCCATATCCAAGCTCTCTTGCAACTCCAGTGCATGTTCAAGGGCTACCTCCACTTCACCAATCGTGGGACGTTGGGTTCCCGGTGTTCGTACACAAGAAGTTACAATGTCCATGTAAATCTTGAAACACTCTGGAGCTATCTTCCCCATCAGATACGGATCAATGATCTGATTAATGGTCTCTTCTCGTACGCATTTTAGGGCCCATTCAACCAGATTTCTCCTCTGTTCTTCCACGTTAGAGTCCAAAGCTTTTCTACCACTGAGTATTTCCAACAATACCACACCAAAATAGTAGATGTCGGATTTATCGCTCAGCTCCCCTAACATAGCCTCGGGAGGCAAATATCCTAGAGTACCCGCCGCTCTAGATTCCATCCTAATTAAAGCCTTTGACAAACTCGGAGGACCCATCTTGGACCAGCCCAAATCTGTCAACTTGGCCTCCCCTTTCTCGTCCAATAGAATGTTGGAAGACTTCACGTTACGGTGGATAATACAATGCTTCACCCCAGCGTGAAGGTAGTGCAGTCCACGCGCCACTCCAATGCAAATCTGGAGTCTTTGTTTCCACGGGAGGGGATCGCTGTCACTGTCAGTGCCATGGAGGTTTTCGTAGAGGCTTCCATTGAGCATGAACTCGTGGACTAGGATCATCTCGGGTTCATCGATACAATATCCGATGAGAGGGACGAGGTTAGGGTGGCTTAGCTGGCAAAGCAACAGCACTTCGTTACTGAACTGGTCGGAACCCACGCTTGACTTGGAATTCAAACGCTTTATTGCAACGTTTATGGTACGGTCATCAATACACCCTTTATATACATTGCCAAAAGTGTTTCCTCATCCATTGGTTTCTTTCAATTACTAAATGTTCATCGAAGTCATTGGTAGCTATCTTGATCTCAGCGAGTGAAAATCGACGGCATATGTACTCAGGAAGACCTAAAGATTGTTTTGCTCTCTTCCCAGACCTGAATAACTTTGAAACAACTTCCATTGACGATGAGAGGATGATCAGATTCAATGGAAGTGGAAAGTGGCGGCTTGCCCTTGCACTGACGGGAATGAACCAGATCCAAAGGTAACCCTTTTTTGTCTTTTTATCCCAGCAAATAAGGCTAATTAATTACGTGGCAGTAGTTGAGCAATTTTTTCTTTTTTGAGCTGTTAATTAACCAATTACATCACTCTCATAAAACATTCGCATTAGCTAGCTAAACCCTTCATTTTACTAAAAATATTGCTATTCATGCATAAAAATCACACGCATCAAACCAAATTAAATTTTGCTACCGTAAATATTTATCATGATTAAAATTTTTTAACCCATTCACAAATCTAAAAATAATGATATTTGATCTCTAGGTCTATAAATTCGTTTTATACATTTATACATACACTCAAATAAAGCAACATATTAACAAATTGTTCACAAACACATTCTTATAATTTAAGAAAAAGGATTGTCAATTGTCTTTGGATAAAGTAACACTTTCAGTTATCATATTCAATGGTAGAGGTAAGGGTCTCCGTATCCTAAAAAACAAAAAACCTTATCGGACGTATCCTAAGACCTAAACTCAATTTCCTCTCAACCCACAAAAATCAATATAGTAGCTCATAACAGACAAACCAAGGTACTCTTAGATCCACACAAATAAAACCTACTTCCTTTAAAGCCAAGCATGAGTCAGCCCACACTAGCTTAAGCCCAAATAAACTCCAACTCACTCTATAGACACCTTATTTTATTTCTCAATCATGATGCATATCCCCTTGCACGTATGTCCCTAGATGATGAAAACATTAAACTTTTTCTTAACTTTACTTTTATCAATGGTTTCAATCTTTAATCTATGAGTAATTTATGGTATATTGTTTCTACTTTATCAAATTTTCAATTTCAAAAAATGATCCGAAAATTCTCACATTTTTACTAAAAATCCAAATCTCTCTCTTTTTTTTGCTAAACAATAGAAATTTGCTCTTAATTTGATATCAACTTCATTCAAGCCCTAAGAGTTTAATGATAAAGAAAAAAAACAAACAAACAAACAAACAAACAGGAGTGAGAACAAAAAATGGTGGAAGCTGGTAGAATTTGAAGATATGCAATATGTTTTGAAAAATTTCTCACAATGAATTATTACAAAGAGAATTCATAGATCAGGTCCCTCATATACTTCAATGAAAATTTAAACAGCCTTGGGTCCTTGACTAATAAGACTAAAATCTCTTCATGGTCGATTTGTTTCTATGTAACTTCCTTCCTCCATGCCTCGTAAAGTTAATTTTGTGGGGATCTAGACTTGTGGAAGACCCAATGCCAATATTGGAGAAGCTACCTAAAAGGATGGGAATTGGGAAGCCTTCATAGGAAAGCAAATGGTTTGCTCTGACAAAGGTTTTCCTCAACTCAAGTCTTTGCTCCTACGGGGCTTGTGAGTGGACAGTGGAGGCAGGTGCCATGCCAAGTATTTGCCGTTTAGAGATTTCAGATTGCAACAAGTTGGTGATGGTTCCACATGGATTGAAGTTTTTCAGCACCCTTCAGGAACTGGAGGCACGTTCTGGACCATGTAGAAATCCTCTCCTCTTGGCCTTAACTATAATGCACGTGCTGGGCATTAATATATAGTATATATATATATATATATATATTATTTATATATATATATATATATTTTTTTTCCTTTGTGCAACACTTAACAGTTCAGCAAAACCAAAACATGTCCCTCCATAGTCCATACTAGATAGAAACCCATACTGACTACCAAGTCTGTATCAAGCTACAACACAGAAAAGAATCGAACTGAAGATACATAGAGTACATACATGCACGCAACCAGCCAATGAACTGAAGAATTGAGTCAAGATTCTCTTTCAGGTGCCCAACAACTCTTTGCAGCTGCAAACTTCAAATATTAATGTAGGCACCAAATCATTTTTTGTTTTTGATAAGTTTATATACATACAAATATTAATGTAGGCACTAGGCACCAAATCATTAGATTCACCTTGCTATTCAGTAGCTGCTCCCATTAGCATACCTACACATGAAACGAACTCTTTCTGAGAGAGAGATGTAAGTAAATCTGGTCAATCTGTTAATTTAACTAAATCTGGTAGTTTCACTTCCAAAAATGTAAGTAGGTCTACACATAATGATTTTGCCAATAATTGGGGTTGTAAAACCATCAGTTTGGACTCTAAATATTTGGGTAATGCCCTCTTCCTCACCAACAAGAAATCTAAAAAAATTATTTTCTTGAAAGATAAAGTGAAATAAAAAGTCAATAGCTAGTGTAGTAAATGTTTGTCTTGGGTTGGTAGAGCCACTATGATTGGAGCAATAGCACAAGCTATTCCCCAATACACAATGTCAGCTTTTAAAGTTTTTATGAAGATTTGTGATAAGCTAGTTGCTGTTGTCAGAATTTAGAGGCCAAATTCTAAAAATATTAAAGGCTTTTAGCTTTAGCCTTTAAGAGCTTGGGAAGACCTTTGCCGCCAATGCAATGTGGTGGACTGGGGTTTAGAAGGTTTAGGGATATAAATGCAGCCTTTCTAGCTAAAATAGGATGGGAAGAGAAAAGAGGTGTGAAAAAAACCTTTCGGTGGATGGCTCAAACCAAAGCCCAAGTCTAATGATGTATCTATGCAACCAATGGAGGTTGAGACATACAAAAACTCCATCAGCTGTTTGAAGAAGAATCGGTGGCAACTATTAAAAAAAGATCAAATTCCAAGAGTGCTGTAATCATATAAGGCAATATGGCTCCAAGAAAATCTGGTTTTGTTTATGGTGAACTCAACATATTGGCTTTATTAATCTAAAAAAATCTACCGAAGTAATGGCAAGTTATGGGAAAGCCTATTGAAAAGTAAAATTCATGAAAGGTTGAAAGTCTTTCTTTGGAGGATTATTATGGGACTTTACCTTTTAAAGGGAGAGTGGCTTCCAAGTTCCAAGTTTAGAATAGAGGATACCAGTTGCTGCCAATGTGAATGGATTAGGCCCATGATATTTCTTTCTCTCATCTTCTCTTTAACAAAAACAAAGGTCACTGTAGAATTTAGATGATAAGTTTATACAAACCTTGAGTTAATTTTACCTGATAATCGCGGGATCTTTTCCATGTATTCTTATAAGCTCAATTCAGAAAAATAATGGAAGGCACGTGCTGGACTATGCATAAATCCTCTCCTCCTTCTTCAAGCCTATGTTTGAAAGCTCTTGGCATCCATCGTATCTCTAGTTCCTGAAGCATGCTGACAAACTTCAATCCATGTGGAGCCGTCACCATCTTGTTGCAATCTGAAATCTCTAAACGGAAAAGACTCAGCATGGCACCTGCCTCCACTGTCCATCCACTCCTGTAAATTAGGCAAGCCCCGTAGGAGCAAAGATTTGAGTTGAGGAAAACCTTTAGTCAGAGCAAACCATTTGCTTTCCAATGAAGGTTCCCCATCCTCTTAGGACCCTCAAGTTAGGTAGCTTCTCCAGTACTGGCATTGGGTCTTCCACAAGTCTAGATCCCCACAAAGTTAACTTGGTGAGGTATGGAGGAAATTCTTGGTAATCTGGCAGCTTGTTAATCCTGCCCTTCTATGTGCAGCTTATGAAGACGAGGACAGCCTTGCACTACTTGTCCTACATCTACTACCTTATCAGGGAATGAAAGCATTTCAGTCTTCATGGTCAAGGACCAAAGGCTGTTTAATTTTTTGTTGGGGGGATTGAAGATTTCCCTCGAAATCTTGGAAGTCTCTCGGGTCATTTAGTACCAATTTTTTAAGATTGGTCAAACTGAGAAGATCTCTTACATCACATTTATTTGTGGGGAAGTTTACTAGTGTCTGCAAGTTGCTCAGATTTGTCAGTTGTAGCTTATCATCAGTTAAATAGTTACACCACTTTGGAAGATATAGATGTCTCAACTGTTTCATCTTCCATATCACAGTTGGTATTAGTACAGTTGATTTCCCAACTCAGTTCCTCAATGGTTTCCAAATTCAGGGTCTTTAAGCACACCAAATTGCTTATGGATGAAGGCAAAACCCGTATACGAGTTTTCTTTAGGCTCAAGAACCTCAAATGAATCAAGCTTCCTATTTCCTCAGTTAACTCTCCATCCAATAATTGGATTCCTTAAAGATCCAAAACTCTAAGCAATTTGAGGTACTTAAAAACAGATTTGATTAGCTGACTATTTTCGTTGAAGTATATGAGAGACCGGATATGGTGATTCTCTTTGTAATAATTCATTGTGAGAAATTCCTCGGAAAAGATGGCAAGTCTTCGAATTCTACCAGTTGATGAATCTGCTTTCTCATTTCGACTCCAAGGACTGACTATGTGGAGAAAATTTTCCTGCTTTGCCTTTGACAAGCATAGGTCACGCATAAGATCATGGAGACGACAAGATTTAATCCTTCCACTTGACCCAGTTATACCCACTTGAACCATGCATCTATTTATCAACTCAACCAAGCAGCGTTCTGCAAAATCTTCCAACATTTCATCTCCCTCCAATTCATACTTTGGTGACACAAAGCCTTTTGCCACCCATAGTCGAACCAATTTCTTTGCTGGTATATCGAAGTCCTCTGGAAAATGGCTCAGATAGAGGAAGCATGGTTTCAATTGGTAAGGCAATTCATGGTAACTCAAAGCTAATACCTCATGAACTCTTGATTGTTGTCCTTGTTCGCGGCCTCTGCCTAAGTGTGATTTTATATTTCGATGCACAATATCCCACTCATCCAATGTTTCTTTTGTTGCCAAAAGTCCTCCAAGCACAATGATAGCCAGTGGTAAACCAGCACACCTTACCACCATTTCCCTCCCTAACTTCTCCATGTCTTCGCAAATTTTGAAGTCTGCATGATGATGATAAATATATATAACGACAACAATAATATCAACAAAAATAACGTTCAAAGCATCTACATTAGAAAGTATAACATTTTCAAATGTTAGAATCTTAGAATTATTGTTGAAAGGAAAATCCATAACCATTCATACGATCATATCTAAAAAGCGTAGCTTAACCAGAAAATTAAAGTATGCTTGCTTTGATGTTATTTGTGGCCAAGAACTTGAACTTTTAACATTCAAATACATACAAAAGAAACACTTGAGCTACAACTCTCTCTAATCGAAAAAAGTGAAATTAAATTAAAGAAAGTAAGTTTATACAAAAAGAAACTTCACACTCTGGCGGATATTAAGCCCACCAACTTGACCTAACCCAACTCAACTCAACCTAATCCAAGGCCTCAAGTAGGTTTTTTGTGGATTAGGTTGTCATCTTTTTCTTTTTTTTTTTTTTAAACTTCGGGTTAGGTTGGATTCGAGTTGGCAAAGATTTTCAACCTCATAACCCGACCCAACTCATGCTAAAAAATATATGCATTTTTATTTATTTTTTACCTACACTACACATGACATGTGACACCCTAAATCCTAACCTCAACTTTTTCTTTCCCTTATCTGATTCCCACATAATTATGTAAATTGGAATTATTTATTGAACAATTGGTTTAAATAGTTGAATAAAAGTCTTTTTTTTATTAAGTCCAACAAAATAACCCCATTTCCGACGATCCAACCCAATCTCGGATAGATTGGATTGGGTTAGTTTTCAAAGTCAAAGGGAAATCCTTTATGAATCAGGCACCACTTTTTTTAATACTACCTACTTCTAGACCAAATGGGGATTACCCATGCACATGAAACTTAATTCTATCTTCATTTTGGTTTTCTTGTTTTATTGACACTAGTGTCTAGAGCATCTTGCAACGACTAATCGCGGGGGTGCACAGGCCCTAGGCAAGGAATTCCTGCAATTGCACCTCGGTAATTCAAAAGGTAATTAAATTCCCTTAGTCTGGTGGCCCCAAGAGCTTAAATGCACGCAAGAGGCTACTCGAACCCAAGATATCTGAGTTTACAGCTCGCCCCAGAGTCTTTATTTTGTTTTTTAACTGGTCTGTACTTATTTTGATACACTTCTGTATCTATTTGCTTTGCTTTGTATTAACAAATCTACCTCCTCTATGGCATGCATAAAATAAAAAATAAATACCTTTTTTTTCACAAGTATCCTAATGGTTAGATTAAATTTTTTTTTATCTATTTAGTTGTTAAGGACAAATCAAAGAGAATATTAATAATTTTTATTTAATTTTGATTAAGTGGGACTATAGGTGAATAATTTTTTAGTACATTACTTGCTCTCCTTTTTAAAAAAGAATTAGGGTTCAAATCTCCCCCTCTCATTGTTGTAACTATCAAATTAAAAAAAAAAAAGTTTATTATAAAAGAGTACCACTTTAAAAGCTCTCCCATGTTAGAGATATTATGGACCAAGAGGTCCAAACTTGTAGTAAGTCCCAATTACCCATATACTTATAAAGCAAGTAAAGTAACCGTAGGATTAGCCTAGGGTTAGCTACTATATAAATCTTACATTTAGTTCATTGTAATATTTACACTTAAAGAGCGAAGAAGTAGCCATTAAGAGCCTTTCGTTATGGACTTAGACCGTTAGGCTGAAACACGTTAATTCTTACTTCCGCTTTCTAACTCTTTACAAAATGAATACGTTTATTTTCAAATGATTCATACCGTCAAGTGTACCCATTCCAAATTTCATCCCACGTTCCCTCACAATCCCAACAACAATTCAAACATCCCAAACATAAACATATATACTAATCCTATCCACCTTTCTTGTCCGTCCTATTCCTTTTCAATCCAAACATCAATAGACTAGATGATCTCGTTTAAATCCTACCCATCTCTATGAGAAGCTCATGAGATGCCACTAAACTAAAGAAACCATTCGCATTTCTCAGCTTTTAATACCTTGATTAAATAACAATAATAAAAAATACTATAACAAAAACATTTATGAGATAAGATAGTGTGTGTATGTATGTATATATGTATACTATAAAAGTGGTTGGATGAGAAGAAACCTGGATCTTTTCTCGAAAATGCCTTCTTCTGTAACAGCTCCCAAATCTAATCTTCGTTTAAACACTCCGGTTCATGTAGAAAACCTCCTGGATCTATATGCATGGCTACTTCTCTATTGCGGGTTGTTACTAAAATCTTGCTGCTTACCTGTCCTGATGGGAAGGTCGGACTAAGTAAATCCCATGCCTCAGTGCTCCAAATATCGTCGAGGATCACCAAACATCTCTTCTCTTGCTGAACTTGATTAAGCTTCTTTGCCAGTTCTTCGTGCGTCATTTTCAAAATTTGATCCCTCTCGTCCTTGGTTGGAGAGGTAAGCTTGACTAAAATTCCTTCCCAAACATCTCTTGTCTTGCATTGTTGAGATATATAAGCCCAAGCGAAACCTTCAAAATGACGCCTAATATCACTGTGATGGTAAACTTTCTTAGCAAGTGTGGTCTTGCCCAAACCACCCATCCCACAAATAGACACAACTTGGCAGTGTTTATCTTCATTTATCAGCTGCACAACTACTTCTTTTATATCTTCATCCAACCCCACGATATATTCTTCAACGATATGGGAATAAGACCATCTCAATTGCCATTGCCTGTCGAAGGCTGAACTCAAGCCCTCTTCTTTTATAGCATTCACACCGTAAGTTTGTAAGCTTCTAGTGAGGTTAGAGATTTTTGTTTTAATGGCCTCAATCTTGGACCCCACTTTGTGAAGTTTTCTGCCTTTGTTGAAGTTAGGAACATGCTAAAGCTTGAGTGAATTTTCTTTGTTCCTGGAAGCAATTTCAAGGGCAAAAGTTTCTATAACATCCTGAACGTCGTAAGCAGCTTCCCGAATCTCTGAAACCCAAATTTGAACACTCTCATCTTCGTTTTGCTTTTTATCTGCGTCTCTTAAGAAGCACTGCATCCGCTTTAATTCGATTTGCATTTGGTTCACTTGCTATTGCTGGCTCACCCCTTGTAAAAAGGCCGCTTCCTCTATTAGAAGGTTGCCTAGCCTTTCCACAACAAAGGACACTACGGACTTGGCCATGCTATGCGCCCTCTCTTTCTCCTTCATTCACCAAAACAAGAAGCAATGGAAGCTCTTCTCGCATGCACATATCACACCACAAGCCTGTCTTCACTTTGCTCTTGCAGTTTTAATTTTGTAATGGTGGCTTTCGTCTTTAATTGGTTAGAAAATGGAAAATGGAAAATGATAAGGCTTTGTACTTGTTAAAGAATTGCGGTCCACTCGTTCTTAAAAATTGATGTGATAAATAACGTTGCTCTGGGTGATGGGACCCTTCGTGACAGTCTTCTTTGGAACCATACCCCTAAGCACCAATGATGACTCTGATGTGGTAGAACACTCTAGAGGTTCAACCACGTACAGGTTTTGGCATGGGCTCTGGAAAGCACAAGTGCCCAACAATTGTAAGCAGATGATGAGGAGAGCGTGCAGGAATACTTTGCCCACTCTGTCAACACTTGGAGGATGCGGAGTCCAATCGATGCCGCCTATAAAATCTGTAGCCAAAGTAGAGAGACACTAACCCATGCACTTTGGACGTGCCCGCTAGCACGTAATGTGTGGGCCTTGGGAAGGAGGAAGTGGCAGAAGATGGCGTGTGATGAAGACCAAGACTTTTTCAACCTTACTCTCTCAGTTGCCCAGTGTTCCACCAACGAAGAGCTTCAGGAATGGTTCATGATCTCGTGGGCCGTTTGGGATGCTCGAAACCGGTATGTATTTGACAACACGCAACTCCAGCCTTCTACAATTCTCTCAACAACACTAAAATATCTCGAAGACTTCAAGAAAGTTGCGAAATTGGGAGCTACTGGTGTTCTTTCTATTGCCTAGGTGTCTTACTAGTGAATTTTGAGCCTTTATGTGACTTATCTTTTTTAGCCTTGATGTGACTTATCTTTTTCTCTTCACTTTTAGAGCACCCCTGGGCCTATCCTCGGGTTTTGCTCGCTCTTCATTGTAACCTCTTTCTTACATTGTTAATGAATTTTCTACCGATTTTCTCAACCAAAAAAAAAAGTGATAATAATCATTGTGATTGGTAATCATTTAATACATAATAAATAAATATCAACATTGTTATTTTGTGATTGATTATATATATATATAGAGAGGAATGGGAGGGCTAAATCCTAAATCTAGTTCTCATCAATTAGAGCAAGCAAGCAATACTGCTTATATACAAAATTGACACTCGGGAGAAAATACTATGCACACAATCTTTGTGGTAAATGCACCATTCTAACTATTCTTATGAAAAGTGACTGGAAGAGACAAAGCCAACATGATGGTCCTAGGAAATTAAATAATGAGTGAGGCTAATGATGATACAAATTTGGGTTAATTATAATTTTGGTTCTCAACCTATGATATTTGTGTCAAAATGGTCCTCAACGTTTCAAATATGCCAAATTGGTCCTCAACCTTTCATGCTTGTGTCATTTTGGTCTTTGTCGTTAAGTGATATATGGAAAATGCAGATGTGCTAACGGGTTTTTTTTTTTTTTTTAATAATAATAAATGGTGATGTGGCTTGCCAACTAAAAATAAACTAGTCGCAAACTCGTGCGATGCACAGGAAAATTATTGAAAATAAAATCTAAATTAATTTTGATTCATTTTACTTCTTATGTTGAATATGTATTTTTTTTTCTTTTTTCTTTTTTGTAGTTCAAAATGTTGTAGGCAAGATTGATAAAGAGACTTTATGGATCGGATTTAGGATAGATCCTACTTTTTAGTTTAAAAAAATAACTAAGAAAGTATTTACTATAGGATAATTAAAATTTAATATAATGTAATTTTTCTTTTGGCATAAGTTGAATATAGTCCAATTTTTATAAAACACGATTCATGTTTATATTTACCATATGGATCATGTTTCCATCCAAAAATAAAATAAATGATACTTAAAATAAGAAGAAGGACAAATAAATACATAGACATATGATTATATGATCAAACCTAAATAATTTTCATAACTCATTTCAAGCTCACATGGTTTCATTATAACAAATCCATCCATCTTTCTCCATTGCCAGCAACAAAATTAAATGAAATACATAAGAAAAAAAAAAAAATTCTAAAAATCTTGATGAAAATTGATAATTATGATTATTATTAAAAGATATTTATATTGTGTTTATATATGGAATATATTTTAGTATTAGACATTAATTATGATTGTGTTTTATATATGGAATAATATATTCTTATATTAAAGAAAATATGATGTGTCAAAATTCTAATGGAAAGTTTAATAATAGAATAAAATTTAAATTCAATTAGAAAATATATATTAAAATAATGAGATTTCAAAAACTTATGTGGCGCAATATGATGAGGTCAACTAAAATTCAAAAAGTTTCGGTTTTACATTATAGTATAGATAGGGTAAAACTTAGGTACAGTTCCTTAGGTCAAGTACATTAGGTTCTCCAATTGAATTCAAACACATGGTTACATTAACAAATGAAATACAAACAATGTTATCTTTTCCAAGAATATTTAAATTCAATATATTTGAATTTAATTAGGAACCTAACGTACTTTACCTAAGAAATTATACCTAAGTTTTACCCAAATAAATAAAACCCTGAAATTAATTCTTCAGTTTTGTACAAATCTGATGTACGAGGTAACTATCTTAGACAACAACTCAATTCATTCTCCATTCCCAAAATATATATATATATATATATATATATATATATATATATATATAATATATATATATATATATATATATATATATATATATTGTTGTTTGTGGTGAACTACAGAAGAGTTTTTGGGGATGGCTTCTAAATAAAACAAACTCAAAAACGCATGTTCACCATACATAGAAAATTTCTAATGATAAAAAGATTGGCATCAAACGAACAAAGTTCTCTAACTTGGAAGCTCAAAGCGCAGATCTGAAAAAAATAAATTAAACCATGCGTGTGAAGGTCTTGGGAGATCAGACCTTTGATGTAGTGGATCCCATGCGCCCATGGGTGTTGAGGTCTTTGGGGATCAAAGGGTCAGACCTGACAAGTGCCTTTCCCACAAGCTCCAAGCAGAGAGCGGATCCCATGAATCCCACCTCAAATTTCCTGGGTGGATTTGTCAAAAAAATATATTGTTTTAATATTAATTTATTAAATTGTTATGGTTTTGAAATTATTTGGTAAAGTAGTCTCTTTTTAAAACGATTTTAACTGGGTATGTGGTGCTGTTGGGTTGTAATTTTTGTTTTTTCAATTCCACGTTGAAATTGTGTTATCAAGACACGATTTTAATTTTCTTTGAAATCGTGTCTCGGTAACACGATTTTGACAAAAATTTAAAACAGTGTCTCAATAACACGATTTCACGTTAAACTCATTTTACCGAGACACGATTTTAAAGAAGTTCAAATCGTGTAACGGGAACACGATTTTAAAAAAGGCTATTCTCACAAATAATTTCATAACAATACTATTTTAAATAATTAATATTAAAACAATATTATTTTGCAAAAAAAAAAAAATCCAAATTTCCTTGTGAATTCGAATTCTAATGTGAAAAAAATAAGAACCAATCTTTGTTATTTATAACGAAACTTAGAAGCCAATCAAACTTCAATATCCCCCAAAAAAGTTTCGATGGCTAAGAATCTGAGTGTGATTTCGCCAGCGAAAGGCTTATTCGCTTCTCCTAATTTATTGCAGCTTCGTCGCTCTGCTCCGGTGGCTAAGGACAACAGTATATTTATTTTAATATTAGATATGGAGTGATATGTATGGGTTAGAAATATAGATTCTCATGTCACAAGTTATTATTATTTTAAAATAACTGTTAGTCACATCAGTATTTTCCATCCATTACTTAATGGACAAGGACCAAAATGACACAAGTATGAAGTGTTGAGGACCAAGTTGACATATTTAAAATGTTGAGAACCATTTTGACACAATGTTCATAGGTTGCGGACCAAAATTGTAATTAACCCTACAAATTTTATTGCATAGGTCTTACTTACTGAGATAGGGTTTGATAATTTTACTGCATTTAGATTTTAAATTTCGGCAATGAATTTTGTTAAAAGTAGTGTTTAGTATTGTGCATAAACTTTTACTAAAAAGTAATAATGCCGAATTATATTGTGTATGTTTTATGTTGAGAATGCCTTTTTTTCTTTTAAATAATAATTTATTATTAAATTTTTCCCTCAATATTTGACACAAATATTTCCCAGTATTACTAAAAAAATTATTAATCATTTGGGGGGTTTTAACAGCAATTCATGAAAACCCAAAAATCCACACACCAACAACCACGGCCAAAATGAGCTAGTATCTTGTATGTCGGATGTATACCACGAGCCACTGGCGGAGCCATGTTTTTTACGTTGCTAATTGTTTTTGGGTGAAATTTTTGTTTGCTTGTAATTATACAATATATATATATATATATATATATATATATATATATATATATAATTATACTATATATATATATATATATATAATACAGTGTATGCTATCTAAAAAATATATAAAAAATAATTGTATATCAATTATACTAACTGTATACATTGAATATTCCAGTTTTGAGTAATTTATTGGAAAATTATTCACAACTTATGCATATCTTAAGGGAAAAATGTTTAAAATTGGGATGATGCATATTTTAAGAGAAAAATGTGCAAGATTGGGAGACTAATGCTCAATCTTCTATCTCAAATGTTGAAACTTTAGATGTTAAACTCCTTGAAAAAACTCAAAGGTGTGAACCTAAAAAAATAGATATTGTTTGCTTAGAATATTTTGTATTGTTTAGTATGTTATCTCACTAGTTATCAAGTGTAAATTTATTTAATGTTTGCTTAGAAATTAGAAGATAGGTAAAACTTAGGTACAGTTTCTTAGGTTAGGTACAGTAGGTTCTCCAATTGAATTCAAACACATGGTTGCATTAATCAATGAAACACAATCAATGTTCATTTTTTCCAAGAATATTTAAATTCAATAAATTTGAATTTAATTAGGAACCTAACGTACTTGACCTAATGAACTGTACATAAGTTTTACTCTTAGAGGATTTTTTATTTTATTTTATTTATTTTTTATTTTTTTATTTATGCTTTCCTTGAAAAATTTTTTTGGCTTCACTACTACCACGCACCTCTCGCAACAAGTGGGACCCACAAGTAATTTAGCCAATTAGTAAATCAACGGGTTTTGGTGTTTAGCAAATTAGTCTGGATGACATTTAGCATAAAAATAAAAGTTTAATTATCATTTTAGTCCTCAACTTATGCTTTTTGTGCCAAAATGGTACTTAATTATCATTTTTCAAATGTGTCAATTTAATATTCAAACTTTTAATCTTTGTGTTAAAATGATATTTATTGTATTATAAAAAATAAAAATAAAAAAGAAATCATTTGCAGAAGAAATATTCCATCCGGGTCACTTTAAAGTTGCCCCAATCAAAAAGAAAAATAAAAATAAGAAAATAAATAAATAAAGTAAAAAGTAAAAGCAAAAGCGAAAGTTGTGCCTGGATTGAACGGAGGGAGAGAAATATTCCATTATCCAAAGTAGGGGTGGGCACAGACCCGTGAAACCCGACCCGCCCGACCAAACCGCCCGAACCGACCACCCGCCCGCCCGCCCGCGAGACAGTTACGGACGGATACGTATTCTGTTTTGTTTTTTTTTTCGGGTTTCGGGCGGGCCATGGATTTCATGATTTTGATCGGGTATCCACCCGACCCGCCCGACCATTTAAATACCCATTAAAAAAAAAAAAAAAAAAAAACCCTCAGTTTTTCTCACCGCCTCTCTCTCTCTCTTTTTCTCTCCCCTTCACGCTGCTCCGTCTCACGGTCTCAAGCTCTGCCGATCTCTCCCTCCTCAGTCCTCACTCTCAGCGGCTCTCTCTCTCCCTCCCTCAGTCCTCACTCTCGGCGGCTCTCTCTCTCTCCCTCCCTCAGTCTCAGGCAGCAGCGCTGCCAGCGCATATGGCGGTCACGAGTAGGTGAGACCTCACCGAATCTGGTGAGATCTAGCGAGATCTCGCCGGATCTGGTGATATCTCGCCGAATCTATGGTTGTTGGTGGTTCTAGCAAGTGACTTTTTTAATTTTTTGTTGGTTTTTGTTGATTTTTTTTGTTGTTGTTGCTGTGTTGTTGATTTTTCTGCTGTTGCTGTGTTGATTTTTCTGCTGTTGCTGTGGTGAAAAAATATACCCGACCAATCCGATTGTACCCGCCCGCCAAAACCGTCAACCGACCCGCCCGATCCGACCACCTTAACGGACGGTCAACGGGTTTAAGCTTTGCAAACCCGACTCTGTCGGGTAGGACAAAAAATTACCCCCAAACCCGAACCGCCCGACCCGAGCCCACCCCTAATCCAAAGAGAGACCTTTACAACTGCCAATCCTCTAACAGCACTTTACAAAAAAGGAGAGGCTACAGACAGTCCAAAAGGAATCCAATAAAGGGACGCTGCGTTGTGCATTTTGGTAGCTTCGAGAAGCCATGGTGGCTTCTTTTGAGATCTCAATGTGGTTGAGATTGAACTATATTTTAATCCCAACCATTTAATAAAAAAATAAAAAGTGAAAAAGTTGTGGAACCAAAAAGGAATTGCAATCCCTCATGAGATTCCAATCCGAAGGATACAGGTAACAAAGCAATTTTACAAGTTTTGAGCTTTGAATTAAAAGCATTATAAAAATAAAATCATTTCGTATAACTAAGTTATAATTTAGAAAGTTTCATATTATTTATTTTTAAAAAACTATGAATCATTCTTCATTAAGACATCAAAAATTCAACATACATGTAATTTTTTCAGCACATCAAAAAAAAAAAATCATTTTACAATGCACCCAAGCCTACAATTCAAAATATGCAAATCTATTTTACAATTTTAATTTGCAACATTCTCAAACCCTAATATGCTAATTGTAATAATTAATAAATCGATCTGACCAAAATTGGGGGTTAGGGGGTTGCAACTTTTGAGAGAGGAATGAAGAAATTTACCATCAGATTAAGAAATCTGAAATCATATGGTCGTGCAATAGTTAGTACCAACATTTCAGGTTAGTTATGGTTTATCACCTATTGATATAATGTATGTTAGGAGATGAAAGAATAAAATGGTGATCACACCATAATTACGGTTTGCCCCCTTATACCTAATCACCAATATTTTCTATCGGAAAAATGGTAATAACTTCTCATACAAGATATTTGTTTGGTGAACCAACATAATTTAGAGAAGAATTGTATTTGTTCAAAAAGACAAATCCTCGTAAGAGTTGTGATTTTTGTGATTTTCTATGAAGAGGCACATTGCTCTCTATAAATAAAGGGTAACACCCTAAGGCCAATCACATATTCTTCACATTTTAACAAAGTGTCCTGTATGTGATTTCCACCCTCACTACATTTCATCACTCTTGGATCAACGTGTTGAAAAGCTTCGAATCTCTCTCTCTCTCTCTCTCTCTCTCTCTCTCTCTCTCTCTCTCTCTCTCTCTCTCTCTCTCTCTCTCTCTGCATTTTAAGTTTGATAGAAATGTTAAGTTCAATGAATGTTTGATCAAGCATGAACCGACCTAGAAATAGAAGTCATGGGAGATTTGGGTTTGGAGGATGCAGGGATCCTAGTACAAGATTTTTTTTTTTTTAATTTACATTCAAAGAAGATATAATAAGATTTTTTTAGTAAGGACACTTATCACAACTTTTGATTAAATTAGAGAGCTGTATGCATGAGTCAATCATCATCTTCTTCTTCTTCTTTACTCAAAAGTGATTTTTGGTCAAAAATATTATTTTAATTAAAAAATTATTTTTAAGAATTCAGTATCTTAAAAATAAAATTACTTTGCAAACTAATATAAATGAGATAAATCATATTTTATTACTATTTAGTTATAGAGTATTTCTTTTTCTTTTTCTTTTTTGCTGAATAATAGAAAGTTATAGAGTATTTCATTTATTCATTCTTGGTAGTGTCATTTAGAAAATTTAATTTTTTAAGGAAATATTATTTAATATATTATTTTACACGAAAAGGTATAAAATTTAAAACTATCATTAACTTTAACTTAGTCTTAAAATTAGTAGAAAATGATAATGACATATTGCTATATAGTAGATGAGGACATGAGAGAGTACCAAGTTACAGCTTCAATTACATTAAAAAGAAAAGAGAAAAGAAAGAAAGGAAAAAGAAAATAAAAAAGTGGCCCATTTCTAGAAATGGTTTTGGATGTGATTGTTGGGTTTGTTATAGTAAAACCCATAAATAAATTTCCCCAGAAAGTGAGGAAAACCTATAAATTCAGAGAGAAGCAAATCGTACCTGAACAGCAAATACGGTGCATATTGGTTAATTTTGAATTCCTCTTGTGCATTACTAAATTTGACATAGCGGATTTAAGCTTTTTGCCACCTAAAGGGCAGTTGATATGGTATGGATTCAATCCACATGCAGGGTATCTACACATAATGCCTCAAAACCCAATTTCACGTTCCATTCATAATTTTCTTCTAGCCATCCACAGCAATCATCCCAATTGGTTACACAGGATGGACCATCTTATTAATTTTTGACAAAAATAAGACAATTTCTTGATTCATAAAACTCAGTCACTATTAACAATGAATACAATTGAGATAACTTCAAGATAATGAGAATTCCTAAATCAAAGCCCTTGGACAAATGCATATATGTTATGAGTTTTCCAAAAAGTGTGCAGACCTAGGAGGCTCTTTCTACCTCAAAAGACAAATGGAAATAGGCAAGAAAAACAACACTTACTCAGTTTTTGCCTTAGGCATCAAACAACTCTCTTTTTATTTGTCACCGTAGCGATCAACACCAACCCAATTAGGTGGTCCATTCTTTTATCTTTCTGCAACTTCCTATGAAACTGATAAAAAAAAAAATTTAGAGACGATATTTTTATCAATTCTGTGCATAAGTATAGTTAGACAAAGAATGGTGAGTAAATGGTAGAAACCTAATTTAATGAGCCAATTCGGAAAAGTGCATAAGTATAAAACAGTGCCCCATCTCTAGATCTAGCTAGAAATACTGCACCGTTTTTTTTTTAACCCTCGGAGGAGTACCAACCCTGCTATTAGCTTATGGGAATGCGATTTTAATAAACTTTCTTCAAGAATATTTATTTGTTTGTGCTTAATTGCTATCTGAAACCGAAATAGATTCCTCTTCCTCAAGCGGAGAAAATAGAGAAGGTAAACAGGGCAAGATAAAGTTGGAGATTCACTCTGACAAAATATGTCCAAATGAAGTGCTCTGCACAAGACAGAATCAAACAGAAAATATGCTAACTGAACTCAGAACATCTTCATCCACACAAATTTGGATAAATCAAAATAAAATTATATGCCCAATAAAAAGTTGCAACCTGAACCTGCTACCAGAAATTTAAAAACAGTTCCATACACACGTTTGGATAAATTTTCATAGGTTTTGAACATATACAGGTCCCTCTTTTTTTTTTTGGATAATTCAGAATTTTTTATTGATGAAAAAAATTCATGTTTTGTTAAATTAATTCATACATTGCATGGGTTATTGACCAGTATAATTAAATAACTCAAATGCTATTTCAATCCAAAGTACCCTCAATGTTTCTTTATATATCAGATATAGTAGAAGAGACTCATTTGAAAGTAAGAAGACACAGCTTGAATCACAACATTTTTATAATACACACCATAAACAAAGAGAGGGGAAAAATGTACCAACCTTGCTATTACAAGAATATATATTTTGTTTGTGCTTAATCATCTGGCAGATGTGCTGCTACGTGATTTACAAACAGATTCATCTTCCTCAGGCACGTTGGTGTAAAAGGACGATCCGGCAGATGTGGATCTAGCACAATACCGAATAGATTCCTCTTCTTCAGGGGGAGAATCAGTACCAGTATATTCAAGAATGGGATACATATATTGATCACCACCCCCAATGCCAGGATCCATATCTGCACTCTCTTGCAACTCCAGTGCATGTTCAAGGCCTACCTCCACTTCACCAATTGCAACGTTGGGTTCCCATATCCCACACACAAGAAGTAGCAATGTCCATGTAAATCTTAAAACACTGTGGAGTTATCTTCCCCGTTAGATACGGATCAATGATATGATTAATGATCCCTTCTCGTTTGCATTTTAGGGCCAAGCTAACCAGATTTTTCTGTTCTTCCACTTGCTGCATGACTATTGGTTTTTTGGCACAGAGTACTTCCAACAATACCACACCAAAACCGAACTTCATGAAAGTTTAAGGACGAAAACAATAGTTTAACTTTTTTTTTTTTACTTCATTGTAACCACTCACACCCAAGCACCAGACATTGCAAATCACAGTCCTATTCTCCATCAATATCTGTCATCCCATTCTAGAATCTAGATCTTTGCCAATCTCTCCTGATCTTGGCCTCTTAAAATTGCTCTGAAATTCACAAAACAATGCACTGCACTGACAGAATTTTATTCTATTGCTGTGAGCATAAAAAATGTAGTCGTTGATTTGGATATATTACACTAAAATAAGGAAACAACGCTAAAAAGACAAGATGCCTAGCTTTTTCACTGCTGAGTCCAGGGAGAGGAGAGAGAGAAGATATATGATGTGGTTGAGCAAAATCAGATAAAATCTAGTAAAAATTGTTCATTCAGTATTATGCATGTTTCCTGCGTGCACATGCATGCAAACGCACACACAAACACACACAAGGAGAGGAGATGTGCATTGCAATAAGCCATTAGCACCTGTTTCTCTCAAGACATCCAAATTCTACTAGGAATCGGTATTAGTCATCTATTTATATGGATGTAATGCTTCCTATTCAATAGAGAATAGGTTTTCTACATTTTAAGAAAATATGAAACTTTGTCTAAGTTCTGTGTGATTCAACCTTCTTTGAGGTGTGATGTCGAGGAAACTCTAGGTGTGATGCCCAGAAGTTTATCTTCTTCTTTTTTTCCTTTCTCCATCCTTAAATTTTTAGCAACTTGAAACCTCAATTACACATTGATTTGTCAGCTTTTTTTATAAGTAAAAATGTTATTAAAAAGCTAGAAAAAGCACCATCCAGTACACAGGACGTGTACTTGAGGTCATTCAATTCCTTCACATGTCCGCCTATTTTATTCTCTCCAAATGATCCACATTATGCATATAAATGGATCACTTTCCAGATATCACTGCTACAGTGCCCAGCAAACTGCCCCTTCCAACATGCCATCAAATCAACTACCTACCCTATTAGGCATAACCCACTTCATCCCAAATAAGCAGAACACTAGGAACCATAAAATCCAAAACTTTAAAACCCTAAACCACCCATCCATCAAATAGCCCCAAATAATCCACAAAAGGCCAAAACTCTGTTCTCAGGTTACTATTGACAGCCTTGGAACAGCAACTCCAATCCTAGGTTTTCCCCTTCGTTTCACCCCAAATCCTATTATTCCTTTTCACCATTAGAAATCATATATTCCCTACTAATTTTCAAACCCTTTCTCACCAAACCCTGTTATTGTACTCAAATAAGGAGTTGATTAATAAAAATATTGATTATTTTGAGTAGTGAGGCACATTGGTCTTATTGTTTATTTCTTCCCTATTTCTTCTTCTCTTTCTTGTGGGACTGTTCATACAACCTCTGAACACCATTAATTTCTCTATTTTAGTTCTTCCTTACAACCCTTATTCTTACCTATCAAAACCCTATCACCCGTATACAAACTAGGCCCCCATAGTGGTACTCGCACCGCATATTGGATTTCTTACTACTTCATTGGTTATAAAATAGAATTTGCAGGAAATTATAGAACATCTGAACAACTCTTTTTTTTTGCTAATAAACATCTGAACAACTCGAAGCTGTTGGTACGTTGCTAATTGATTTGTGAGTATTGAAATATTGCTCAATGTCATAAATGAAAGAGAGCGTGACAAAAAAATGTTATAGAGAAAGAGTAACCAAATTTCTTTGTACGGTTAGAAGGATGTGAGAGAGAGAAAGAGGTAAACTTGGAAGAGATAAGGGAAGAGAGAGATAAATACAATAAATGAGATAGTAAAATAATACTAAAAATTAGATTAGTTGACTTGAGGATATTAAATGATTGGTTTATTTTTAACCCTTAGATTTATTAGAAATCAATGGCTTAAAAAAGATGTAACTCTTTTGAAGTTACACTGGGTGTAACTTGAACCCATCTCATATATAAATATATGAACAAAAGTTGAATAGTAGTATTGATACACCTTTAATACCAGTATCGATATATATTGCGGATTTGAGGGGTAATTACAAGTTATTTAATATTTCATCTCATTACAAAATAATTTTTTGACTCTTGTTCCTGAACATGGCCCACCATAATATGCAATTTCAATTTTTTTTTCTTTTCAAATTTGACAAGCAAGTTGGCTTTGTTATAAAATTGCTATAGTTTTTTGCTGTGGTTATAGCTTTTTTGTAATATGGAGTCCCTCTTTCATTTAAGTTTTCTTTTGAACATCCATTGATTTCAACATAATTATTATTTTAGGTTATATGTTTTAGTTTAATTTATTTTTTCTTAAAGAAACTCAAACATATTACAAGCTACTTGTTAATTTGTTCTTTCTTCATATCAGATCAAAATCCTCTAAAGTTTCTAGGGTACTCTACTATATAGAGTTCGTTAAATCCTCACTATTCCTTTTAAAATAAAGGGTTAAGATTTTAACATGTCATCAATCCACTAACATTATTATTAAATAATATTTTTCAAAAGAGACTTTAACATTTTCACGTTAATTCTTCCATTAATTTATTAAAAAAAGTAAAAACAATTCTTTCCGTTAAACAAAATAATAATTGTGGAAGAGAGACCCAAAAGACTCCTCCTCTCTCATCGGTGAAATCCTAACAATCCGGTGACTAAATAACAAAAGCTTCTTGCCAATTCCCGCTGTCGAGTCATCGGAGACAAGCTCTCCACCCTATCAACTGGAGATCGCCGATCTACCACCGTTGTCCAGAATCTCCTTCATGCACCGCATGTACCTCTGGTTCCCCACTTTAAACACAGCAACTTGAAAATTGTACAAAGCCTTCGATCTCTCCGGTCCCATCGCCAATTCGCCATCCTCGTCCTCGTCTTCTTCTCCTCCTGTTCAGGTCGTCCCACAAACACCATCCATCTAATAGACTAGCGAGCTTCTCAAGTTTTCAATTCTTTCTCCCCTGTTTGGCTTCCGCGATTCCCTCGTAAACTTTTTTCTCTTTTAAATTTTCACGGGAAAATTTGGTGGTTGTTTATCTTTGTTATTGTTTCTCACAAACATAAGTGTTTGGATTTCATTTATTTATTTTCGATGAGAATTGCTCTTAATGAACCACTGTAAATATTTTTTTTGCCGGTGAAAATTGTTTTTTGACTATGAAAGTCGCCGGTGAGGGAGGAGGAGTTTTTTGGCTCTTCCTATTTTGGTATTTTGGGTTAACGAAAGGAATTGTTTTTTTATAAATTAACGGAATAATTAACGTGAAAAAGTAAGTCTTTTTTTTTTTAATATTATTTAATAGTATTGTTAGTGGATTGATGACATGTTAAAATCTTAACCTTTTATTTTAAAAGAAGTGTGAGGATTTAACGAACTCTATATGATAGAGTATCCTAAAAACTCTAGAGGATCTTGATCCTAAGGTGTCAACCATGAATAAAAAAATTTAACACAATCACAAATATATAATAACGATTATAACTAAATTAAAGTTAATATCATCTCATTTGGGTTAATTAGATAAATTAATTTTAGGAGAAAGTACACTTTACCTGGTTTGACCAATTTATATTTTTCTTACTTGTGGTTTCAAACTTGACAATTTATTCACCTAAGATTTTATTTTTTAACTTTTGTTACCTAAACTGTCACTAACGTTAACATAATCAAAATAAAAATAAAAAAAAAAAACTCACAGCTCCCTTTCTCATCTTCTCTCTCTCACGTTCGCTACACCCTCGCCGGAAAAGCTTCACACGTCCAATCAACCCTCACTAGACCAGACGACGGTGGACGGTGGCTCAGAGTACACGTGGGTATACACACAAGTTTTATATTTAAATTTTAGTATGAGATATATGTTATGATATTGAACAGTGATGTACTGATTTGAATCATTTTCTTTCTTCCTATGCGGGGATCTTATGTTCAATTACCTTGATTTTGTTGGCAGACCTAAGCTCCATACTTTTTTGATGAGTTAAGCTCCATACTAGATAGTGACAAAACCATCTGTTTGATCTCATTAACTTGACAACTTTTGCACATGACATAAAGAATAACTACTTCTTTTTTTTTTCTTTTTTTTTCTGAAATCTGAATACATAAAGAATAACTCAAAGCAAACATGGGTAATTCTTCAATGCATGGGTAATTCTTCAATTAAAAACAAAAAGGTGTTTACTTTTGATTGTCACTCTACCTACCAAAAAATAAAGAAAAAATGTCACTCTAGAAAATATCTTTTTTTTTTTTTATAAAAACTCTAGAAAATATCTTGGTTACAAAGTCACTGTGAGAACAAATATCTTCGTCCTTTATTATTATTTTAGTGTGAGAATCATTGAGGTACATGATGCGGTACATTAGAATTTAGAACCAAAGTCCAAATAATCAAGAAAGCAAAAAACCAGTGACCAATTGATCGTATCTATGACCGATTTCTTTTGTGTAATTTAATGTTTTTTAGAACTTTCTTTCCGCGATGCCTCTGGAAACGAATAGAAAAGATACTATTTGAGAATTAACAATACTAAAATGGGGTTCATCGAAGCGTGAGAAAGAGAAGGAGAGACCATGTTTTTTTTTTTTGGTTGTCGTTGTTGTTGTTTAGAGTTAACGTATTTAAAGGATGTTAAAAAATAAAATCAAGTGGGTAAAGTGTTAAGTTTGAAATCATAAGTAGTAAAATATAAATAGACCAAACCATAGGTAGGTAAATGTACTTTTCATAATTTTATTTATAAACTAATAAAAATTTGATTCACTAATCTCATATACTAGAAATCATATATAATTTTTACTGTTATTTTAATATCAATTAATTAAAAATAATAATTTACTATCTTATAATTATTATATATATATATACACACACACTCAAATCAAGCCACATATTTACAAGTTTGTTCATAAACACATTCTTATAATTGAAATTGATTTGGATAATAAATGAGCATAAACTTTGGCTTGTTTACTTAATAAACAAACTTTTCCACAAAACTTGAGCTTTCATAAACGACTTAACTCATTCACAACCATGGACAAAGAAAGAAAAATGACCAACAATGCATTTTTGCCTTTATTCAACAAGGAGATCTCATATTGCCATTTAAATAAAGAACCTTGAGATTAAATTATTCCGAAGGCTTTGCAAATTATTGCCCTATTGTCAAATGTGGGGAAAAGGGTGCAGAGTTGCCTTGGGTTCAAATAATTGGACAACTTATTAAGAACTTGCTTGATACCTTCTTTTTTCTTTTTTCTTTTTTTCTTTAATATTGGGTGACCGGACTAACGTTCCGTAGATACGCGTACCTCAACTAATCTCAGGTGGCAGGTTGCCCTGAGGGAACTCGAACTAGTGACAATTAGGGAACACATCTAAGGTCAGACCAATTGAGCTACCCGTCAAGGTTTTGCTTAATGCTTATTTGAAACCTCATTTATGGATGGCCTTAATTTTTTTAACCAATATTAACCCTATTATGGGCTAAACTCTAATGACTATAATATGTCTTTCGAATTTCTCTGAGCAAGCTAACTATAAATAGAGGTATTGATTTTTCGGAGTTCATATGACGAGGCTCCTTAAAGATGTAGACTTTGAAAGGTAGTCAAGGAAACTCATGGGCATGTTGGTGTTAACCTTGCAGCTTGCACTGAAGCTCCACTTGGGACAATTCTAACATCAATATGGCTAAGAACTTGAATGCTACTCTTGGGTACGGGTGGCAAAATATGCCAAACCCATTATTCCACCCAACTCACTCACTAATTTTCCATCCAAACCCACTTATTTAAAATAAATGGATAAATGAGTGCTGACCCAATTAGATTTAATTAAGTTTTGTTTAATTGGGTTTTAACTGGGTTACTTATTGGGTATCTAACAAATTTACCCAAGCTCACCTATTAATTATTTGGGAGTATTTTTGTCATTTTTATAGGGTTACATTTATCATTTTAAAGATTTTAGGATATTTCATATTTTGACCATATGCATACATAAAATTGTTGGATAAATGGGTTGGTTGAGTTTTACCTTAGATAATTGGGTTGGTTTGGATATGGGTAATACATACTTTATTAAATAAGTTTAAATGGGCAATTGGTTTTTAAAGATCCAACCCATTTATTACCCACCTAAACCCACCCATTTGACACCCCTGCTCTTGGGATAATTAATGCATCTGCTCTTCGTGACAAAACAACTGGAAGATAATAGTGGGCTGAGATTGATAAGAGGGGAGCATTAAGAAACTGGTCAACATTCAATGGTGCCTCCTACAAAGTAGGAGAAATATGGTATGTCACCTTCAAGATAAGTTCTTTGGTACCATGATTGTGGGAAACTCTTCTTAGTCATGCAATTGTGAAAGCATATCAATAAATTTCATTAGCATTAGCGACCTTAGCTACTCACAACGTGTTTGGCGAGATGATTTGCCTGCATCATATCATTTTCTTGATGAACTGAACTCAATTGCCATTAAGAATGAAAGCAGTGTGGAAAAGCTGGTGTGCTGCTGACAATTCTGAGCAAGTTGCAAACTGAAATGGGTAAATTACCATTCAATAGGCCCCTGATCAGTTAATTTAACTTCCTTTGCCTGATGAGAGTTCAAGTATACAGATTTCCATAACTTTTGACTGAGGAGATCACCCTAATCAAAGACAATTGATCTTGTAGCC
>OU015767.1:25359740-25388133 GCA_907173295.1 Fagus sylvatica | reverse complement strand
TATATTCAAGAATGGGATACATATATTGATCAGCACCCCCGATGCCAGGATCCATATCCTTGCTCTCTTGCAACTCCAGTGCATGTTCAAGGGCTACCTCCACTTCACCAATCGTGGGACGTTGGGTTCCCTGTTTTCGCACACAAGAAGTTGCAATGTCCATGTAAATCTTGAAACACTCTGGAGCTATCTTCCCCGTTAGATACGGATCAATGATCTGATTAATGGTCCCTTCTCGTGTGCATTTTAGGGCCCATTCAACCAGATTTCTCCTCTGTTCTTCCAAGTTATGGTCGAAAGCTTTTCTACCACTGAGTATTTCCAACAATACCACACCAAAAGAGTAGATGTCGGATTTATCGCTCATCACCCCGCTCTTCACATACTCGGGATCCGCGTATCCGACACTACCCTTCACCGCAGATTCCACCCTAATTAAAGCTTTATTTGACAAGCTCGGGGGACCAATCTTGGAGAGGAAGAAATCTGTCAACTTGGCCTCCCCTTTCTCGTCCAATAGAATGTTGCTCGACTTCACGTTACGGTGGATAATACAATGCTTCACCCCAGCGTGAAGGTAGTGCAGTCCACGCGCAACTGCAACGCAAATCTGGAGTCTTTGTTTCCACGGGAGGGGATCAAGGTTGTCGGTGCCATAGAGGTGGTCCCTGAGGTTTCCATTGACCATTAACTCGTAGACTAGGATCATCTCGGATCCAACCGTACAATATCCGATGAGAGGGACGAGGTTAGGGTGGCTTAGCTGGCAAAGCAACAGCACTTCGTTACTGAACCGGTCGGAACCCACGCTTGACTTGGAATACAAACGCTTTATTGCAACGTTTATGGTACGGTCATCAATACACCCTTTATATACTTCGCCAGAACCTCCCTCTCCAATTACTAAATGTTCATCGAAGTCATTGGTAGCTATCTTGATCTCAGCGAGTGAAAATCGACGGCATATGTACTCAGGAAGACCTAAAGATTGTTTTGCTCTCTTCCCAGACCTGAATAACTTTGAAACAGCTTCCATTGACGATGAGAGGATGATCAGATTCAATTCAATGGAAGTGGAAAGTCGATTTGGATCCCGTTTCAGAAATAGAAAAACAAGTGGATAAGTAAGGGTAATCAATTAGGGAGAGGATCCCTCCCATAATATTCTCATATTTTTATCTGGACAAGATACATGTGGCATTCATTGAAATTATATAAAATTAAATATAACATTTCTAGTTAAAAATTAAAAGAAATAGGAGATTTTCAGTGAGGGGATTCTTTCCCACTTAATTAATTATGTTCCCTTTGTTTACTTTGTTATTATTATTAGGATTACCATAAAGTATTATGTCATCAGCTACGTTGGCTGAAATTTGAATAGAAGTACATGAAGATACCCAAGACTACAGGAAACAGGGATTGAGCATGGGATGCAATTCCTTTTGAATGCTTGATTGAAAGTTACAAAGTCTCGAACATTCATTTAAAAAACTAAAATATGAATAAGTTAAATATTCAAAAAGTTTCGAAAAATGAACTAAGCAATTCCCATGCAATATCTAAATCTAGGAAATCACCCGCTGATTTAATGTAATAAAAAAATAAAAAAAAAATAAAAAAAAAATTGATATAGGTGTGATATTATTTGTGAACATTTTGTATATTGGGCTTATATTATAATTTATATATAATTATATATATATATATAATATATATATATATATATATATATTAGCAATAATTCTAAATGGTAGTACATTAACACCGGTATCAATAAATGTTTATATATTGAGGGGTGTTATGAAATATTAATGGTGACGTTAGTTCATATCAATTAAAGATTATCTTTATAGCCTTAATGCTTAAGAAGTAACTCCACACATTTTGAAGGCTATATATAAATATGTAATCTCCTTTGTAAAGGTGAACAAAACCATTACATATACAATTAGTTATATAAATCATGTGGATAACCACTTAAAGATATAATCTCATTATCACATTATTTTCTTTATTTTATAACACGTTATCAACACGAGACTCTAGCCAAATTCTAAAAGGAATTTGTACTTACTTTATCTATCACAATAAAAAGTGATTTGTATGACACTTCAATCCATAGAAAGTTTTTCCTAATGAATTTGTAATCGTATTATCTAATTTATTTATTATCATATTGATTGATGCTTAAAACCTTAGTATTTAGTTAATGGATTAAAAATCCTATGGGCTTTATGCTAGACATATTATATCTAATAATATCATTAAATACGATCAGTTTTAAATTAAGAAATTTCATTACACATGTTCTTTTATTTTAATCCTATTGGAATCATATGTGACACAAGCCTATTAATTTTGTATAAAAATATACGTATGTTTTTTTATTTATCAAAGTTTACATCTAAATAATTTAGATTGAATATACATGATATAAATGCTTGTTCATTTAATGTTAATGTTATTATCTTTGTCATAGACATTGTCAAATCTTACACCCTTGATATCTCAGGAAAGAATTATTAATCTTGGATCCTTGATATTGAGATCCATATCTTTTGCAATGAACAATGGAGATATTAATAAAGATGGAAATGATGCATTCCAGCAGGATTGCTTTTATTCGACATCATCTCCATGAAAAAAAATATTGAATACCTCACAAAAAATGATCCTCTAATCTTATGGAATAATCTGAGGGATATATACATACGAATACCATAATCCTCTCAAAGGCTCATTATGAATGAATGCACCTGAAGTTGCAAAATCTTAAAATTATAAATGAGTACATTTCTGTACTTTTTAAAATAATCTCACAATTAAAATTATGAGAGGAAAATGTCACTGAAGAAGACATGTTGAAAAAGGAAAACATACAATATGTTTCATGCCTTAAATGTGCTCATGCAGTAGCAATATCGAGGGCATAAGTTCAAAAAATATTATGAACTAATATATTGTCTTCTACTGGATGAATAAAATAATGAGATTTTGTTGAAAAACCATTAGTCTCGCCCAACCAGTTCTACACTATTCCTGGAAGTGAATGAAACCTCATTTGATAATTATAGAAAAAATAATGGTCATGGGTATGGGTATGGATGTGGTAGGAATCAATGGGGACGTACTCAAAATATTCGAAGAAAGAATAACACACCCTACCATCAAAAGTGGAATTACAATGAAACAAAATAACATGGAAATGAAAAAGGTTTACAGAATAAACCCCCAAAAACCCATGAAGAAAAAATGTCATAGGTGTGGTATGAAAAGGCATTGGTCACGTACCTGTTGTACAGCTAAACATATAGTAAACCTGTACCAAGCCCCAATTAAAAGGAATCAAAATTAATTTTACTAATCTAGAAGATTATAATGATCCAGAAGATCTCGTGGGTTATTTTGATACCTTAAATAGAAGACATATATGTTATCTTGATCCAGAAGATCCCATTGGTTATTTTTATACTCCCAATGAAGTGGAATTACTGTTTTTTATTTATTTGAGGATACCAATGGATATCATATTAAAACCAATAATGAAGGGAGTTAAGAACAATGGTTTCGAGCCAGAAGCTCATATTAGAAAAATTGCATATTTTTTCTTCTGGGTTATACTATACCACTATGAGAACAATTAAAACAAATATTGCAATGCACCGAAAGTGCTATGACCCAAAGGTCTTTATAATCTGGCATGATTGTCTGGGACATTCGTGATGAATAATGATGCGTCGAAACATTGAGAAGTCTCATGGACTTTTCTTAAAGAACCATAAGATTCTTTTACCATGTGACTATTTGTGTAGTGTCTGTTCTTAAGATAAATTAATCAGCAAACAATTCCCTTCAAAGATTGTTGTTGAATCTCCATCTTCCTTAGAAAGAATTCAAGGTGATATTTGTGAACCTATACAACCATCATTTAGGTCATTAAGGTATTATATAATTTTAATATATACATCAACAAGATAGTCACATATTTACCTACTTTCTACTAGGAATATTGCATTTGCTAGACTTATTGCTCAAATAATAGATAATTTTTACATTTCCAGCTGGGAATGCTCTTACAAGCTATGTTGATTTATTTGTTCTTTCTTCATATAAGGTACCAACCATGAATAAAAATAAATAAAAATAAATTAACACAATCACAAATATATAATAACGATTATAAAACATGATACATACACTCAAATCGAGCCAAACTAGTAACCATTGGGGAGCACACCCAAGGCCAGACCAGTTGAAATACCCCTCAGGGTTTTGCTTGATGCTTATTTGAAACCTCATTTATGGATGGTCTTAATTTTTTAACCAGTCTTAGCCCTATTATGGGCTAAACTCTAATGACTATAATATGTCTTTCGAATTTCTCTGAGCAAGCTAACTATAAACAGAGGTATTGATTTTTCGGAGTTCATATGACG
This sequence comes from Fagus sylvatica, assembly GCA_907173295.1. NCBI lineage: Eukaryota > Viridiplantae > Streptophyta > Magnoliopsida > Fagales > Fagaceae > Fagus > Fagus sylvatica. Next base: position 25,383,694 of record OU015767.1, on the reverse strand, counting down.
AAGCTCCCTAAAGATGTATTGAAAGGTAGTCAAGGAAACTCATGGGCATGTTGGTGCTGACCTTGCAGCTTGCACTGAAGCTCCACTTAGGACAATTCTAACATCAATATGGCTGAGAACTTGAATGCTACTCTTGGGACAATTAATGCATCTGCTCTTCGTGACAAAACAACTCAAAGACAATGGTGGGTTGAGATTGTTAAAGGGGGAGCATTAAGAAACTGTTCAACATTCAATGGTGCCTCCTACAAAGTAAAGTAGGAGAAATATGGTATGTCGCCTTCAGATAAGTTCTTTGGTACCATGATTGTGGGAAACTCTTCTAAGGCATGCAATTGTGAATGCATATCAATTAATTTCATTAGCATCGGCGGCCAATACTCACAATGTGTTTGGAGAGATGATTCGCCTGCATCATATCAGTTTCTTGATGAACTGAACTCAATTACCCATTCGGTAGGCCCCTGATCAGTTAATTTACCTTCCTTTGCCTGATGATAGTTCAAGTATACAGATTTCCATAACTTTTGACTGAGGAGATCACCCTAATCAAAAGACATTGATCTTGCAGCCCTCGCCAAGCATACAGAATCTTCGGGGGACTAAATCAAAGGAAATGTTTGAGCGTGCATTCAAACAATGAAAGAATATTTAAGCTATTTTTTTATAAGATGCCACAAACAAGGTTCAAAATAACATAAGAACAAATGCTTTCACCAAGAAGCAAAAGCTTCGTCGTAGAGTTGCACAGATTGGATTTCCATTTTTTGTTAGTTCATCATACTTTTCAAAAGTTATGGTTTTTCATATTTTTTTTGGTATTTGGTGCGATGGAAACGCAAATGAACGAAAAACATTTTTGATGGTCGACAAAAAACAAACCGAGTAAAAGGGAAAATATTTTTCATTTTAAGAGCAAAAAACATTTTCCAGAACATCACATATTTTACATTGTATTCGTAACCAAAAAGGGGAAAAAAGGAATCTTCACCAACATTGTGTTTCCCAAGTGGTAGCATAATACAAGTTGCTATTTGCAAACAGATTAACTAGTGTTACTGAGGTTTAGCAAAAAAAAACTGGTGTTACTGAGGCATTTCAAGGTCAGGTCTCCTGTCAAGTACTTCTCCAGTTGAATCATCTGGGAATGCATCCGGATAGGTAGCCAAAATCCTTGATTTCATGCTCCTGTTAATGAGAGAGAGAGAGAGAGAGAGAGAGAAATTAAATCACCAAATGGCACCAAAATCTGGATAGCAAAGAGACAATAATCATTAGTTTAAACCTTCAAGTTTCGAGTAAACAACTTCAGTCAAGATCATAAAATAAATCTAGGATGATGAAAGAATAGGGAACTCTCTACTTCTTCCCCCACATTTATTTTTAGGGTAAACTATTGTTTTCGTCCCTAAACTTTGCATGAAATTCATTTTTCGTCCTTAAACTTTGAAAAGGTTCGTTTTTACACATGAATTTCATCCTTTCAAAAAAAAAAAAAAATTCATGGACGAAATTCATGTGTAAAAACGAACTTTTTCAAAGTTCAGGGACAAAAAACAAACTTTTAAAGTTCATGGATGAAAACCGAACTTCATGCAAAGTTTAGGGACGAAAACAATAGTTTAACTTTTTTTTTTTTACTTCATTGCAACCACTCACACCAAAACACCAAACATTGCAAATCACAGTCCTATTGCAGATCTCCATCAATATTTGTCATTCCATTCTAGAATCTAGATCTTTGCCAAGATCAGGACCAGACATTGCTGTTGTTAGTATATATATGTATAGCTTAATTATAGGAGTTAAACGTGTAATTAGGCTAGATTAATTGTTTCCTTATTTAGATCCATTGTACATCTATATAATCTACCTCATATTGAGACGAATAACATACCGAATATATTCAGCAAAATATTTCTACATGGTATCAGAGTAGGTTACCTTTTTTTTTAAAACCCTAAAAATCTAGGGTTTCTTTGTTCTCTCTCAGATTCCGGCGCCGCCAGGCCTCTCCGGTACCTTTCTTAGACCACCAGGCATCGCCGGTGGTCATCTCGGACTTTATCGGCTCACCAGGTTTCGCCGGTGACCATCTCAGCTTCCTCTCGCACCGTATCGGCTCACCAGGCATCGCCGGTGACCATCTCAGCTTCCCCTCGGCTCCTTGGCTTTCACCTGGCCTTGCGATGACACTCTCGAATTCTCTCGCCCCACAAGACCCTCTTGGATTTGGTCTCGGCTCCCCGAGCTCCACTTGGACTCGCCGTGACTATTTTGGTTCTTGTCTCGGTATTTTTCACGCCGGTGGTCTTCACTGTGGCTCTCGATCTCTCAGTTCTCTCTCACGCCGCCACTAGTTCTCTCGGTACTTGACCCTCTGGTGGCTCTCGGTCTTCTCAGCGGCTCTCGCAACTTCACGATAGTGTGGTATCGTGTTTCTGCTGTTGGATCTTTTTTTTATCTCTTCTGATTGGTTTTTGACTCTTGGTTAAGTTACTTTTGCTGTTTTGTCTTATCTGCAAGCTTGGTTATTTACTAGTTGTTTACTGCACTATCTTGGCCACTGCTTGGTTCTATTCGGCTATTTGGTGTGGCTGCTTAGTGTGACTATTTGATTCTATTGGGCTATTTGGTGTGAGCAACAGGATATTTTTGAGTTATTTTACTCCATTACCTTTATTCTTTTGTTATGGGTGACACTAAAGATTTACAGGATTCCCTTTTCTTTGGTTCTATGACTAGTACCAAATTAAAGGGCTCCAATTATCTTCAGTGGTCACGTGTTGTTCGTGTTTTCTTGACTGGTCGTGGCAAAGAATCATATCTAACGACTACCAAACCCGTTGATGCCACCAAAATTCCTCAGTGGCTCAAAGAGGATGCACAAATTATGACTTGGTTATGGAACAGCCTAGAACCTGATGTATTCAACAATGTGTCGTACTTGGAATCTTCTAAGAATATTTGGGATACATTGCATCTCATGTATTCTTCTGAAGAAAATATTACTCGAATTCATGAGCTTTATCAAGATATGTTCTCTCTCCAACAAGGTGATCGCTCAATTGAGGAATATTTCTCTCTTCTCCAAGGTATGTGGGATAAACTTAATGTGTATCAGCCATTGTCCACTGACTTGCAGAAAAAGCAAAAGTACCGGGAAGAATTTCAAGTTGCTAAGTTTTTATCTGGTCTTAAGCTGGACCTTGATCACATTCGCTCTCAGATCCTATCTAGAAAGGACATACCTACAGTTAGTGAGACTTATGCTCGAGTTAGAAGAGCAGCTATCTCATCTTCTGGTGTCAAAGACGAGCGATCTGCTCTTGTTGGGCATTATGATACTCCTTAGGGGGAGCGTGGTGATCATAGCTCTCGCCGGGGTACCTATAATGGTCGTGGTAGCTGAGGTGGTCGTAGTGGTGGTGGTGGCCGCGGCCCTAGGAAATGTACTCATTGTGGTCGCACTAATCACACAATTGATTTCTGTTGGAAGCTTCATGGCAAACCAGCTTGGGCTAATCATGCTACTGTTTATGGGGATAACTCCACCCCTATTTTTGAGGAGCAGGTTCTTATAAGCAAGGCTGAGTATGATTCAAATCTCCAACGTGCCTCATCCTCCTCCATGGTCGCCTCAGGTAACACTTGTCTTCATTCATCATCTAGTCCTCCTTGGGTTATCGACTCGAGAGCCTCTGATCATATGATTGGTAATTCTTCACTTCTTTCAAATATTTCGAATCCTTGTTCTCCTTTTTCTGTCACTGTTGCTAATGGCACTAAAACCCCTGTCCAAGGGATAGGTACTATTAGCACTCCTAATCTCACCTTTCCCAATGTCTTATACTTACTTAAGTTTCCTTTTAATTTATTATCTGTTCACAAGCTTACCGTTGCCTTACATTGTTCTATTGTCTTCTTTCCATCTTATTGTGTCTTTCAGGATCTAAAGACGAAGAGGACGATTGGTAGGGGAATTAAGAAGGATAGACTCTACTACTTTCGACCGTTTCACACTTCGATTCCATCTACTCTATGTTCCTCAGTCTCTCTATATCAGTGGCATTGCCATCTTGGACACCCCTCATCCCTCAATCTTCAAAAATTAGTTCCATCTTTATTTGATTTTTCTAGCTTTAATTGTGAAACTTATGAGCTGAGTAAACATCATAGAGCTACTTTTAAACTTCGTAATGATGAGCCATGTTTACATCCTTTTGAGTTAGTCCATTCTGATGTTTGGGGACCAGCTCGCACTACTGGTTTATGTGGTGCGCGCTATTTTGTTACTTTTATTGATGATTATTCTCATTTAACTTGGGTGTATGTGCTTAAAGATAGATCTCAATTGTTTGCAATTTTTCAATCTTTTTATGCTGAAATCTCCAATCAATTTAATGCCAAACTTCTTGCTTTCCGAACTGACAATGCTCGTGAATATACAGAAAGTTCATTTCAAGAATTTCTTACCTCTAGGGGTATTATTCATCAAACATCTTGTGTTCATACTCCTCAACAAAATGGCATTGCTAAACGTAAAAATGGGTCCATTCTAGCTATTGCTCGTGCTCTTATGCTCCAAATGCATGTTCCTAAACTTTTTTGGGCAGATGCAGTTTTTACTGCTATATATCTTTTGAATAGAATGCCCTCTCGTGTTCTCAAAGGTAAGTCTCCCTTTGAGATTTTATTTGCTGATAAGAGTCCTTTCTCTGTTCCCCTCAAAGTCTTTGGTTGTGTTTCTTTTGTCCATAATCTCAATCCTAGTCGAGACAAACTTGATCCTCGTGCACACAAGTGCATCTTTCTCGGTTATTCTCGCACTCAGAAAGGTTATCGGTGCTACAGTCCTTCCTTACAAAAACACTTTGTTAGTGCTGATGTGACATTTTTTGAGGATGTTCCTTATTATTCTCCTCAGGGAGGACAGTTACAGGAATCTATCCTCTCTAGTCCTGTTATTCCTACACCTATTCCCTTTGCTCCACAGGCTCCACCTATCTCTCAGGTTTATGTTCGTCGCCGACATCAGGGTGTACCTCTCGTTCCACCACTAGTAGAGTCCCCTCCACTGCTTCCCTCGTCCGCCTCGACGTCTGCAGATCCACCTCTTCCTCAGTCTACCTCAGATCTTGATCTTCCTATTGCCCTTCGTAAGAGTAAGCGCACTTGTACCGACCATCCTATCTCTAACTTTGTTTCCTTTGATCATTTGTCTTCTTCTTTTAAAGCATTCTCTTTGTCAGTCTCATCTATTGTTGTTCCCAAGTCCTACAGGGAAGCACTTTCTCACCCTGGTTGGTGTAAGGCCATGGAAGAAGAGATGCATGCTTTAGACTTGAATCATACTTGGGATCTCATTCATAAACCTGTAGGTACATCTATTGTTGGCTGTCGTTGGGTTTTTACAGTTAAACAAAATCCTGATGGCACTGTTGATCATCTGAAAGCTCGTCTTGTGGCTAAGGGCTTTACTCAGACTTATGGTCTTGATTACACTGAGACATTTTCTCCTGTTGCCAAACTGAACTCTATTCGCATCATTATATCTCTGGCTGCTAATCTTGATTGGCACTTCACCAACTTGATATCAAAAATGCCTTTCTGCATGGTGATCTTAATGAGACTGTGTACATGGCTCAACCACCTGGGTTTGAGTCCAAGGGAAAGTATGTGTGTCATCTAAAGAAGTCTATCTATGGCCTCAAACAATCTCCCCATGCTTGGTTTGACAAATTCAGTAAGGCAGTAGTTTCTCATGGTATGACTCGGAGCCAAGCTGATCATTCCGTTTTTTTTAAGAAGACAAAAATTGGTATTGTGATACTTGTGGTTTATGTGAATGATATCGTCATTACTGGGAGTGACAAGGAAGGTATCTAGATCTTGATTAATCATCTCAGTTCGAGTTTTCTCACTAAATACTTGGGTAAGCTTCGTTATTTTCTTGGTATTAAGGTTGCTAGGTCAAAAGCAGGAATAAGCTTATCCCAGAGAAAATATACCCTTGATATTCTGCAAGACACAGGTTATCTTAGCTCCAAACCTGTTGCTACACCAATGGAGTCCAATTTGAAATTGATGCCAGATGAGGGTGACTTTATTGATGATCCAGACACCTATCACAAACTTGTGGGTAAACTTATTTATCTAACCATTACTCGACCTAATATTTCTTATGCAGTTAGTATTGTGAGTCAATTTATGACCAGCCCTCGAATTCCTCACATGAATGCAGTCATACGCATCCTGAAGTATCTCAAAAATGCTCCAGGTCGTGGTCTCTTTTATCGATCATCTAGTCATCTCCGCATTGAAGGTTATACTGATGCTGACTGGGCAAGGTCACCTTCACATCGAAAATCTACCACTGGTTATTGCACTTTCATAGGTGGTAATCTTGTCACTTGGAGAAGTAAGAAGCAGTCAGTTGTGGCTCGCTTTAGTGTTGAAGCAGAGTACCGTGCCATGGCCCATACCACTTGTGAGTTAACCTGGTTGAGAACTGTTCTTCAAGAATTTGGACTCTTAACACAAGGTTCGGCACCTCTTTACTGTGACAATCAAGCAGCCATTCATATTGCTAGTAATCTAGTTTTCCATGAAAAAACCAAGCATATCGAAGTTGGTTGTCACTTTATTCGTTCTAAAGTGGAATCGAAAGACATCATCACACCGTTTGTACCTTCTGGAAGTCAACTAGCAGACATCTTCACTAAAGCTATTCCCAAGTATGCCATTGATTCTATTTGTAGCAAGCTGGGAGTCATTGATATCTACTCTCCAGCTTGAGGGGGAGTGTTGTCAGTATATATATGTATAGCTTAATTATAGGAGTTAAACGTGTAATTAGGCTAGATTAATTGTTTCCTTATTTAGATCCATTGTACATCTATATAATCTACCTCATAGTGAGATGAATAACATACCGAATATATTCAGCAAAATATTTCTACACAAATCACAGTCCTATTGCAGATCTCCATCAATATCTGTCATCCCATTCTAGAATCTAGATCTTTGCCAATCTCTCCTGATCTTGGCCTCTTAAAATTGCTTTGAAATTCACAAACCAATGCACTGCACTGACAGAATTTTATTCTATTGCTGTGAGCATAAAAAAGGTAGTCGTTGATTTGGATATATTACTCTAAAATAAGGAAACAACGCTAAAAAGACAAGATGCCTAGCTTTTTCACTGCTAAGTCCAGGGAGAGGAGAGAGAGAAGATATATGATGTGGTTGAGCAAAATCAGATAAAATCTAGTAAAAATTGTTCATTCAGTATTATGCATGTTTCCTGCGTGCACAAGCATGCAAACATGCACACAAACACACACAAGGAGAGGAGATGTGCATTGCAATAAGCCATTAGCACCTGTTTCTCTCAAGACATCCAAATTCTACTAGGAATCGGTATTAGTCATCTATTTATATGGATGTAATGCTTACTATTCAATAGAGAATAGGTTTTCTAGATTTTAAGAAAATATGAAACTTTGTCTAAGTTCTGTGGATTCAACCTTCATCGAGGTGTTATGTCGAGGAAACTCTAGGTGTGATGCCCAGAAGTTTATCTTCTTCTTTTTTCCTTTCTCCATCCTTAAATTTTTAGCAACTTGAAACCTCAATTACACATTGATTTGTCAGCTTTTTTTATAAGTAAAAATGTTATTAAAAAGCTAGAAAAAGCACCATCCAATACACAGGACGTGTACTTGAGGTCATTCAATTCCTTCACATGTCCGCCTATTTTATTCTCTCCGAATGATCCACATTATGCATATAAATGGATCACTTTCCAGATATCACTGCTACAGTGCCCAGCAAACTGCCCCTTCCAACATGCCAACAAATCAACTACCCTACCCTATCAGGCATAACCCACTTCATCCCAAATAAGCAGAACACTAGGAACCATAAAATCCAAAACTTTAAAACCCTAAACCACCCATCAATCAAAATGCCCCAAATAATCCACAAAAGGCCAAAACTCTGTCCTCAGGTTACTATTGACAGCCTTGGAACAGTAACACCAATCCTAGGTTTTCCCCTTTGTTTCACCCCAAATCCTATTATTCCTTTTCACCATTAGAAATCATATATTCCCTACTAATTTTCAAAGCCTTTCCCACCAAACCCTGTTATTGTACTCAAATAAGGAGTTGATTAATAAAAATATTGATTATTTTGAGTAGTGAGGCACATTGGTCTTATTGTTTATTTCTTCCCTATTTCTTCTTCTCTTTCTTGTGGGACTGTTCATACAACCTCTGAACGCCATTAATTTCTCTATTTTAGTTCTTCCTTACAACCCATAATCAACCCTTATTCTTACCTATCAAAACCCTAACACCCCACACACTTTCTTTGCCAAATAGCGATCAAATAACATCCAACCACCACTTTATTCCTATATGCAACCACTGTCCATAATTTCCTAACAACTTGTTTGCTTCAAGAAATAGTGTTCTCCCACTGTTTCCCCTTTCTATCAAACTCTAGTCAATTTTCAGCCCTAACACTTTCTTCTAAAAGCTCTAAACCCTAAATCCACAAATCCTCCTAACCATAAGCCCACCACGAACACACACAACGAAATCCCCAATTTATCCTAAGGCATTAGCATCATGAACAGTAACCACCAGTGGCAGGTCATAAATTTGGTTCATGACAGTCGGTTGACTTAATTTTCTTATAGCAGGTATTTATAGGTTTATGAGTATGAAATCAAGGTCAGGTTGTAGGGTTTGCAGGATGGATGAGTTGCTGGACATTAAAGAGAAGAAGAAGAAATAACTCAAATAAGTTTCTAGGTATCACACCTAGACTACTTAAGAATCACATGGAGAATTTCTTCAGCATCACACCTCTTATTAAGATTGTGTCACACAAACCTCATATTAAGGTTGCATCACAGACGAACTAAGCATACACCTCAGATTTTTTTTTTATAAATAAGCATACACCTCAGATTAAGGTTGCATCACACAAATCTCAAACTAAGCTTTGCTTTTGAAATTTCGCAAAACTTAATTGAAACCATTACATCCATATATATAATGGGACAAAAAAATAGACCATTCGAGGACATCAACCATATTTAGCAAGAGTACCAAGCTAAAGACTTTACTAGTGCGAGGGAAGAAACCATGAACTCTATAAATGTTTTACACATCTAAAAACTTTACTTGAACAATCTCCAGATAAATAGTTAACCAAATGAATAATAGGCATCATTATTTTTTTTTTTGTGATAATTACACATGCACCTGGAGAGTCTTAAGCCCACAACCACACCCTCCACATTGCTCTTACAAGGGGAAAAGGTGTCATCTAAGCTAGAGCTTATTGGCATAACAGGTGACAGAATTATTGACTGTATCAATAACAAGGGTTAAATGCACTTTCCCCCTTAACTATGGTACAGTTGCAATGTCCCTCCTTAACAACTGGTAATAAGCACTTTACCTCTTGCTGTTAGAATTACAGTCAAATTTAATGGAAAAGTCACAATTTTTCCAAAAACATGTCTAATAGAAATTTGAATTTTCCATTAAATTTGACAGAAATTATAACGATAAGGGAGTAAAGTGTTTATTACCAATAGTTAAGGGAGGACATTGATTAGTTTTGTAATTTAAAGGGACATTTCAACTGCACCATAATTAAGGGGGAAGTGCAATTTGCCCCAATAACTATTAAGATTAGAGTACTCAGTTGATACAATCAATATGAACAAAAAATAAGTGCTAAACATACCTTAGTTTCTGAAATATGTAATCAAGATCTGACTTCATAGACCTCAAAAGACGTGTATTCCTAGTGAAGTCTCCAGAAACCTCAGAAAAGCAATGCTCTGAATACTCATTAAAATGTGACAGTACTGCATTGCTATCCTGCAATCTTCCTAATCTGCAATTTGGGGCAACAAAAGAAAAAAGGTTACCAGGAGCCATCCTAAGTAAGCAAACATTAATCGATCTCCCCCCATCCCCCAAAAAAACAAGGGAAAAAAATAAAATGCTTAAGTCTAGAAGTATGCCCAAGAAAACCTGCAACTACCCTAATCATCCATTATGTATAACCAGCCAGGAAGTTCAGACATAACCGCCCAATAAACTGATCTTCCGGTTGCAGGTTTAAATTCATCAAAGATTCCTGAAATTGCAAATATGTAAGTAGGACTGCTCAGCATAAGGAAGTTCCAGCAACTATCTCTTTTCCCAAAAAGAGGGGGAGAGGAGTTGAAGATATTTCCCTTTTCACTAAAGATTGTTCCAAGTATATTTTCAACTTGATCAATTGCATTTTTTAGGTTAACCGCACTCAATGTGGGAATTTATGTATACATATAAAGTATAAGTAATATTGAACAGCACCAAAAGAGGGTACAACCTAAATACACGGGAAGCATACAAATGGGTGTCCCTCCCAAAGAGAAAATCTTCAACATATAATACCAATAGCTTTATTTGTTCATCACAAACCAAAGTTTTTATTATCGACCTAAGATTTTCCCATTTAGGTTCATCATCAGTTTTAACTCATATAAAAACAAGGTATAAACGGGCAACAAATCGATCATTGTACTATATCCTCTTGCATACCTCATACTCAACTCAACTAAGCCTAAATCCCAACTATGTGCCTCATACAAACATTAATCTTACATACTATAACCTAAACTACGAACCCCTCTATCATTTTTCACACATATCATCAAGTACCAATGCCCTATTTTGAAGTCTATCTTGGACTTCAATCTTCTCATTCTTTGTCACATCATACTTAGACCATGCCTAGCTGATTATCTACAATTGGTTTTACATCCTAAACAAAGCATCACTATCAACACAATATATTACAACTTATTTTCTAATCCATTGATTAAAGAACAGAGTTTACCTCCAAACTGGTTTGGAGGAATCTTCCTTCAACCAATTATGTGGCGACTTATAAGACTATCCAATTGTACTTTTAGTCACATAATTCATTTAATAAATCATATGACTTGTTTATATAATTCACGTGGTTTCCTCCAAATTGATTTGGAGGTAAACCCTGTTCATGACTAAATTAAAGATTTTTTTTTTTTTTTTAAATGTAACTTTAACCAAAAATAATAATAAGCATCAGCAAATAAAAACTTAGAACAAGTTCAAATCCATTAAATGTTACAAAATGAATTGTAAAGAAAAATTAATGAAAATATTAACGAGAGAGAGAGAAATGTACATAAGGTGCTGCAATTGCTTGACGGAGTCCAAATCTTCATCGTTGATAAGAGTTTTGAATTCACGAGAAACCTCCTCTGAAGCCGCTCTAATCGGTTCTTTCTCCGCCTGCTCGATCTCCATCTCCATCTCCGCCAACTACTGATCGAAAGAGAGAGAGAGAAGCTGATGATATCAAACTTTGGGCCATCTATATGGGCCTTCGTATTGGACTCTTGTTGGGTCCATTTAATAACAAGACCCAACTTGGACAAATACATTAATTTACGACTTTGGGCTTGTTGAGACTTGATAATCATTTTGGCCCAACAAAAAAAAATCAGTTACAAGTTAGCGCCGAAAACAAAATAGTTCAACTTCACCAAGTAATCATATCCCAACAAAAACATTAATAATCGATCTGACATGTGTACCCCAAAATTTAATTCATTTACTCGTGAGTAATATTGGGGAAGAGAAAGTTTAGATGCACACTAAAATTTCACAACTAATTTCAAATGTTAAGAGGCAATGTTTGTAATATTTCACCACTCAAAAATTATCATTGTATGCATATAGCATCATTTGGTATTGGGGAAATGCTGAAAAAGAAAAAGAATTTACTACGTTTATAGTATAAAATGATAGTAGAAAAAGAATTCTATACAATGTTAAGAGGCAATCATGGTATAGAATTTACTACAATGATAGTATAAAATTATCATTGTATGCATATAGCATCATTGATTGTACTACGTTTCAACTACAAAATTTGGTTAGATTGGAAATTGAATTTGACTCAAACACAATTTTATCCGATATACTTAGTTGTGGTTTCATATTAACACTAGTAACTAAGAAAAATCTAATTATTGGTCCAAGGATATAAAATAGGTGATATATATCTTTAATTTCATATATTAATGTCTGAAATTCAGAATTCCTTTAAATGTCAAAAATTGAAGGGGGTGAAGTACTATACAGACAGTCTATACTCTTACCATTAAATGTTTAATCAAATTTGTAACAAAAAGTGTTTATTGTCAATATTATGGGGATGTTCCAATTAATTTTGTTAAAAGGAGTGCAATTTACCCTTTATTCTATTTTGGCGTACCATTACTTTTGCCTATTTTATTTCATTTTTAATGGTATATGCAAGTTAATATTGAAATTCACAATAGGTTGATACTTAATTGATAGCAATGAATAGAAATTTTTGGGTATTTTAAGAATATTAGGTCATTCAATTAATTCGGTATACAATGATATCTCAAAAGTTTGCATCAAATTTTGTAGGCTGAAGATTAATTGAAACCATTTTTAAGAATAAGCAACTGAAAATATTAGAATATTAGTTAAATGATTAAATTCACCATATCCTAAAAACTTAAGTTTTTAGAATAATCGATAATTTCTCATGGTATCAGAGCAGGTGATCTCAAGTTCGAATCCTGACTCCACTCTACCTCCCATTTAAAAAATTAAGTTTTTGGAATAATCGGTAATTTCAACTTTTGGGATAATCGGTAATTTAATCATTTAACCAATATTCTAACAGAAAATAATAATACAAGCATATATATTTGAGTTACAAACTTCCTCAATTTTCCAATGGTGCAACGAGCAACCTTGTACAGATGCATAAAATAGATACAGCAAGGAAAACAAAAACAAAAATTCAAAGTTCACAACCCAAAAATTCAAACAGTCTCTTACTTGTTCCAACACAAAATCCTAAAAACAAAAGCATCAATATCAATCATGAACTCTACCCCAAAAAAATTTCCCAAAATCCACCCTGCAAAAACCTTCAGACTTCCATGCATGCATGCAGTCTAATACCCACAACTCTCTCCCACTCCTGATCAACAACAATATAATCATTTCTCTCCTGCAAAACCATCTACCAAAACAGTTCAACCCTAATAAATTCTCGCCCAACAAATCAGAAAATCACAAAAACAAGGTAAAGTCCGAGCCAACAGTCAAAGCCCACTAAATTTAACACCCTAAAAGTCTCAGACCCATGATAGTCTGTGGTCCTCTCCTACAAAATCTTTGAGACCCTGCAAACACAAAGATTTCTTGCTTCCACACAAGACCCAAGCCGAAACTATAGCTGTGTGAAAGATAAACAAAACCCTACTACTACAGCCTCTCACTTTAATTTCCTCGGGTTTTGTAAAGCTAGAGATCTTTGCACTTTAATGTGTTTTCATTGGTTTTTGGTTTAGGAAACCAACAGTGCCATGAAAAGGATCCAAAAGCACGCTCATTCACCTAAAAAAATATATCAAAAAAGAAAACTTTTTCTTGTAATTGATACAGCTATCGACAAAAGTAGAAAGCAGAAGGGTCTCCACGCGGGAATAGTTTCCTTTAAATTTTCTCTGCACCAAAAGATAGAGAGCAACTGAGATATTAAATATTTATTTATATATTAACTATTAATAAGTAATAAATGGAAAATACTGAAGGTTAATTAAAGAAGAACAGCACGAGGCTCGAAAAAAATACAGTGCCTTTCGCATTCACCTTTAAAAACGCCTCGGATTTCAAACACTGAAAAGGGTAAGAAAATGAAAATCCTAGTCCCTACCCCTATACCCTAAGAGTCTCAAAGTGGGCCCGATTATTAACTATGGTGAATATTGATGATGATGATGATGGTGATGGATATATATTATGCATGGTATTGGAATGTGACATATATACATGGTGGCGTATGTATATTATTGTATGTACGTGTGAGATAAAAGGAGCACGCGGTGTAAGAGTGGGGTCCTCACGAAACCAAATTTCTTCACACAGTCAAGAAAAGGTTGTGTACCATTGTCTGATTGGTCAGAAAGTGTTGGGGCTTTTGGTGAAAAAAGTTTGGCTTTTGATCTTTAATTTCTTCTCTTCTGGTTGCCCTTGTATGCTTTGTATTGTAGTCTACCATATGGGTTTGGATTTGAACATGTAATGTGGGCCCGGATATGCTATTATTTTTACTCCTCTATATTAGAGTAATTTGGGTAAAATAAATTTGGTTGATGAGTTATGACATTATGTGTTTTTGTTTTTTTGGTCTATTAAAGATACGTTAGGTTTGTACAATCATTGTACTTGTAGCTTTCTTTTTGTTAGATAACGAAGTTTGTAACTTTGGTTTCTGTAATTTGTTTTCTAGTGAAGCTTGTGGATATTCGTTATCTTGACTAATAAATTTTTTTGTTATTGGAACAAGAAATTTAGGATTGAATCCCATCTATCACATAAATTTTCTTTTGTTTTTTAAATTACTGTTGTTATGTAGTAATGTAGAGTATGTAGACCAATAGCTTTAAAGGGGAAAAATAAATGATAGCAAAATAAAGGAGGTGGTGGCAATAGCATATATTGTTCCCCAAATATCTTTCGGCCATTAAAAAAATGGTTTTTATTCATTCAAATATATAAAACTAATATTATGGTACCTATTTTTAAGGTGGAATTTATAGTCTCAAATTTTGTACTGCACTCCCATTTTGGGCCTTTCAATTTTGGTTTTTGAGAAATATCCAAAATATATTATTCCTTTGCTTAAGAAACTTTAGCAACGCTTAAAAATCAATGAAAATTAATACGAAATGTAAAACATTATATATGCATGTAGAAGTTAGAACAATACACAATTCAATAGTGCTGTTTCAGTTTTAGTCCATTACCAGCGAAAAAAACATAATAGTATTAAGTATTAACACGTTGTCCTAATTAAATAAAAAAAATAACCCATGTGCTTATGCTGTTATGCAAGCACCAATGTACCATGAACATCCCTTTTTTTGTGTTTTTATTGTGTTTTTATTGTTAATAATTTGATAGTTTATGGTGGAAGATTTGAATCTTAGATATTTCTATTAGAAATATTAAAATGTGTCGATTGAGTTACAAATCAATAATTTATTTTAAATCACTCATGCAAAATATAATAATGGTGCTATGAAAAACATCTATCGCAACAAAATGGGACTCTGTTTATCATTAAAACTGTATATAATTAAGATGATGCATAACATCTCTTTCTCTTTTTTGTATGGATACAAATACTCAAAGCTATTCAGCAAAAAGAAAGCATTTCATTGTTTTTGAATTTCATCAGTTACAATTATTACTATTAATTATGTAAGTGGGCAGGGTAGCACCAAAGGTCCAGAGCAGCTGTTTTTTTTTTTTTTTTTTTTTGTTAATAAATAAATTTTCCTCCATTGTAGGCTTTAGGTCCCGGCTCTGGTAGTGTACAGAGCAGTTAAAACATTTTCACTCCATTAAAAAGACTTTGATGGACACAAGAGAGAAATGAATGAAGGAGTTCCATTCAAAGTTCCAATTTCCAATCCATAGAAAAAGAGACAAACCCTTTAAAGAGCTTGGATCATTGGATCAACTTGGAAGGTAGTGTGCTAATTAAGCAGCTTACGAAATTGTCTGTATTGTCTGAAGTCTGTAGTCTGTACACTCTGTACGCCACTAAAGCCGTATGTAATGGTAGCAGATTGCAGGCTTAGCAGTCTTCAATTAATTTATTTATTAACATTAGGATTTTGCAGCATCAGCTTTCGGCAGAGAGGGATCGATTGGCTGGGCAGTGGGCACGACTTTTGAAGCAGCGAGTAGGAAGAGGTAAATAGTGACACTGCTGTGAGATTAAGGGTAAATATGTCATAATACTTAGAGTATTTGTAGGCTTATGTGGCTTTTTTTGGGTGGAGATTCTTGTGGACCCATGCAAATCTGTGACCAACAGAATTAACGATTCTCTTAACTAAGTAGTCGGGTTTCATTTGGGGCCCGCTGCCCGATCCCGAAAATAACAAAGGAGAATATTTTGGTAACTCTATCTAAATATGAAAATGAAATTACGATTGAATTGGTAAATTATTGTTAATGGAGAATTAAGTTAAGCTTTTGAAATTGTAATAGAAAAATTTTAAGATATATTGAAACCGGATTTCCACGATTTGGATTCTAATTTTTCATTTGAATCCAGATTCCAAGCGCTTAATTTTTATTGTTCAAAAGTGAATCCAAATATTGAACATTCAAATTCTAATTTTTAACTTTTTTTTTCCTCTGTTGTGTTTTGGTTTGGGATGTAAATTAGTTTACGCCTTTTCCATTTTTCCTTTGTTTTTTTATTTTTATTTTTAGGTCAACTCTCGGGTTGACCACTCATCTAGATCACCTCAAACATCTGAAAAAGGGAAAACATTTTTGAAAAATTTATTTACGTCAAAACAAATGGATCCAAAAGAATCAGATCTTAATAATTTGGATTTCAATTTTAATTTTAATTTTTTGGATTTCAATCAGATCTTAAAGTGAACATCCGGATTCTATTTTTTATTTTTTATTTTTTCCTCTCTTTTCACTCCCTCTCTCTCTATCCATTTCATCTCCCATTTTTTCCCCTCTAATTCTCTCTTTCTGTCGCAATTTTATTGAGGTATTTAAGACAAAGCAACACATCCGGATATGGGGAGAAGGAAATTACAAAGGAATCTGGATTCACTTTTGGACAAAAAAGTAGAAATAAATCTTGTTCAAATTGCAATCTGAAAAACTTAATTTAATTGATCATTATCAATAATTTGTCAATTCACTGGGGGGTAAGATGGTCAATGGGCGTCCAAATAATTCAACTTTAAAATAAAGGATCAAAGGAACATGAATGCCCTTTAGGCATTTATTCTTAGGATAGTAAAAACAAGAATCGGTGTATACTATAAAAGCTTTTTATTTTTTTTATTAGTAAAAAAAAAAAAAATTGCAGGTGCGTTCATTGTTCCGATCCACTTTAACCTGAATTTGATATGACGTGGGATACATCTGGACAATAATGGGACGTATCACTATCTAAATCCATAACTTCCAGACTCACAGGTGTGATAGATCACGAGAGTTTCCTTTCATTAAGTCACCTCCATATTCTTGTTGGGATTCAAACTTCTGCCCACGTGATTAGCACTTTAGATACTAAATATTGAACCAGAGGTTGATTCCCAGTGTATACGATAAAAGCTGCGAACTCCTTTTGAAACAATTTTTATATAAAAACGAACGGAGCCTAGTGGATAGAAGTTCGAGTACAAGACCAAGCCTGTTCCTGATGAACCCTTGAGGACCGTCGATATCCCCAACGTTAGCATCGGCAACAACAAAAGTTAACCAATCAAACCACTAATACGTCAACTTCATGCTTCAAAATATGAAAGTGTTTGCACCATTGTTTATCTTATCACCAAAGTCAAAAGACTCTGCGAGGTATGGGTTTCACTGTACCACGTGGTACGATCTGCTACCGTAGGATCAATTAACGATCTACTAATAAGTGACATATATATACTAGCCGAGTCACCATAGTACTATAGAATCCGTCAGGTTACCACCTATGCTCATGAGTTTTTACGTCATCTATTTTCTTTCTTTACTTCTTATTCTATATTTTGACCAAAAGTAAGAAGAATAAAAAGCAAAGATATAATTTTTGTTCTGTTTGTGAGCGATTTATTAGCTGGACAGGGATACATGCATGAAAGGTTGTTGCTTAAAGCAAACGGTGAATTAGTATGTCATAAGCTTCTGATTGTACATGGTAAAAAAAAAAAAGTAAAAAACTTGTGCATTACGCAAATACAATATCTTTGAATCAAAAGTTTCATCCTAAAACAACTGGAAACCATTATGATATGGAAGTAGTTGAAAAAAAGAAATAAGATAGTGCATTGCATCATACATTACAAATAGACATGATTGCTCATGTAACAAGAGTCAAGAGAACATTGGTGGTTATGAATATCTTGTGCAAGGTGGAAAGAATCTGCATGAAGTGCCTCTGCATTGTAAATCTTGTCAATCACGACTAATTTGGTTGGACCTAGGGAAGTCTAATGTAACCAGTACGAGGATGATACGCTTGATAGGGATTCTAACCTAACCCTCATAACATGTTGGAAAGGTCTCATGCGTAGAGCACACGTACAAGAACAAAAAGGGAATAGCCTACGCGTTATGGACAAGAATTCATTGGCTTGTAGCCTTATACACGTTAATCTTTAGCTCAATTTCTGAAAAACATAATAAAAAAATTTCGGTGACTTCTGATAATACTATTTTTTTTTTTTGAGACACTGTAGCCAATTGACTTGTAGATTACACTAAACCAAAGGGATAGATTCATTGTACTTTTCTTTTTAATAAAAAATCTAATGACCAAAAAGGAAAAGAAAAATTTATAGATATATCAGTCTTTGCCATACAGAATGATAAACTGTAGGCATAGAATTGCAAGGGTCTATTCCTTCTGAGAAGTCTAATATACAAATTAACAATGAATTAAAGAAAATAATAAAAAAGGTCATGTATAACATCCATCTCTAACTGAGTCCTGCTTATAAATTTGACTAAATAACACTTCCTTGACAATGACAAGAAAACAATATCAGCATGACTACCTACTAGGGAATATTACACTATCTAACCAAATCTGTGACCAGACATGACCCAATAGAGACTGGTAATGCCAAGTAACCAAACTAAGCCAACAACTTAAATAGGAGGTGTGGCCCCCAATGCTGCAACCAAAACTCCCAACATTATCCATTTTGGTTGAAATTTCAAATGAATTCATAAGGACCTTGTGATAAGAATGAAATAGACAGCTGAACCAAACGCATTAAGCAAACATATAATAGCCGTACATAATATATATTGATATGTTTTCACGAGATCCTTGCCATGACTACATTCATACGTCATAATTGTCTTTAAAGTTCTACTAGCAAAATAGATGATAACTTAATAATAAATAGCTATAGTATGTTTGAGTATCTGCTTTTCTTCAAACATCACACAAAAGACCAGTTTAGAAACATGAAGGCCAGGCAGTGATTTGAATCTTCATCATTGAGAACTTTCCATGCAATGGCTTGCTCATAAGACACTGGCCTTCCCATGCTGGAAACGCATATTCCTGCTGGCAGATATGCAAAGCCCTGCAGTTCAAAGACCCACATTAGATGTGCTTTTGATTAGTTCTCAATGAATACTAATGACCAGTCTTGTGTGGCACTATAAAACCAACAATAAGTCTAGGTACACAACAAATTTCGCAATAGACTATGATCGATGTACAATAAAAACAATGTCAATGGTGATCCCCAATGAAAGTGATGTAATACTAATCACAATCTGCCACTACAGATGTGAAAAAAGTTGTGAAACATTTTTTTTTGAAACATTTTTTAATGTTCCAAGTACTTTCAAATGCATTTCATCAATATCTAAACCATATTTTTCTAATTGAAGAAAAGTCCCGGGTTATCTATGACTATCCCACTGATTGTAAGCTCAAGTGATACCTGTTGCATGATCTTGGAGAACTCAGAACAGAGAATCTTCCGGCCAGCTTCATCAAGAATCTTGTCAAGCATTATATCTTGAAGGGCCACAAGAGTAGTTTCAAGCATGTCAAGCCCGGCCTGGTTTGCAAAGGTGAACACCGGAGATGCCTGCAATTCACATATGCCAATTGAATTAACCTTCTTTTTGCTAAGATGTATTGGTTGAAAGAAACTAAGAACAGCAGAACAAGTGAAGAAGCAGAAAAAGTTATTACATTTGTTTTCACTGAGCAGCATAGTATAGCATCTGAATGGAGCCAAAGTTGCTTTAAGATGGCATCACTAGCTTGGGACTCCACCCGAAAGAGCTCTCCCCCAGTATGAATCCTGAAACATACCAAAGTAAGCAGTTGGCAATGAAAAAGTTGGACTAACAAATCGTTCACTATTAAAGGTTATTGTAACAACCCTTCAATGAAAATGCAACTAAAAGAAAAACTGAATAGAAATAGAAGGTACTAAATATGAAAGATCATTCAATATCAACCTGTAGCTCCGGCAAATCCATCGTGCCAAAGTAAGAGCCTCAGGTGAACCAGGAAGGGATTTGGGCCCCATTTGGGAGCCAAGCCGGGAAGGGGAAATAGCCATGGCAACCCTCTGAACAGACCCTACAACACTACGAACATACTGGCGAGCCATGGCAGCCACATTGTCCCGCAAGTGATTCTCAAAAGTAAACTGGAAAGCAATAGTCAGGACTGATCTAAGGTTGTAACTGTTCAGATCAGCCTCACCAGCTGGACGAGCACCACCAGCTCCTACTTCAAGTGTAGAGGCCAAATCCAATGTCCGAGTTGCAGCTGCAGCTGGCCCATCCTACATTACAAATATCACAGAACAAGGTCATGTAAATGCAATTTTGACAATGACTTAGAAATATTGAAAAAAGTAAATAATTTCCCCAAACTTCTGCAAACTTACAAACAAGTACTAAAATGACACCAAAGGAGATATGAACTACCAAAGCCCTTAACTTTCTACTCCCATAAAATAAGAATCTTCTAGAAAAATTTATAGCAGTAAGATGAGAGTTCACTGAACTGTTTTAGGATCCAACGGTATCACACGAAATCCAGATGGCAACAAAGGAGCATCATCAGCAAAGGATTCATCGATAGGTGCAAAGACAAGCTGAGCACAAGCACCAACTGCATTTTCATCAACCCCACTGCAAAGCTGCCATCATATATTTAAAAAAATATAAACAGATTACGTCAACAAAATAGATCCAAGGTAGTGACAAAGGTCTTTTTGAGAACATATAATCAAAACCTATATCATATAACAGTAATAAATAGACTAACCTGTAATAAGTACATATCACGTGCCAATGCCACATCTTCAGGAGAGAATGCATGACCCTCTAGCCGAACCACCTCCAAGAACTTCATTAAGATAAATGATAAAATTTTACACAAATTTGTATTTGAAAATGGTGCGAAAATGTAAACCAGGGAAAAGAAACTTCTGGGAAATAACTTAAGAGTGGATGAGAGAATGGTCACCTCCTCATTCTCCACGGTATGGGCAAGAGGTAAGATGACCTGGCTACCAGGGAAGCCACCAGGTCTTGCACAAGGAACTGCATAAGGGCTAGCTTTAAGACATGCAGCAGAGTACGCATCAACCCCATAGTCAGCCCACTCTGAACGGTGCTCCCTCAGAAAACGAACAAGCAATGCAGGAGGAACATTCTGCAGATCCCCAACAACAGATACAATAAAATGATGCCAGAGTGAAGGCTGGTGAGCCTGACAATGATAAACATCCCCACATGATTGGTTTGAATAGCATATGGACGTACCTGCAGCAGCATTGATGCCTTGGCACACAGCACCCCTCCTCCAAAAGTTGAGAACATTGATGTGTTATACTGGGAGCCAAGAAATTTGTTTGGAGATGAGTTTACCATGATGGTCACATCTTCCACACCATCACCAGCCATAAGTGACCAACCATCATCCGCAAACCCATTAACAGCATCATTGAAACCCCTAAGGTTCATTTTCAAAAACTTATTAGTCAATGAAGAATCAAGAATGACCTAATAACATGATATGGAGAAAACAATTGATCAGGCAATGTGGACCAACCATTTGGAGGTCTTACCTGCAGAGTCTCTGACTGAATGTCCTTAAAACAGCAGGCTGGCGGCCCCCACCATACTGGATTTCTCCGCTTGTCTCTTGTGCAATTTGTCGTATGTGTCGCAAGGCCTGTGTAGTAGGATTGCATAAATAAAAAATGAAAACAAAATTGACCAAATCAAAAAATAAAAGATCCCTCGTGTAGGAGCTCTTACAGCAATAGTCATTTTCTGAGCAATTATCTTTGATGATTCATAAAGTGGCCTGAGAACTTCAGGAACGCTCCAAGCCTAGGGCACCAAAAACTCAAATAAGCAAAAACAATAAATAATTTTTTTTTAAAAAAATGAAGGAGAAGCATAATTCAATCAGCTCTTCTCCTCACATCTAAATCGACATGATCAACAATGTGAATAATGGAGCCACCACCCTCACAAGGTCGTATTAGATAGCCACTCGGAAGCACTTCAGCTCTTACAAAACTAGTAGCGGGAGGCCCTGTAGGGCCACCAGTAGAAGTCGTCAATGATCTCTCGCATATCTGCAAATATTATTTTGAGACAATAAAATGAGTTACAATCAGATCAGAAAACTTCCTAGGAAAAAGAGTTGACAAACTTTGTAAATTTGAGCCAATTTGTATTGCTACACAATATGGAGCAACATTTTTCCATTTTTGGAAACAAACATTAAAAAGAGCACAGCAAAATTAAATTTATGGGGAGTCTTTTAACTATGCAAATAAAGTTTGAAACATGTCCAGGAGAGAAATAATTCTAAAGCATTAGGCCAGGACATGGCAGTTTCCAAAGTGTAGGACAACCGAGAAGTTCTTTGAATGGGGCTGTGAAATTCAATAAAAAACTTCATAAATCAAGAAAAAAAAAATCTTCCATATTTAGGGGACAAAAAGGTAGCCACTATATGAATTACCACAAGACTTCCATCTTCCAAACTTGTAGTATATCTCAACGTCCAAAAGTCGCGTGCCGCAGCCAATGTTGTAGGTGCATAAGTCTGATAAAGAACAAAATTGAAAGATTAAAACTAAGCAAAATAAAGCAAAATCTGAGAAGTCAGACCCAGTTAATATAGACAACGAACCTGCATGTATATCAGCTCTATTGTTCCTCCATTTCCGGTAGGGATTACACTCAATACATCAATGCAACGACAATCACGAAACCACGATGGACGATCTTTAAGGATTTCAGCGACCTGTAATTAACTTTATCATACACTATATACTAGAAAAGCAAAACATCATCATTGAAGAAACCAGAAGTGTAGGAAGAAAAACATACCTTCGTGGGCTCTAGACTCACGAGGCCGCAGGCTCGTGCTGCTACCCCACTACAATTGCGGGAAACAGCAACGATTCCAATAGAATCCGGACCAGGCTACACATGATCAACAGTGATAATGAGCTATTCAGGTACGCATATATGCTCACTGCATGTCTTTGAAGAAAGATTTAAGAGGTCTTACCTTCATCCCAATCATCTGGACCCAGTCGACAGCAGTTCCAGTAGCCTTGGAAAGGAACTCTGCCAGGGTCTCCTCAGCAATCGCGAGAAGACTAAAGCACAAATAAAAAGGTCAGATCAAAACAGAACGTTGGTATTTTAAATAAAGTGGTTTAAAGAGACATTAGTTACCCAGCTGGGTTGTTAGCATCCCTTTGCGGATGCTGAGGAGTTGGGTTTTGCTGTTGTTGGTGCTGACCACTCATGACCACAGACTCACAGCTGTTGTCTGTGGTCGTTCCAGATGCCTGAATAGAATCCACCAAATGATGATTTTAAAATTAAACACAGTGAGAATAACTATGAGCTATGATAATGATGTAAAAGACAAAATGTAGAAACCAAGTCATGCATAGTGCATTTAACGAAGAAACAAAACTTTCATTAGTAAATCCTGAAGTGCTAATTTAAAAAACGAGACCAAACATAGATGAATTCAAGAACAAAGGTCAGAGCACAAGGCGCTTACACTCTGCAGTTGCTGTCGCATGTATCCATTCTCATAGACCAAATGTGACACCTGCTTCTGTAAGCGGTCATTCTCTTCCATCAACAGCTTGTTCATGGCAGTCAGCTTTCTATTCACTGTCTGGAGACGGGAAGCTTCCTTCCTCTGCTTTTCACGGCATCTACAAAAAGATGCAATATGAACTTAGTTCCCCAGATTTACTTATCTTAATTAGTCTA